>CM077191.1:29131362-29723862 GCA_039654105.1 Coreius guichenoti
AAAAAAAAAATCCCATTAAGACTCAAACAACATTTTTCACATGTATTTACAATACTATTTGGAAGACACTTCTGGGATAGAATATTTTCATGGAAGATAATTTCAGTCATCTGATACATTTACTTTTTATTATGCCTTTTATTTATCATAGTATATTATTTCAATGCATTTTATTTTACTAATTTTCCTTTCATGTTTTATGACCCTGTGTTTATATCCCTGTGAACAATAAAAATTGTACTTACAAATATTTCTTGACACAAGTTTTATTTGTTGATTGAATAATTTATGGCTAAACTCAAGACATGCTCAAATGTTGTCCCGCTTACATATTTGATGTATTCCTCCATGACCTGGTCCACAGACAGCGCCCCCTGCTGGCGGAAGACTGAAGGATTCCACATGGCCGCCCGCGCGATCATGACAGATGATGCTCCTGTAGCAACTCGAAACGTCTCTATGTCCTCAAATGTCTTCACTACGTCTGAAGAGCCACCACTACAGAGAGACAAATAATGAAAACACAAAGATAACTACAGGAGCCAATAATACCAATTGTACTGCATATGTAAATACAATTCGAAAAGTTTCCATTTCACAAATACTTCGAGTAGTTGTGGCATAAGTGTAATGAAGGGTAAAGCCTGACTTGGCAATGACAGGTATGGACACACTCTCAGCTACGGCCTGAATATAGTCACAGTGGACTGGATGCCGTGGTCTCTCCTCTTTCATCCTGACAACAACAGAAAGGTCAAATATAAAGATGCTGTAACCAGACGCAAGAAGAAATCATCTGTAAGCACACGTTTAGCGAACACACTTCTAACCTGCCATGCACTGCTATGGCCGCCACTCCTGTTTTTTCAATTCTCTTCACTAAATTCACTGTGTCCTCAAGCTGAAAGAGCACATTACATCAATTATCATTCATATATATATATATATATATATATATAAAAATTATCATATCATATATTAATTACCAGGAACAATAAACATATACCAGGTTTCACAGAAAAGGCTTAAGGGTAGTCTCAGAATAAAATGCATGTTTGAGCTGTTGAGCAACTTGCACTAAGATATCTTAAAATGTTAGTGCCATTGTTTTGTGTCAAGATGTTACGATTAAATGCGTAATTGAACTAAAGCCTAATCCTGGCTTAATCTAAGCCCTGTCTGTGAAACTGGGCCTTAAGAGTTTTACAGCCATGGTCAGAATTATTGGCACCCCTGGTAAATGAGATAAAAAATGGCTGTAAAAATAAATCTGCATTGTTTATCCTTTTGATATGTCATTCAAAAAAAAATATTCGCAAAACTCTAGCCTTTCATTGAAGTAGAAGAATTGGGAGAAGAAAAAAAAAAATAATTTTCTCCCCAAAACACATTGGCCACAATTATTGGCACCCCTAGAATTTTATATGAGTAAAATTCCCATTAATATTTACATTTTTAGCACACCAGGGTGACTATAGGAGCATGAAATTGTCCAGCCATGACTTCCTGTTCCACAGGAGTATAAATATGAGGAAACACAAAGGCCAAATTCCCTTAATCATTCATCACAATGAGTAAAACCAAAGAATATAGTTCTGATGTGCAGCAAAAGATTGTTGAGCTTCACAAAATAGAAGAAAAAAGCTAAAGCATTGAAAATCCCCATTTCCACCATCAGGGCAATAATGAAGAAGTTCAACTAAAGATGTTATGAATCTGCCTGGAAGAGGACGTGTGTCTATATCGTCCTAATGCACAGCGAGGAGGAGAGTTCGAGTGGACAAAGACTCTCCAAGATCACAGATGGAGAATTGCAGGGATTAGTTGAGTCTTGGGATCAGAAAGACTAAAAAAAAAAAATATCAAACAGCCCCTACATCACCACATGTTGTTTGGGAGGGTTTCAAGAAAAATCCTCCTCGCTCATCCAGAAACAAACTCCAGCAGATTCAGCTGTCAGACACGACTGGAGCTTCAGACGGGACCAGATGTGTTATCAGGACAATGATCCAAAACAAACATCCCAGTTCTCTGACCTGAACCCTAGAAAATGAGTGATGAACTGAAGAGAAGAGCTGGAGGATTTCTGTATGGAGGAATGATCTCTGATCTCCAAACTCATTATAGGAGAAGACTCAGAGCTGTTATCTTGGCAAAAGGAGGTTGCAAA
Source organism: Coreius guichenoti (assembly GCA_039654105.1). Classification (NCBI taxonomy): domain Eukaryota; kingdom Metazoa; phylum Chordata; class Actinopteri; order Cypriniformes; family Gobionidae; genus Coreius; species Coreius guichenoti. Next base: position 29,133,533 of record CM077191.1, read on the forward strand.
AAGTATTTAATAAAAGGGTGCCAATAATTATGGCCAACGTGTTTTGGAGAAAAGCATTTATTTCATAATGTGGTTTACCCCCCACTTTCAATTCTTTTACTTCATTGAAAGGTTAGAATTTTGCAAATTTTTTGAATGAAAGATCAAAAGGATAAACAATGCAGATTTATTTTTACAGCCATCTTTGATCATATTTACCAGGGGTGCCAATAATTTGGTTATAATTAGGTTAAACACGTAGAAAAACATCAATTACCGTAGGAAGGATTCTGATTTTACATGTAACGGGTTTTGAGATTCCATTCACAAGAGTGCTCAGAATCTAAAAGACAAGACGTTTAAAATAGAAAAAGTTAATAATAGTTATAAAACTGATATAGTTATAAAAAAAAAACAAAAAAAAGCAAAGAAAACTTACAGCTTCGATTTTCTCAGGGTCAGAGAGGAGCGCCGAACCCATTCCTCCCTATGTGAGATGAATGTGAAATGTATGCATAACAGCAGCAGAAATAAATATTAATAAATACATAAAAATAAAATGTGTACATTATAATACAACACAATTCACTCTTTTCTGTCATGACAAATTAAGTTATCACCTTAACACTAATGAGCTGCAGGGATGATGTATTTTTATAGGTTAAAAGTTGCATTTTAGCATCATCCCAAAGTCAGTTGGTTTTGTTTAAACGGCTGAAATAAGGTCTGTGGTGAACACAAGATCAAGATATTTTCACGTTTTATTTTACAACATAAAATACATCAGTAATGCCCTCATGGTGTTTTTAAAGCTTTAACTTGTCTTGTAAAAGGTGGTTGCTAACAAGTGTCTAAATTAAACTGCATCACACCGAACTGAACAGGTCACTTTCACAGCCTCGTTGTGTTTATAATCAAACTATTATAACTCAAACTTTCAGGGAAAATGTTTTAAAGACTGAAAGAGTTGGCAGAAGCTTAGTGATGGTGACGTAGAAGTTGTGTGACTGCGGTGTAGTTCGTTTATAGTGTTCATTTGCGAAGATTATCATGATGAACAGAACGTGTAGGAATCATAAGCTTTTGTTGGTCACAGACGTTATTTTCTGCAATAATCCAAAAGCCAATGGAAAATCCTATTGGGTTTTTGTCAAGGGAACCAGTGTGATGTAACTCAATGCCTGCTACAGACTATGAGATCATTACAAATCACACTGTATGACATTGATCACACATGTACGACATGTATGTAGACTGTACGTTGATGACACCTATTGACTCGTAGGCTACGACGCAAGTTAGTATAGAAGAATAAAACGTCATCAGCATGAGCTAGTGGTAATACAGAAAGATGAATCACACTTTGGCAATTGTGTTTTTATGTGTGCTGAAAAAAAGAGGAGGAAGCGAAAGAGGAGAATATGGACGCGGTCATGGATAGGGAAAAGAGGCCAACCAGGCATGCCAATTTTGCAAATTGAGCTTTAGGTAAATAGTTTTAAGTTTTAACACCATGTCGCGTTGATCAATACGCCATTTCATGTTGCATTTTTATCGGCTAGTCAGCAGACGTAGGTCATAGCAGCAAACACACTGAGATGATCATGCTAAATTTATGAAAATTATCGCAGGCTATCTTTGGTCGCAAGACCGTGACAACGGCCATCTTCGAACCTCTCTCACTGTTCGACATAGGGCTACTGATTAGGAGCCACGACCACAAAAATTGCCACGATTGGTCATCTTTCGTTTGGGACAGCCCAAAATCATACAATGTGTACCTGGCATAAGGCTTGGCCTACAAAAACACGTCATCCCTGCAGAGCTCTATTTGAGTGAGAAGTAAAAATTAAAGCTTAATATAAATTTCATAATGTCTGTCGTGCATTTCCCCAGTGTTATCCAACATGACTTGATTTAAACGTTCCAGTAAAAACATCCTTTTGTACAAGGGAGTTTACCATGACAATATGTCTTCTTTATTTCAGGTCACAATGTTCCTTTGTTTTTCAAAATCCTATTTTTTTTTTTTTTGTTTATTTCTAATATGATTTTGAATTCCAGATATTCAATGTGGCCTCAAACTTTCAAACCGCACTGTATGTGTGACACAGAACCAAACCGTACCTTTGTGGAGTATTCCTTGGGACAGCCCATATTCACATCAACGGCTGCCACATCGTTTTCCCTGTTCAGGATGAAAAATTGCCACGTTAAACAAGTTCAAATATGATAATTCAGAGCAACACTATAACACTTGGTCTACTTTGAATATCCCTTACGCTGTGTTAAAAACCCTGGAACACAAATACAAAACTTTACCTAATTTAAAGAAAACAAATTGATAAAAATATTGAATCCAATATTTGGTGATAATATAGCATAATGAGAGATTTATAAGCTATGCCAGATAGCAAGAACATTTGGGCCAAATGTGGCAGATAGCTGGTACAGCTGGCCTAGATATGGCATGGCTGAGCACATGTGGGCCAACTTTTCACCATATATGCTTTCGAATTGGATCATATAATCACTGGTTTCCGGTAACGGCCGTACAAGAGTCTGGTTCCGGTGGAAGAGTGACCTCTGACCCGACGCATGACGTAGGACGTAGGAGTAGCGTAAGCTCAGGTGAGAGTAGACGCCTCTCGCGGTTCAAACAACAAACTCAAGCTCCTCCCACATTTCTCTTTAATAATCCTCGTTTTAGACTTCTAATTCGTGAGCGGTGTTTTGTTCTGCTCTATCCTCTGCGCTTCCGCATTCGTCAATACGTCAATTTTAATACGGATAATTTTCATTTTTGGGTGAACTAACCATTTACTCTAGTCTCGCGTAGTTCAGACTGACGGCAGAAGGTCTGGACTCTATCGCAGCTTTCAATGGTCAAGGACCGCCCAAGAGGACATTTGACTGACATGTAACACAACCAGTTACAGTTCGTTTTGTTCCTCGTCATGTTTAGGGGCGTGAAAATGTATGTCGATGTCCCTGCAATAACAGACGGGCGTGCGTCTATAAATGATTCATTCAAGAACGTTGTGCAAGTTTACTGCAACAATGGAGCCGCGAACTTCACATACTTTTGAAAATCCAGCGTTTAGTTGATCCTGGTAAGCGCTCATTGTCACAGTTGTAAACACGACGGCATTCTTCTTCCACGAGGGAGTTTGGAGACGCGATATTTGTTTCCAGTCGGACCGTTAAAGAACGTAACACGTCTCGCGGACATCCTGTAGAACTCAACCAATCAGATGATGACTTTGAAACTCCTGAAGTGTTTCCAGATAAGTGTGCCATATGCATCAGACGTTCAGACAACGGTCCATGGGAGTGGCGTCTGAGGCTGAGACTAGCCATTAACTAATATTTTCAGGAAAGAGAAAATCCTCTCGGGACACAACATCCCTTATATTTTATATATATATATATATATATATTACACACACACACACACACATACACACTCACCTAAAGGATTATTAGGAACACCTGTTCAATTTCTCATTAATGCAATTATCTAATCAACCAATCACATGGCAGTTGCTTCAATGCATTTAGGGGTGTGGTCCTGGTCAAGACAATCTCCTGAACTCCAAACTGAATGTCAGAATGGGAAAGAAAGGTGATTTAAGCAATTTTGAGCGTGGCATGGTTGTTGGTGCCAGACGGGCCGGTCTGAGTATTTCACAATCTGCTCAGTTACTGGGATTTTCACGCACAACCATTTCTAGAGTTTACAAAGAATGGTGTGAAAAGGGAAAAACATCCAGTATGCGGCAGTCCTGTGGGCGAAAATGCCTTGTTGATGCTAGAGGTCAGAGGAGAATGGGCCGACTGATTCAAGCTGATAGAAGAGCAACTTTGACTGAAATAACCACTCGTTACAACCGAGGTATGCAGCAAAGCATTTGTGAAGCCACAACACGCACAACCTTGAGGCGGATGGGCTACAACAGCAGAAGACCCCACCGGGTACCACTCATCTCCACTACAAATAGGAAAAAGAGGCTACAATTTGCACGAGCTCACCAAAATTGGACAGTTGAAGACTGGAAAAATGTTGCCTGGTCTGATGAGTCTCGATTTCTGTTGAGACATTCAGATGGTAGAGTCAGAATTTGGCGTAAACAGAATGAGAACATGGATCCATCATGCCTTGTTACCACTGTGCAGGCTGGTGGTGGTGGTGTAATGGTGTGGGGGATGTTTTCTTGGCACACTTTAGGCCCCTTAGTGCCAATTGGGCATCGTTTAAATGCCACGGCCTACCTGAGCATTGTTTCTGACCATGTCCATCCCTTTATGACCACCATGTACCCATCCTCTGATGGCTACTTCCAGCAGGATAATGCACCATGTCACAAAGCTCGAATCATTTCAAATTGGTTTCTTGAGCATGACAATGAGTTCACTGTACTAAAATGGCCCCCACAGTCACCAGATCTCAACCCAATAGAGCATCTTTGGGATGTGGTGGAACGGGAGCTTCGTGCCCTGGATGTGCATCCCACAAATCTCCATCAACTGCAAGATGCTATCCTATCAATATGGGCCAACATTTCTAAAGAATGCTTTCAGCACCTTGTTGAATCAATGCCACGTAGAATTAAGGCAGTTCTGAAGGTGAAAGGGGGTCAAACACAGTATTAGTATGGTGTTCCTAATAATCCTTTAGGTGAGTGTGTATATATATATATATAAGGGCTGGGCGGTATATCGAGTTTGTACAATATATCGATATATTTTTTAGAAACGATATGGAATGAGGCAATACCGTTTATAGCGATATACAGTAGATTGATACGAACGCATCTGAAAAATAGCGGAGTACGCAGAGTGAGCTGATGCAGGGAAAGTGCTTGATACAACTTGTCCTCAACATGACACATGCTTTATATTAAGGGCTTCAAAATAACTGTTAAGATATAGTTAACATGTATAGTTTAAAGCAGCTTGCCCTGTCAGATGCTCTGAGAGATAGGCTTGTGCTGACAGACAGATAAATACTTGCGGTGTTTAATGCGTTTGAGATGTGGTGCTTTCCTCAGTGCATAACTTACATTTCACAGGTATATTCTGCATCTGTAAATGTTAGAAAGTCATGCAGATATGTCCATTTTGCTGTCAGGAGAGGACGAGCCTTCTGCATGCGAATCTCCGCTAAATTTCAGGCTTCCGCGAATGAGCGCTGCCGCGTGCATGCGCGCCAAACAGACGGAGCGCAATAGAACAGGAACGCAATAATTCTGACTAAAATATACATACTTCTAAAATATTTGTTGTTGGACAATAAATGTGCCATATGTGGAATTTTAAACCTACAAGTATATATATTTTTGTGAAAGTGACCATTATGATGGGGTAATCAAATGTAGGCTAATATGCTTTTTTTTTTTTTATTATTATTTTATTTAATTATTTAAATTAATTATTATTAAAATAAATACAGATTATTTTGTATCCAAATGTAGAAAATACCGGGATATATACCGTATATCGCCATTCAACCAAAAAATACAGAGATATGATTTTTTTTTTATTTTTAATTTTTATATATATATATATATATATATATATATATATATATATATATATATATATATATATATAAAAAGATACTAATAGAAAAATTCAAACTCACACAAGCTTAGCCACAGCCAGGGCTCTCTCTGGATCAGCCGTTCCCTGAAACACAAGCATAGAATCAGATTATGTTTTAAAATGAGTAATAAGAAAATGTTAAGTTCAGGAAGTTTGCATACTGACCATCTGAAAGACCACGCGGCTCTTCTCTTTACTGCAGGTGCGAAACATCACACGCTCATCTGGAGCAACAAAATCAACCGTCTCCAAAACATCTGAAGGCACATATTTTACCAAATGTGAACCCATTTACACACGTTATGTTATATAATATCCTCACACATATGATATGACCGAGAGAAACAGACGTACCGTTTACTACTCTCTCACACTGAGCCATTTTGATATCAATCAGCTCCTGAAACACCAAAGGCCCCATACAGCCATGTTAACAATATTGCAAAGCAAGTACTTTATATTCAAATGATTCATGGAAGGAAATGTGACGTGTATTGGTGTTAATGTTGCTCCTCACCTCACAGTACACAATATCTGCCCCATAGTCCAGTGCCAGGAGTCTCATGGGTAGAGTGCCCACCCGCACCATGGGGGCCAGAGCAGTCTTACGATCAAAACACAGCCTGTCCGCCATCATCATCCATCCACGAACCGCTACACAACATTTAGCTTGTTCAATGTAAATGGTGAGATAAACGAGAATAAACAAATCATCGGCATTATATTTTCTAAAGTCCGTGTAGTATTATTATTATTATCATCATCATCATCATTATTATTATGTAACTATTAGATAAAATCAAAGCATTTAAATGGTCACATTATTAGTTTCAGTCATATATTATTAATTCAGCTAATATATAGCCAAATATGTTCGGTATTCTGATTATATATATAAAACACAACTGTGCCATTATAATTACAGTTATAATATGTCCATTTTGTAGATATTTACATGATACCAGCGCTGAACTTCCACGCATCAAACACAACTTCAGTCAACATTACAGCTGCTGTGAACACTCGTGCATGGCACTCGCTTCCGGTGTTGACGCCATCGACGCGCGACTATAGGCTCCCAGGAAATGGGGATAATTTCACTTCAAAATATAAATCACGGCTGATTTTAAAGTTTGAACACATTTTTTATATTAGTGACATTACTTTAAAAAGAGTAAAAGTAAAAAATTAGTTCACACTTTAAAATCAGCCGTGATACTATATGTTAACTGCATATAGTAGTAGTCCGATTGCGTTTGTGTTATGTAAGAATATGACTGTTAAATAATGTCGAACAGGCACGCACGCATCGAGAACGCCAAATTACTAATCGATCATACAACCAAATTAAATGCTAATTAATGAAAATGTGAACATTCCCATTTAAAACGTGAACACACACTCACAATCTTCAAGAACCGTATTTTCCAGATTTCGCGCGGAGGCGCCGTGGCTTAGTTGGTTAAAGCGCCTGTCTAGTAAACAGGAGATCCTGGGTTCGAATCCCAGCGGTGCCTTTTATAAAAACGTTTTTTTCCCCCCTCCTGCTATAACTGCGTTGTATTGTACAATATGACACTACGCATCAAGTTAAGTGCTAACATTCTTGCTCACCCCAACTCTTTAAATTTTATAAACAATTAAACTCAATCCCAAATTTAGCAATTTAGTTTGTTTCTATCAGTTTGTAGCAGATATGTCAATTTTGTGTGTGTGTGTGTGTGTGTGTGTGTGTGGGGGGGGGGGGGGGGGGGGGAGGGGGTTATCTTAATGACAAGTTAATTGGATCTGTTTGCAGTGTGCTTGCACTGGATTATTAGTAGCCACAATTGATCATCTAAATATTACAAATCAGAGTAATGAACTGGGTTTGTTTTGTTATTAACAAGGGGGTGTGGTTTTCCAACCTAGTGAAACTACAGATTCTAATCAATCTATTCTTATTGGTTTCTCTCCTTATTTGAGTAAAAATATCTAGATAACAACAACATAAACTTACCTGCCACAGTGAAAGAGTTAGATGTATTATTTGTATTTACATCTTGCATTTACACTAGATGTATTATTTTATTTCTCACAGCATTTTCCCCAGGATGGTTGAAAAGTTCTTCACCAAGGGTGAAAAAAAAGAAAGAAAGGAAAATATAAATTTCAATCCCTTGTAAATTATTTTAAGCAATTAATTCTGAAATCACAGAGAAAATATACCTGCAGGTAATATAATTTCAGACTAAAGACCAAAATTGTGAAGAGTTAGAAACCATTTAAATGTATTTACAGCAGAGGCGTACAGAGCCTGTAGAAACTGTTATGTAGTTGTAAAGACATCACAGGTGAAGTACATCATACAAAAGAGAGGAGGTTCTGTACATGTATCAACATAGGACATTTGCAAATTAACCCCAGTAGCAAATTATAGGGTTTAAAACAGTTTTCTGCAGTAGAAATAACATGCCTAACCAAAAAGTGAGCAATGCCCAATGCCATTTAAACTCATGGAAGCAGACACTCATTCAAATACAGTCCCCATTGAAATAAATGAGGCGGTTATTCTTTCATTTCTCTTTTTTACTATACTACAAGCCTGGAAATTGTGGACTTTAAGTGAAGAGCTGCCAGATTAAAGTAATAGAAAATTCAAAGCGGTCCAGAAGCTTTGCTTGTGAAGGAAGATTTGTCAGTCCATTCTGCCGTTTCAATAGGATCAAATTGTGGGAAAACAACAAAAAACACTCTTTGTCCCAGGTACGTAGCCCACTCTGTATAAAAGACCACATATGCACATACATTTAGTTCATTAAAACATTGAATAATTGCATGGTTGTCATTAATACACAATTTAAAGGAATAATAATTCACACAAAAATGAATCATTTACTCATCCATATGCCATTGCAAACAATACGACTTGGGCAACATTTTCCAAATATTCTGAATAGTTTTGTGTAAGAAACAGCCAAATTAAATTATTCACTAGAGAGAAAATGTGCTCATTCACATGTGGCATATTTGTGCCAAGTTTCTCATCAGTCACGTGTGTTAAAATGTTGTATGCAAGAAGTGCACTTGTAGTGAAAAGTATGTGAAAACGACTGTGAAAAGTCATTCAATGCTTTGGAGGACAGGAGAATACTGCAAAAATGTGAAGTTGTTATCTAAAGAGGAATGATTACATGGTATTTCTGCTCCTGCCCAAACTGCAAAGACAACCAAGAAGTGTCTTGAGAACGAGTCCATCAGGCTCATGTTTCGGCTGCTCAGAGTCCAGATTTGATCCTACAGTGAATATTTGGTCTCACATTAAACTCAAACAAACTGGGTAACATTTTTCAACGGCTCATGAACTGTTTGAAGCCTTTAACATTGAGTGGAACGACAGACTCTTCTTGTAAAAAACTGTCTAAAGTTGAGGAAGGCTACAGCTAAGTTACTTTATCTACAGTATTTGTGCAATTCTTGCTCATTTCCTGACCAGTGATTTGTGATTAAAATAGTTAAGACCATTAAAAGACCACTAAATATTTTGCCATCTTTGGCTTGGTATATTTAAAAAAAAAAAAAAAAAAAAAACTACTTGCAGAGAATATAATATTAATGAAATTAAAGGCCACTTAAGTGTACTTAAAGAAAACAGGCTTTTTAGGACTGTTTTTAAAAAGTGCACTTTTAAATAATTTCATTAATTATGTTTTAATGTCACAATATGTAAGATTTTTAGATTAAAATATCCAAAAACCACTAGAACAATGTTATATATTTTGTTGACTTGTGTACTTGCGTTATCCAAAATGATTCCAAGAATGTTTAAATCCATAGAAATAAGCAATTTTAACCAGGACACGGACCGTGCGTTGCCTATCAATGACATCATACACGCGTTACCCTCGATTTCCGGTTTTATTTAGAAACCATGGAAACACCAAAGACGCTTTAATATATAATGTGTTTTATTGGACAGGTGAGCAACTGTTTGGATCATTCATCGACAGAAAACTAATCATTGTTATACAGCTCACAGATCACAGTTAGTCTTACTGTTTAAATCTGTTTTTCTTGATTTACCGCGAGTACCGTGTTTTACCATGCCTAATATCGATCTAGCTCACTGCAGTGTGAACAAGTGTCTCATAGCAGCCGCCGAACAAATGCACAGAGTAACGCTATAACATCATTTTCAAAACACTCAAACGTATCTAATATGATAAAACAGTTTCCCCACATATGCATGAGCGGAAGAAGCGGAAGCGGCGACAATGGCATAATAAAAGTTCTGCTGCTCTCCAGCCGTGGGTCGCTCTTGTCTCTCATTAGCAATCGCTCCAGTGGCCACGTTGCGCTCCCACAACACTCGGCCCTGCTCTGCTTCATACTACAGTAACGTTAATAATCTCATCCATGAACATGATTTCTGCCTGAGTCCTGTCCCGATTCTTTTACACCAGCTGTGAGGTGAAAATCCGTGCCATGAATCCGCTCAATCTACACCTTTGTTTTGAATAGGCGACCTCTAGCGTGAAAAAATACATATTGTGCCTTTAATAATCTTTTGTTGTGCATTAATAATCTTCTGTTGCGTTGTGAGTATTTGCAGTGTGTTTCTGTATTTGGTTGAGTTGTGAGTATTTGCAGTGTGTTTCTGGATTTGGTTGCATTGTGAGTATTTGTAGCGTTTCTGTATTTGGCTGCGTTTTGAGTATTTGCAGCGTGTTTCTGTATTTGGTTGAGTTGTGAGTATTTGTAGCATGTTTCTGTATTTGGTTGTGTTGTGAGTATTTGCAGTGCGTTTCTGTATTTGGTTGAGTTGTGAGTATTTGCAGTGTGTTTCTGTATTTGGTTGTGTTGTGAGTATTTGCAGTGTGTTTCTGTATTTGGTTGTGCTGTGAGTATTTGTAGCATGTTTCTGTATTTGGTTGCGTTGTGAGTATTTGCAGTGTGTTTCTGTATTTGGTTGTGTTGTGAGTATTTGTAGCATGTTTCTGTATTTGGTTGCGTTGTGAGTATTTGCAGCGTGTTTCTGTATTTGGTTGAGTTGTGAGTATTTGCAGTGCGTTTCTGTATTTGGTTGCGTTGTGAGTATTTGCAGTGTGTTTCTGTATTTGGTTGCGTTGTGAGTATTTGCAGTGTGTTTCTGTATTTGGTTGTGTTGTGAGTATTTGTAGCATGTTTCTGTATTTGGTTGTGTTGTGAGTATTTGTAGCATGTTTCTGCATTTGGATGTGTTGTGAGTATTTGCAGTGTGTTTCTGTATTTGGTTGCATTGTGAGTATTTACAGTGTGTTTCTGTATTTGGTTGCATTGTGAGTATTTACAGTGTGTTTCTGTATTTGGTTGCGTTGTGAGTATTTGCAGCGTGTTTCTGTATTTGGTTGTGTTGTGAGTATTTGTAGCATGTTTCTGTATTTGGTTGCGTTGTGAGTATTTGCAGTGTGTTTCTGTATTTGGTTGTGTTGTGAGTATTTGTAGCGTGTTTCTGCATTTGGATGTGTTGTGAGTATTTGCAGTGTGTTTCTGTATTTGGTTGCATTGTGAGTATTTACAGTGTGTTTCTGTATTTGGTTGCATTGTGAGTATTTGCAGTGTTTTTCTGTATTTGGTTGCGTTGTGAGTATTTGTAGCATGTTTCTGCATTTGGATGTGTTGTGAGTATTTGCAGTGTGTTTCTGTATTTGGTTGCATTGTGAGTATTTACAGTGTGTTTCTGTATTTGGTTGCATTGTGAGTATTTGCAGTGTTTTTCTGTATTTGGTTGCGTTGTGAGTATTTGCAGTGTGTTTCTGTATTTGGTTGAGTTGTGAGTATTTGCAGTGTGTTTCTGTATTTGGTTGCATTGTGAGTATTTGCAGTGTGTTTCTGTATTTGGTTGTGCTGTGAGTATTTGTAGCATGTTTCTGTATTTGGTTGCGTTGTGAGTATTTGCAGTGTGTTTCTGTATTTGGTTGTGTTGTGAGTATTTGTAGCATGTTTCTGTATTTGGTTGCGTTGTGAGTATTTGCTGGTGTTTCTGTATTTGGTTGAGTTGTGAGTATTTGCAGTGTGTTTCTGTATTTGGTTGCGTTGTGAGTATTTGCAGTGTGTTTCTGTATTTGGTTGTGTTGTAAATATTTGTAGCATGTTTCTGCATTTGGATGTGTTGTGAGTATTTGCAGTGTGTTTCTGCATTTGGTTGCATTGTGAGTATTTACAGTGTGTTTCTGTATTTGGTTGCATTGTGAGTATTTACAGTGTGTTTCTGTATTTGGTTGCGTTGTGAGTATTTGCAGTGTTTCTGTATTTGGTTGTGTTGTGAGTATTTGTAGCATGTTTCTGTATTTGGTTGCGTTGTGAGTATTTGCAATGTGTTTCTGTATTTGGTTGTGTTGTGAGTATTTGTAGCATGTTTCTGCATTTGGATGTGTTGTGAGTATTTGCAGTGTGTTTCTGTATTTGGTTGCATTGTGAGTATTTGCAGTGTTTTTCTGTATTTGGTTGCGTTGTGAGTATTTGCAGTGTGTTTCTGTATTTGGTTGAGTTGTGAGTATTTGCAGTGTGTTTCTGTATTTGGTTGCATTGTGAGTATTTGCAGTGTGTTTCTGTATTTGGTTGCATTGTGAGTATTTGCAGTGTGTTTCTGCATTTGGTTGCATTGTGAGTATTTGCAGTGTGTTTCTGTATTTGGTTGCATTGTGAGTATTTGCAGTGTGTTTCTGTATTTGGTTGCATTGTGAGTATTTGCAGTGTGTTTCTGCATTTGGTTGCATTGTGAGTATTTGCAGTGTGTTTCTGTATTTGGTTGCATTGTGAGTATTTGCAGTGTGTTTCTGTATTTGGTTGCATTGTGAGTATTTGCAGTGTCTTTCTGTATTTGGTTGCTTTGTGAGTATTTGCAGTGTGTTTCTGCATTTGGTTGAGTATTTGTAGCATGTTTCTGCATTTGGTTGTGTTGTGAGTATTTGTAGAACGTTTCTGTATTTGGTTGCGTTGTGAGTATTTGCAATGTGTTTCTGTATTTGGTTGCATTGTGACTATTTGCAGTGTGTTTCTGTATTTGGTTGCATTGTGAGTATTTGCAGTGTGTTTCTGTATTTGGTTGCATTGTGAGTATTTGCAGTGTGTTTCTGTATTTGGTTGCATTGTGAGTATTTGCAGTGTGTTTCTGTATTTGGTTGAGCTGTGAGTATTTGCAGTGCGTTTCTGTATTTGGTTGAGCTGTGAGTATTTGCAGTGTGTTTCTGTATTTGTTGCGTTGTGAGTATTTGCAGTGCATTTCTGTATTTGGTTGAGTTGTGAGTATTTGCAGTGTGTTTCTGTATTTGGTTGCATTGTGAGTATTTGCAGTGTGTTTCTGTATTTGGTTGAGTTGTGAGTATTTGCAGTGTGTTTCTGTATTTGGTTGCGTTGTGAGTATTTGCAGTGTGTTTCTGGATTTGGTTGCATTGTGAGTATTTGCAGCGTGTTTCTGGATTTGGTTGTGTTGTGAGTATTTGCAGTGTGTTTCTGGATTTGGTTGCGTTGTGAGTATTTGCAGTGTGTTTCTGGATTTGGTTGCATTGTGAGTATTTGCAGCGTGTTTCTGGATTTGGTTGCGTTGTGAGTATTTGCAGTGTGTTTCTGGATTTGGTTGCATTGTGAGTATTTATAGCACATGTGTTGTCAAACTGATGGAGATGTGTTCTTAATTTGCTGGTGTTTTTCTGTTTGCATGTGTTTTCTTTAGTTGTAGCACCTTGAACTCTCTTGGTCACCGTTTATAACACGTAAGTGGCACTTGTTTGTCCTTTTGGAGCCTGACACTCACTGACCGCTGCTGCTGTATGGAAAACAGCCGCATGAACACACTTCAAAACATCTAATTTTGTTCTCCATTGATAAAAGGTTTGGAATGGCATGAGGATGAGTAAACAATTCTTTTAAATATGTATACTGAGAAGATATTCTTTACTGTTCCTATAGAGAATACATAATATAAATTGCATATCCAGTCTCCTTACCAATGAAGTCATATATGCATTTTGGCTTGTCTTTCCAGTAAACTCCCAGGAAATAAACTGGTACTCCAGTGAGCATAATGACCAGCCCCACTCCACACACCAGCGGCTCTGAGTGCAAACTGAAGCCCAGCAGCAGAACCCAGAAGAGCAGATAACACACCGGCACTAGGAGACTCACCTGAGAAGAGAACAAACCTGAAGCTTTGATATTCACCCACTATAAACATGATCTGGCCGTGACTACTGTCTACTGCAGCAAACCAGGTGAACCTGCAAGATGCACTGTATAATGCACCATTTTGCTTTACTATGTGACATATAAGTACATGTTATGGATGTAGAATAGACACAGGCTATTTTTAATATTTGTATATAATTGAATACCTTAATGGGCCTGTATAAGTTTGGCTTCTTCCATCTGTAGTAGAGCAGGCCAGCAATAGTGACTCCATAGGAGAGGTAGTTGATGAAAGAGACATAGTTTATAAGGTTGTGAGTTTCTCCAATGCACAAGATTACGATTGTGGCAGTGCACTGAAAGACAAGATCAAGAGGCACAATAGAGAAAGAATGTTAATGGGATCAAATTAGAACAAGTTACATCCTGGCAAGCAACACAATAGGCTGGTTGCTGTAACAAAAACTCATTGTTCTCATATGAAAATCACATACACAGACAAGCAGAGCTGGAATCGGTGTGCAGCGCTTAAAGTGGATCATAGCAAGAAGGCTGGGTAAATGTCCTTCCCGGGCCCCGGAAAAACACAACCTGAATGTTGTTAAACAAATACACACGTAAACAGTAAATGCATAACAAAGAATCACTGTCATAATCGGTACTGCTTTTCATTAAAAAAATATCTAAATATGCTTAAAGGGATAGTTCACCCAAAAATGAAAATTCTGTCATTCCTCACCCTCATGTCGTTCCAAACCCGTAAGACCTTCGTTCATCTTCAGAACACAAATTAAGATATTTTTGATGAAATCCGAGAGCTCTCTGACCCCTCCATAGACAGTAGGGGTGGAACAGTTCAAATTACCCACGGTTCGGTTTGTATCACGGTTTTCGGGTCACGGTTTCGGTACGGTTCAGTATGTGCTATGTTCAGGGTAATTAGGACATTTGTCAAATAAAAATAAACAAAATAAGAACAAATAATCAAACTACAAGCAACAGCACAAATATATACAATAGAGCAAAGATGCATATAAAATAAACAGTGGTTTTCAGGTATCTAACAGTATTTTCAGGTACAGAAATTGAATAAAGTAATCAAATATAATTTTTTTTTTTAGATTATAATCTTCACTGTATAAATTAAATAAAGATGAATCATTATTGAAGTTACAAAAGTTATTCAGTCAAGAGCAGTGAGTGATTTCTTTGTCATTTGTTGTTTGATTAACATTAAAAACACAGTCAGCAGGAATAGGCTTCTTTCCCTTTAAGAAATAATGCACAGATCCAGTACATACTACACATGAACACGTCTTTCTTGACTGTTTACGTTTTACTTAAGACATAACTTACTATGTTTGCTAGGATACTCGCCAAGTTGGGCATGTCGACATATTTTTGTGTGAATTTGTCCGTTCACGCGCAAGACTTGAAAGAGAACTCAATATTCGCGCACTATCTCCGACGCGCAATGTGCGCGCTTCAGATGAGTGCACACTGCACACACACACACAAATCTTCTCTCCGCGCGCGCGCAAGTTCTCTTTCGCGTCTTGCTCTTGAATGTTTAATTTGGCAAGGCTTAAATGAGTTTAGTTTAAACACAACGTGTGCTGTTCAGGTCTCACCTGCGCTCGCGCGCTCTCAACACCCGGTGATGACGGCGTATATGACAGGTCATGTTCGAGCGTACATCGCCTACAAGAGTGACTGTTTTGTCCACGCTTTTTGATCATCGCTGTTGTAATGTATTGGGAAGCCAGAATGTGTATCAGAAACATACATTAGCCTAACTCTGTCTGTCTGTTTTACGCGGTGTTATTTTCAACAAACCATATTATAGATGCGTCATCAGATTTGAGATGAACCGCGGTGCAAGTGCGTGCCGAACCGTGGGTGGAGAATCGTACGGTTCGATTTTTTTTTTACCACGAACCATTCCACCCCTAATAGACAGCTATTTAATTAACACTTTCAAGGCCCAGAAAGGCAGTAAAAACATCTTTAAAATTGTCCATGTGACTCCAGTGGTTTAAGGGATCAGAAAGCTCTCAGATTTCATCAAAAATATCTTAATTTGTGTTCTGAAGATGAACGAAGGTCTTACGGGTTTGGAACGACATGAGGGTGAGGAATTAATGACAGAATTTTCATTTTTGGGTGAACTATCCCTTTAAAACTAGATTTAATTACTTGAAAAGCAAAATTTAGTAAGACACTACTTGTTTACAACAACAATAATAAATATAGCTGCAAGCAGCAGTTAAGGGGGCAAGCACAAAAAAGGCACAATGAGTTATGCAAGCATGGCTGGGAACATCAAACCAATGACAACAATAAGTAAAGACATTTTTAGATTATTTTAAGCAAAAACAGGTAAAAATCATAAATGCAATCACTGATTAAATTGTTTATCACTTTTGACCAATAGGTGGCACTGTTACCAAATAGATGTGTGAATGTGAGGTGATAATGACACATACAAAGTTTGATGTCAATATAGCAAAGAGTTGCAGTTACAGCCTCAGAATCTGCATGGCATTTCGTCGTTTGGTGAAGCTTATAATAACATTTAGCTTTATAAGATGACTTTTATAAGATGATGTGAAGATGCAAAATTAAGCAAAAGCTATTAGAATTTTTTTAAATTTCATGATACATTTTGAAACTTTCGGAAATCTTCAGAGTTTCGAAACGATATGCTAATACAAAATTCAATATGGCCGATGCCCAAAATGGCTGATATGGAAAAATTGGGCATCATTTGACTCGGTATGCTGCACTAAATAAAAATGTTGGGCAAACTGTTCAGAAGTATGAGCAAAAATAGCATTTTTTCATATCTCCTGACAGGGCTGCCATAGACTTCAATAGTGGAAGAAGGAAGACTAATAACAATTACAATAGGTGCCTATATTTATTTTATATAGGTGCTGATTTCTGAATGATCATGTGACACTGAAGACTGGAGTAATGATGCTGAAAATTCAGCTTTGATCACAGGAATAAATTACATTTTACAATATATTCACATAGAAAACAGACTTCTTTCAGTGTCTTTTTTTGCTGTCTTTTTGACAGATGTGTGTGTGTGTGTGTGTTTTTTAATGTAGGTAAGGTAAAGGTAAAGGTGAAATGAAAAAGAAATGCGCTCACCTGGAGGAGGTGAAGAGGTAACCATTGATGCCCCCAAAAGTGGAGAGTGCCACAGAGATCGGCATGAGGGTGGAAAACACCCCGAGAAGTTTTTCACCGAAAGTCTAAGGCAAACGAAACAAAGCTTTAGCACATCATTAACAGAATCACCACATTCAGAGGAGAAGGTTTTGCCCACTGATACCACAGTTTGTTTCCATGTGTTTCTGTGTTGTTTTTACACCTGGTGTGAAACCTAAAGTGTTCAAATCAAGCCATGTACAAATGCAGCCACACAATCTGTGTTGACCACATTTACACAGCACTATTGCCAATCTTGTGCGATGTTTTGAATTATGCAGCATCACTCCTCCACCACGATCCAGACACCTGAATCAGCAGATACACAGTACCCCCGCTTATCCATCACTTGATTCTTATACACTACCGTTCAAAAGTTTGGGGTCAGTAAGAATTTATTTTTATTTTTTCAGAAAGAAATTAATGGAGTTAATACTTTTATTCATCAAGAATACATTAAATTGGGTAAAAAGTGACAGTAAAGAAATTTGTAATGTTACAAAAGTTTCTATTTCAAATAAATGCTGTTCTTTTGAACTTTCTATTCATCAAAGAATCGTGAAAACTTGTACACAAGTGTTTTCAACATTGATAATAATAATAAATGTTTGTTGGGCAGCAAATCATATCAGAATGATTTCTGAAGGATCAAGTGACACTGAAGACTGGAGTAATGATGCTGAAAGTTCAGCTTTGATCACAGAAATAAATTACATTTTAAAATATATTCAAATAGTAAACAGTTATTTTAAATTGTAATAATATTTCACAATATTACTTTTTTTTGTATTTTAATAACATAAATGCAGCCTTGGTGAGCAGAAGACACTTCTTTCAAAAACAATCGAAATAGTACAGTTTCCAAACTTTTGACTGGTAGTGTATATATATATATATTTTTACTGCCAACAAAATAAATTATGAAAAATTAAACTTATTTTATTTCAGCTATTTTCCAAAGCAATATTTCTCATTTTTATTTAGTTAAGTTGATTGAATGATGAATGAATAAAAACTATATAGACAAACAATAAAAACACAACAAAATTACAAAAAATTGAATTAAAATTAAAACTGAAAAAAAAATTGAATTAAAAATATTTTTTAAAAAGCTATATTAGTATCTCAGTGATACTAAAATAACACTGATTTAATCATCAATTGAACAAATAACTGCTGCCCTGATCAACAGAAAGCATTCACAAATGGTTTTAAAGTCACCATGAAATCAAAATGGACAATTCTTGCAGTATTTCTTATAAATAATTTATCTGTGCACATCATTATTTTTAAATTCAATGCCCACATCTCTTCTCTGATGACATGTTTACTGGTGCAAGGGCGGGGCAACCTGTCACTCACATGAGATCCACCAATAGCAAACCACAACCATCCAATCAATTCCCCAGGGACAAAATCAATAGAGCCCGACCGATATGGGTTTTTGGGGGCCGATGCCGATACCGATATTAGGGAGTAAAAAAAGTCCAATATCGATATATCGGCCGATATTCTTTATGTGTATATTATAGTACAGTACCAGTCAAAAGTTTGGACACACTTTCCCACTGATGTGTCCAAACGTTTGACTGGTACTGTATATAATACAGTATATACATAATATACATACATTGTACATAAATACAACAGAACAAACATACAAATGAAAAACAGTTCTTTTCAGGTTTTTCATGTAGGTCTAAACTAGATTTTCAGGTAGGAAACAGAAATAGTGATCAAATGTAAAATATCACTCTTTTATGAGAAAATGCTTCCCTGCCACTGACGAGATTTTCCTGCTTTTCCATGTTTTCACTATTATACGGTAGGGGGCGCTATTATGCATCTCCTGAACGAGCACATCTTTGCCTGATCAAAACACAGGCGAAGAAGAAGCAGAAACAGCAGATGCATATGTAAAATATTTATATATATCGCGTTGATTATCAACATTAAACAGCATATAAATCAAAACGGCTTTATTATTGAATGAAATGTCGACCCATGACGAGCTACAGGACTGTGAAGCTTTGGGGGTGTTGATGGACTCGATCTACTCCATCTGTGTTTTGATCATCGTTCTGAATGTCATCTGTATGTAGTCTTTGACAAAAACGTGATTTTCTCAGCTTTTTGCTCAAAATGTTGCTTTTTTCACGAAACTTACCCACATTCAAGTGTTGATAAAAAAAAAATGCATGAAGCTAGAATAAAACAGAGGGTCCGTTCTTTTTTTTTTTTGATATATTGCATGCTCAGATATTCACACAAGATATTCTGTGGGCCATGAAACTTGTGAAAATGACCAAAAAACGCTGGCGGTTATGGCAAATTTCATGTTTACGTTCACTTAAGACATAACTGACTATGTTTACGATGATACTCGACAAGACAGGCATTTTGACATAATTTTGTGTGAATATTCGCGCGCTGTGAGAAGCGTGGGCGCGCGTTCATACCGGTGGCATATCTGCGGCATATACGCCGATGCCGATATATCTGCGGCAGGCTCATATCGGCTGATAAAATCGGCAGACCGATAAATCAGTCGGGCTCTAAAAATCAAGTCCCGCCCTACACTTGTTCTTGTTTCAGAAGCATTTCACTTGGATATACGTAACAATAGGGAAGAAAAAAAGACCAGCGCAACTTCTGTTTCATGCTGACTTTAATGACATTCCGGCTGAATCCCACACACAAAATTGACAAATGTTTAGTGAATCATCCTCGAGTGTTAGCAGAGTGTTAATAATCTAATAAGAATAAACCCGGCGAGTCAAAGGCCTGTACTTACAACAGCCACTGCGTTGGAGGACAGCAGTTCCTCAGGAGACATGGAGGAAAAATATGCAATATTTGTGAGAGTGTACACAAATGTCACCAGTGGAATGGAGATGTATATGGCTCGTGGCAGATTCCTGAGACAAAACAAACAAACAAAAAATATTCAAATTTATATTTTATTTATATATTAATTATATTTATTTATATCCAGCCATAGTGCATGCTATGTTCCACATGGTAGAAATTATGGAGTAGATAATAATTATGGGTTCAAAAAGTGAGTCAAAACATGTATTTAGCCCACTGACAGGAATCTGTGTCTAAAAATTATAGGATTTTAATGTATACAGTGCATGCAAATTTTGCAATGTGACTCAAATAAATTATCCTGATAATGATATCAGTTGAATGGCAGCAGTTGTAGCAGATTTTGTGATTCCAGACATGTTTATGTTTTAAAAGTGGTATCAGACTAACCTCCTCGGATCCACCACCTCCTCCGTAACATAGTTGAGGAAGTTCCAGCCGCTGAAGGCAAAGGAGGCATGAAGGAAAGCCAGGGCGATCTGCCCTATAGACGGAGCTTTATTAAACATGAACGCCACCTGTGGGGTCAGGCTCTCATAGTTACCTGAGCAGACAGGGACAGATCTGTTAATTTGACAAGTAACAAACAGATGTGCTGTGAAGATGATATTCAAAAGGACTGAAAGGATAATTCTATCTATTGAGAGACTGATATATCGGTATAACATAGTTTGCCTTATGTTGTCAATAGATTTCCCAGGGGGTGTATAATTATGAACCAAATATTTTGGATTTTAATTTCATAATTATTCTAGACCATTTTGTAGATATCTGTACAAGAGACAGATATCACCCCACCCCCCCCCCCCCCCCCAATCACAATATGAAATAAATGTTTTACTCCAAAACATGTTGGCCATAATTATTGGCACCCCTACAAATGTTTAGCACACCAGGGTGACTAGGCGCATGAAATTGTCCAGCCATGGGAGTAAAAATTCCCTTAATCATTCATCACAATGAGTAAAACCAAAGAATATAGTTCTGATGTGCAGCAAAAGATTGTTGAGCTTCACTAAATAGAAGAAAAAAGCTAAAGCATTGAAAATCCCCATTTCCACCATCAGGGCAATAATGAAGAAGTTCAACTAAAGATGTTATGAATCTGCCTGGAAGAGGACGTGTGTCTATATCGTCCTAATGCACGGCGAGGAGGAGAGTTTGAGTGGACAAAGACTCTCCAAGATCACAGATGGAGAATTGCAGGGATTAGTTGAGTCTTGGGGTCAGAAAGACTAAAAAATATCAAACAGCCCCTACATCACCACATGTTGTTTGGGAGGGTTTCAAGAAAAATCCTCCTCGCTCATCCAGAAACAAACTCCAGCAGATTCAGCTGTCAGACACGACTGGAGCTTCAGACGGGACCTGATCAAACTATAAAAAGAGCTTTTTGGCAGCAAACACACCAGATGTGTTTGGAGCAAACAGGGATAAAAAGTACCCCATGCCCACGGTTAAATATACCGCTGGATCTTTAATGTTTATTTTTTTGCTGGAGGTCCTGGACATCTTGTTCAGATACATGGTATAATGGATTCTAGCAAATACCAATAGATAAAAAAATCAAAACCTGACGGCGTCTGCTAGAAATCTTATAATGGGCCGTGGTTGGATCTTCTATCAGGACAATGATCCAAAACAAACATCAAAATCAACACAAAAATGTGTCACTGAGCACAAAATGAAGCTTCTGCCATGGCCGTCCCAGTTCCCTGACCTGAACCCTAGAAAATGAGTGATGAACTGAAGAGAAGAGCTGGAGGATCTGGAGAGATTCTGTATGGAGGAATGATCTCTGATCTCCAAACTCATTATAGAAGAAGACTCAGAGCTGTTATCTTGGCAAAAGGACGTTGCAAAAAATATTTAATAAAAGGGTGCCAATAATTATGGCCAACGTGTTTTGGAGAAAGCATTTATTTCATAATGTGATTTACCCCCCAATTCTTTTACTTCATTGAAAGGTTCGAATTTTGCAAATTTTTTGAATGAAAGATCAAAAGGATAAACAATGCAGATTTATTTTTACAGCCATCTTTGATCATATTTACCAGGGGTGCCAATACTAAACTTTATTATTAACATTATAAGTGAACCGCAAGGAACATTAAAATAATGAAAAAAAATCCATGTCATGATCCCTTTAATGTTTTAGCGTTGGGGTTTTAGCTTCTTCTTTTTATAAGTATATGAATTAATTATATATTAATTTCTAGAATGAATGGCACCATATTAACTCTCCAGATATCCATGTGACATTCTCACCTCCAAAGATCTGCACCAAACCGACAGTAATGATGAGCCCCAGAGCTAGAAGCTTTCCTACTGTAAACGCGTCCTGGATCCGTGTGGCCAAACGCACGCTGTAGCAGTTCACCCATGTCAAAAACACTACAAATATTCACACACACAGAGAGACAACATAAACAGTTGAACAATGTCTTGATTGATTCATTTAATGTGTGACTTCAAATGCAATGCTTTTCTAACAATGTATTTAAAGTTTGCAAGTAAAATTACGACCTGTTGCCATCAGGAAATACTGATTTAGGATTAGCTTGTGTGGGGTACTTGACCAAAATGTGGGAACACTAAAGTGGGAGTTGGACTTGTAATTCTATGGGCTCATCCATCAGTGTCACCGCTTACAGACTCTTTCATAATCACTTTCCCTCTACCAAGAGAAGTTTAAGCCCAATTGAAACAAATAACTTTCTATGAGAACAAAAACAGGGAGCAAAGAGCAGGTCTGTGAGGAGATGGAATGCCTTGCGTTTTCCGGCCGCTGTCTTGCTCTTGCTGTTTTGGTTTGTGTGCATGACTCCACATAACAGGCTTGAATAAAGAGAGCTAATGCAGCAATCACATGCAATAGACCCATGCCACCTCCATCACTGAGCAGTCAAGTGCTTTTGGCACAAATCCAGGGTGGTAACCATAACTGGGTCATTCCAAAGACTTTAGATTAGTGGAGGACCAGGAGCCGGGGCCCACTGGAGGGCCTCAGCAAACTTAAAAGATGACGTAAAATGATTTAAAACAACACTAAACAAGCATTCAAATCAGCTAAAAAAAACAAGATATTCCCCCTCAACATTTTTTTTTAAAGATGAACCAGGGTAGAGACCTGCACTCCCGCGGGACCCAACACAATAGAGTGCGACGTGGGACTAGATTTGATGGCCGAGTGCGGGCGCAGGCGGTAAGGTATCATGTGTGTGCGGGTTGCAGGAGAATAAAACGATTTGCGGGACTCCAGCAAAATAGAAATTTCTAAAAATAAAACATCTAACTGTGCGTTCACACCGCTGCTGGCGAGAGCACAAAATTCACTCTGGCTGTTAATTTGTGTGCAGCCTACATTACAATAACTGTCCTGGTTGAGGTGCAGCATTAATGCATCTGGTCAAATCAGTGTTGTTTTGAGCAAATGAATTGCATTCCTGCTGAAAAACAAGTGTTCTAGAGCGAAAATGTTGCCTATAAATTGTGTTGCGCGCCTTCTTATCAAACCCGCCACAGCAATGATCAACCTCTCCTCCATTTTGCTTGGGAACTAATGTGGTCGGAACCAAAGTTTACAGGACTGCGTTCTCTGGAATCCTCTCAAGCGGAGGACTTCTAAATTCCAAATGGTTGTCGCCGAACCGCGTCATAGAATAGGAATAGAATAGAATAGAATAGAATAGAATAGAATAGAATAGAAAGCCTCCAGGGCAAAGCCAGCAGTTCAGGGGACCAGGACGAAGCCGGCAGTTCAGGGGACCAGGGAGGCTCCGGTAGTTCGGGGGACCAAGTAGGCGCCGGTAGTTCAGGCGCTGGCCGTGCAGGGCTGAGCGTCTTAGAGATAGCCTCCGTGGCTGTGTCAGGGTGAGAGGGCGACACTGGGACGGCCTCCGTGGATGGGTAGCCCCCAAGACTATGGGAACCCTCATTCTGTTTTCTGCACTGCAAATCCACTTTGATGCACTTCCAAAGGATAAGGACTTGCGCTGGAATTGATTCAGTAAAACTTGTTACTGTGTATCAAGTGATGAGGAAGATACGGAGCTGATATGATAATGGCCATTTGGTTTACAACATGTGCAAGTGGTAGACCAATCACAACAGACTGGGCCGTCTGACCAATCAGTGCAGAGTAGACTAATCACAACAGCTTGGGCTGTCTGGCCAATCAGAGAAGAGCAGGCTCTCGGAAAGGAGGGGTTTAGAGAGACCGGATCCTTGATCAAACAGTTTCAGACACTGTGAGAAACGAGCTGATGCTGCAATGTACACTCACCTAAAGGATTATTAGGAACACCATACTAATACTGTGTTTGACCCCCTTTCGCCTTCAGAACTGCCTTAATTCTACGTGGCATTGATTCAACAAGGTGCTGAAAGCATTCTTTAGAAATGTTGGCCCATATTGATAGGATAGCATCTTGCAGTTGATGGAGATTTGTGGGATGCACATCCAGGGCACGAAGCTCCCGTTCCACCACATCCCAAAGATGCTCTATTGGGTTGAGATCTGGTGACTGTGGGGGCCATTTTAGTACAGTGAACTCATTGTCATGCTCAAGAAACCAATTTGAAATGATTCGAGCTTTGTGACATGGTGCATTATCCTGCTGGAAGTAGCCATCAGAGGATGGGTACATGGTGGTCATAAAGGGATGGACATGGTCAGAAACAATGCTCAGGTAGGCCGTGGCATTTAAACGATGCCCAATTGGCACTAAGGGGCCTAAAGTGTGCCAAGAAAACATCCCCCACACCATTACACCACCACCACCAGCCTGCACAGTGGTAACAAGGCATGATGGATCCATGTTCTCATTCTGTTTACGCCAAATTCTGACTCTACCATCTGAATGTCTCAACAGAAATCGAGACTCATCAGACCAGGCAACATTTTTCCAGTCTTCAACTGTCCAATTTTGGTGAGCTCGTGCAAATTGTAGCCTCTTTTTCCTATTTGTAGTGGAGATGAGTGGTACCCGGTGGGGTCTTCTGCTGTTGTAGCCCATCCGCCTCAAGGTTGTGCGTGTTGTGGCTTCACAAATGCTTTGCTGCATACCTCGGTTGTAACGAGTGGTTATTTCAGTCAAAGTTGCTCTTCTATCAGCTTGAATCAGTCGGCCCATTCTCCTCTGACCTCTAGCATCAACAAGGCATTTTCGCCCCCAGGACTGCCGCATACTGGATGTTTTTCCCTTTTCACACCATTCTTTGTAAACTCTAGAAATGGTTGTGCGTGAAAATCCCAGTAACTGAGCAGATTGTGAAATACTCAGACCGGCCCGTCTGGCACCAACAACCATGCCACGCTCAAAATTGCTTAAATCACCTTTCTTTCCCATTCTGACATTCAGTTTGGAGTTCAGGAGATTGTCTTGACCAGGACCACACCCCTAAATGCATTGAAGCAACTGCCATGTGATTGGTTGATTAGATAATTGCATTAATGAGAAATTGAACAGGTGTTCCTAATAATCCTTTAGGTGAGTGTATATTATAAGAAAATTAAAGTGTTTTTGACCTTGGATGCATGTAAACCTATTGTAGACCTCCAAAACTAAATTAGAAACCTTTAAAATAGCATAATAATGGCACTTTAATTAACAGGACTGTGCAAAATAAATGGAAATGAGTTTTTTTAGACTTATCTACTGCATTTATGATATTTTACGACACTTATGCATATTTATATGCTGCTGCTTTTCGTTTCGGAGCCCCTGGTCCTCGTTAATTTTCAGTATATTGGAAAGAGGTATTTTTCATAAATTCACCTTTTGTGTTCCACAGAAGAAAGTCATATGGTTTCAGAATGGTATGATATGCTTTCTCCTATCAAATTGCAAGCATTCATAGGTGAGGGTTTGGGCAACCTATTTGAAAACAGTCATTATATTTGCAGTTTTGCTTGGTTGAACAGAAAAACACCACCAAATTCTGCTTCAATCCCGAGGTTAAATTCTGCTGAATCCTCAGGTTAACTAAAGCCATTTCAAAATTCAGACTTTTAGCACTGTTATATAAACTCTGTCATTTCTTTAAACAGCCTGATGTTTAAAGAAATAAATTGAATACGTAAATAAAGAAACAAGCACTCACATATGCAGATGGTGGACAGCATGCGTGTGGCTATGTATGGAGGAATGCAATGTGGAAAAACTGGCTGAAGCACATAGTTGGAGAAAGTGAGCGCTATGACTGCCAATGTGGTGGGATACATGATCAATACTGCACTCCATAATAGCAGAAACCTAGAGAGCAACACAACTCATTCAGGATATGTGACGGATATTTGATTTTCATTCATTTTTAATAGATCATTTTTGAACCTCTCATACCCCATGAGACCGCCAAAGATCTCGGTGACGTAGGAATAGTCTCCCCCAGATTTGGGGATGGTGACCCCTAGCTCAGCGTAGCAAAGGGAACCCAGAGCAGCTACGCCTCCTCCTAACACCCACACCACCAGCGCTAACCCAACGGAACCTGAATGCTCCAGAACACCCTTAGGAGAGATGAAGATTCCTGAGCCAATAATGTTACCTGAGAAAACAAACAAATCACATGTAATTGTTATTTCCTATCAACATTTGAACACAACAGCCCCAGTCATTCATAATGCAAACCTGTTGTCTTTTCTTGGTCTGAATGTTTTACATTCACACTTTCATATTACATTTGCTCTTGGACAAACCAGTGAACACAATGAAATCACACTGGTGTCTTTGATATATACCATTTGATAAATTATTTTCTATTTACTTCATATTCATCAGAGAATCCTGTGGGAAAAAAGTATCATAGCAAACTCCCTTTCAAGCAAAGTCTGTTCACTCGGCGGCCATATTTCAGGCATCCAAAACCAAGTCCTATCTACTTGAATTGGGGAATCTTGAAAACTGCAGTGCTTGCTGAACTCACAATTAAAAATCAGCAACAAAATCTGTCATGAACAGAACACTGACTGTTTCTATTGGAGCTTCTAACGACAGCTTTACCAATTAGCAACGGGCTCTTTTATTTTAGAAGGCAGGACTTATTCCGCCATAATGCGCATTGCACTTTCTCCCATTCATAAGTAATATGAGTGCACTGTCTTTGTATATTTAAAGTCTTTAATCATGGTTTCTATATTTAACAGTGATAAGAATAAGAATAATTTTTAAGAGTTGAGCATCAATAATAGTTGATAATAAATGAGGACCAAATCAGTACTGAAGGATCATGTGACTGGAGTAATGCTGAGAATTCAGCTTCGACATCACAGGAAAACTGGTTATTTTAAATTGTAATAATAGTCTTTACTGTATTTTCAATTCAATATATATATATATATATAAAGTGCCGCCAGTCAAACAATGATGCAGAGTAGTAAAGCGGGCAATGGCGGTGGCGAAAGTGGCCACTTCGACAAGCTATACGCCAACTTTGACATGCCAGGAGGAGCAACTAAGATCTACCACTAAGCCAAAGCACGCCATCAATCAACACAGGATATTGGCCAAATCAAATGCATCAAGGCTGACGATCAACGGAAGACTCGCCCTTAATCCTACGATGCTGGAGCGAATACATCTCGGGGATCTGCAACCATATGTGCCGATTCAAAGCGCCGAACCCACCCTTGACCCGTCCTTGCCATCACCAGTGCCAAGGTAGCATTGAAGATGAAAAATGGGAAAACGACAGGCCCTGTCGACATCCCAGTGGAAGCCTGGAAGATTCTTGGCCACCAAGGCATCACCATCCTCACTGATTTGTTCAATCAAATTGCCACTGATGGTGAGGCCTCACGCACTTGGCTGACCAGCACCACTTTGCCCATCTGGAAGGGCAAGGGCAACGTGGCGAAATGCCTTAATTACTGTCCAATCCACCTCCTATGCCACGTAATGAAGATCTTCGAGCAAGTTATTGAAAGCTTGCTTCGTAAAATAGCCTCCATTTCGCCGAACCAATCCGACTTTGTACAAGAATGCGGCACCACCGATGCAATCCATGCCGCCCGGCTGCTCCTGGAGAGGCACTGTGAGAAGAAAAAGCCAGTACACATGCTGTTCCTTGACCTGATAAAAGCTTTTGACAGTGCCCCATGACCTCATCTATCACACCCTTCAGGCTCACGGTGTCGCTGAAGCCTACGTGACTTGGATCAAGCACCACCAGCATGACCAGCACCTTCTGCTGCCCTGTGGGAACATTGATGCCCTTCCCAATTACCGTTGGTGGCCACCAAAGCTCGCCCCTCTCACCACTCCTGTTGGACACAGTCACCAAGGACTTGGAAGCGCCTCATCCATGGTCCCTCCTCTATGCCGTTGACATCTTCCTCATGAGCAAAACACATGAAGGCGTGCAACAGCAAACTCAAAGGTGGAGGACATGCATGGACAACCATGGCATGCAATTAAAAATAAATAAAACCCCAGAGTACCAGGAATGCGGCCCCCAGACCGACGGCACCATCAGTGTCAATGGCGAAGAACTGAAGAAGGCCTTGGACTACAAATACCTCGGATCCATCATCACCAGTGACAGCAGAACCGACGCTAAAGCACAGGTTAACAGGGCATGGATGACGTGGCGCCACCTCAAGGCCAAGATCTATAAGACCATCGCTCGCCCTGTGGCCATTTACCGCACCGAGTGCTGGCCAGTGTCAGTGAAACACGAACCGGCCCTGCACGTCATGGAGATGTGGATGCTCCAGTGGCATTTAGGGCTGATGTGATGGGACCACGTAACTAACGAAGACATCAGAAAAACGTCTTGGCGTTGCCCAAATCAAGGAGAATATACTACTACAGTGGTACTAATATGTCGTACAGAGCAACAAGGATTCAATGGCCACAAAGTCCCCAAGGATGCCGACCACGAGGACGACCAAAGATGTGGTGGCTCAACCAACTGAAGAAAGACGTGGAGGACGCCCTCGACTGTGTCAAATGGAGAAAGCTTTGCAAAAAAGCGGACCCTGCACACAAGCAGGATTAACTCTAGGACAAAGAAAATTAATGATGTTTGAGGGCGTATTTAAACTGCTCAGGTAATGTTCATGGTATGACCTACAGGGGTTTTCAAAAAGATGGACCCAATTTGAAATCGCTGCAACCATGAACCGCCCATGAATGAAACTCTCACCACTTGAAAGAGCGGGGCACAGAGTTCCAATGACAGATGCTAGATACCTCTCCCAGCGCACCAACAGCCTCTAGCCTCAGTTGTTCGCAAGATGGCAACCCATTGGGTCCATCTATTTGAAATTTCAGAGGTGGCCAAAATAACGATTTAAAATCGGTCAGAGCTAGAAATGTATCTTCATATTTACAGGTAAAGCTTCATTTTACATCAAGACTACTTTCTGACTATCTCCAACATCTTGTTTTGACATCCTTCAGGGGGGGATCAAGCCATCTTTAGAGGGCTCAGACCCTCCCAAACACCCCTATAATTCACACCCTCAGGGTGCCCGATAACATGCCCCCCAAAAGAGGTCAACATGTTTTGTTTTTTCCCCCCTGCCAATAACGGTGGAAAGAAATGCTCAATAAATGTCAAGATTTGTTATTTTACAAAATAAACCCACTCTAAGAAATATTCACTGCAAGGAGTAAAGACTAGCTCCAGTCTCCCTAGCATGCAAACAAATACAAAATTAAGATTATGTAACAAAACTGATACATTTTTTTATTATTATAACAAAATTTTAAGTAGAACCCAATATTGTTCAAAAGCAATCGATTATAGTCGCCTAGTCAACATCAGCACTAGCCCTGCTGTAGTACCTGAGAGAGTTTTCATGGCAAGACAATGATCAGCCCCCCTCACTGACCCGCTTTCCTGGCAGCTCTTCTCTCAAGCACTCGTACAACGAGATTACGTAACAGCAGGCATAAATAATTTACTGCTGCCCGTCAAAGCCCCGGATACCATCAGAAACGGAGGGAACAATCTTTAGCTTTCATTCGGTGGCCCCTTTTAAGAGGACAAACACATCTGAGAGGCCCACATATGGTCGATGTTGATTTTAGACTTAAGTAAAAGTATAAAGTTAAAAAGATCTGAAAACTTTGATTGTTGTTTAACATTCATTAATTGTTGAGATTCAGTGATTACATTGTTTTCCGAGACTTTTTAGACATTTGTTTTAAAAAAAGAATGAAAAACAAAACAACCAAGTCAGATACATAACTACATTAGTTCCTAAGTAATACTAAAAAAAATCACAAAAAAACAACCAAAAACAAAAGATTAAAATATTTAATATACTTTTTAAAATAAAATAATGTTCATGCAAAACAGTATAATAAAACGTTTATATAAATAATAAATATAATAAAATCAGTTACTATTGTTATTAAATAATGACATAGTCTAATTAATATTAATAAATCAATAAATAGTTATTAAATACATTTATAAATACATTAAACTATTAATATATAATAAATAATAATCAATACATTTCTAGAGGTAAATAAAGAACTCACAATTAGTTAATCTAACTATGGTAATATCTAACATGCATTTTAAAAATGCATAAATGGTCTATATTGTGTGTGTGCATAAAAGCAAAATAAAGGTCAACAACTAACAAGATGGCGAATATCTGTGATGTATTTGTCTTTACAAGTCTTAATACGTTTACATGCTAGAAGAATGAACCATCATCAAAATGAAAACAAGTTGTAAACTTTCCTTACCAATGATGATCGCGCACGCGCTCAGAAGTCCAATCTCCTTCTTGAGTGTCACGCGCTCAGGGATGCTGGAGTCTCGTTTAAGCTCGCTATCTTTCATGATGCTCCTCTGAGCCTCCGTCCTTTTCCTCTCTACTCCATCCATTTCAGTTACCGCACGAACAGAGAGCTGGGCTTCCTCTCTTCAACTCGCTTGAGAGGACTGAAAGACGGTGAAAAGGCCGCGCAGGCGCCGCATCGCGCGCTGTCCGGGCAGAATGTTAACGAGCGCGGCATGACTGATTCACACACGCTGATGCAAAGACGCTGCACATGTTCTGCCATTTTGCAAAACCATCAGTTACTATATATGCTATTTGCATTTACTACATAGTTATTTTATATACAATTTTATTGTATTTTGTTCTCAAAAGGGCAACAGCAATTACTCAAGTAGAGATAACCTAACTAAACATAGGCCTAGTTTATGGCATGTTTACTAATCTAAAGAACACCAGCTGAAAGGAGAGTGGTTCAGGGTGATTCCCACATCCACAGAGGGTTCCTCAAGCTTCCATTCATCCTGAAAGGATCCCCAGTGTGGAATTTAGGAAGTCAAGTCGTGAATTTGTGGCTGCAGCTTTTCTCTGCACGCAGAATAAAGGAGGCCAGTTTTCAGCTGATCTCCCTGAGGAAAGCCGTTCAGAGTGAGCTGCTTTGTAGTCCAGCAGGAAGGCTGAAACTCTGCCAACAGTGTGCACACTTAAAAGAGGAAGTCGAGCAGAAAACCAATAGATCACAGGAGCAACAGAGAGGAGAGGTGGACACAGGGAGAAGATGTACTGAGGAGAGCAGACTATAGGCCTACACTCAAACCAGGAGAAAATCCATGATGTCTCAATTCATGATTTTGAATTAAAGGCACAATATGTAACATTTTTGGATTAAAATATCCAAAAAACACTTGAACAGTGTTATATATTTTGTTGACTTGTGTACTTACATTATCCCAAATGTTTCCAAGAATGTTTAAATCCAGAGAAATAAGCAATTTTAATTTTGCTTCGACTATCAATGACATCATACCCGCGTTACCCTCGAATTCCGTTTTTTTTTTTTTTTTTGTAGAAACCATGGAAACACCAAAGACGCTTTAATATATTATGTGTTTTATCAGACAGGTGAGCAACTGTTTGGATACATTTATCGACAGAAAACTAATCATTGTTCTACAGCTCAACACAGTTAGTCTTATTGTTTAAATCTTGTTTTCTTGATTTACCGTGAGTACTGTGTTTTATAGTGTAAGACTGGAGAAACTGGAAGAACTACAAGAGATGGCGACTCTCTGAGAAAACAAAGGAAATTAACATCTGAACTCACTCTTGTGCATTTAGTGGCCCATCCGAGACGACGTCACACAAGTATTGCCTTAATTTACATGTCTTTCCCTTCACTGCCTCTTCCCCCATCTCTCCTCCAGAATTCACCCAAAATCTACATGGGTTATTGTGAACAAATACTATACAGTATTATACGTGTTTGGAATCATTTGAAATGTCTCAGTGCGACTGGTACAAAGGTCTCATTCCCACAGAAGTAAAGCAAAAGATAACAAAGGTTTTAAGAGTTATTTTGCTTATTGTGGTGGGTGTGTCCTCTGCCAATTGGTCTTTACCTCCTGTCCTCAATAAGGTGTAAATTACAGGTCTACAGGACTTGATTAATGTAAATTCCCATTGTGAACTCATGTTTACATTTGAAAGAGGTTTCTGTCGTGGTCTGTGTATTTAAGGGATGTTGCAGAAGGGTCAGGGCGCGAGATCAGCCCGTAATGCTATGCATTATGTATCCTATTTCCTTGAGGTCAGGTATGCATCTCTTACTGTTTACTTCAGAGCATTTGATGTTATGTATTGATTATCTTTGAATTGATTATGTAATTGGCATGATACATTTACCTGACTAATAATAAATTGTTACATTTGATTTCATTCTGACTTACAAGTTATTATTAACTGATGTTTTAGAGCTCCGACTAACACACTGGCATTAGTTACGTATACTTAGACTGTAGAGGCTATTGGGTCTTCCGTTTAGAGCAACAAAAAGTTGTTAGACCAATCTAAATAGGGTGAGCCTCAATTCCTGGTTATTGTAATATTATTCTAATTACGTGTACGTGGGAAACCACGGCATGATTATGTAAAGTTACTATTAGAAGAATTTGGTCGCTTGGTTCTATGGTAATGGTCATGGCCTCTGATTAGAAATAGTCTTACATTAATTAAGTGAATTCAGATCTATGGGGACTGAATAAAGTATTCTAGAATGATTAACGTGGAGCACAGGCGTCTAGAATATCAGTTAATCGCCTCTGTCTAGTGACCAAGACTGACGAGTTTGTGACAAAGAGATTGTAAACCCGGCCGGTGCGAGACTCAACGTGTTATCGGAATCTGGATGAACGGGTATAATTTCAACAAAGCGTTAAACAGAATAATCAAATGTGTAGTTAAACTATTATACAAATGACCAAATAACCAATCGGCATTCTAACCTAAATTCGAGGTCATGATAAAATGGAGTCAGATAAAAGTAAATTGGAATTACACTGCCCCGCTGAAAAGACAGAACGCGCAGAAACCTTCACCCGCTAATCGTAAACCGGCATTGGGACGATTGGGCGGGCCTTACAATAGGGGTGGGGGAAAAAATGAGAGGCTACTACTCTGGAGCTCCAGCTCCCCCCTCTTTTGACCTACTGTGGGCATGATGGGTGGAGCTGCATCCCCTAACCACACCCTAACCCTACCCATAACCCTATCTCTCCACCCATTAAACAGGTTAAGCTCCAGCCTTGAGCTCCAGATGCTCTGCAGCGAGCACTACTTGGAAAAAATAAATACAGCACAGTATCGCTATATTTTGTGTGGGGATATTGTATTGATAAAAGGACGGCAAGTATCGATATTTTCAGGAACTGAATTTCAGCTCGTATTGTGCAAAATGTTTACCGTAAGCTCTGCGCTTATAACGCGGGAAATAATAATACTAATTTGAAATATTTCTTTCAGACTGTACTATCACAAACAGTGCATGACTCTCGCTCACACAAATGTGCGCAGTGAGCTGTGTGTGCAGGAAACGCATTCTCGCATATTTCTGAACGTGGACCTCTCTGTCCATGTTTATGTGTTAGTTACACGTGTTGATTTGCAAGCCAGCTGCGCACTGCAACATAACTTTCGCTCGCAATTACAATCAAAGAAGCTCTCTATATTATGCCATATCTACACTGTCAGCGCACTCGTTCATTATACAACACAATAGGCTTTTTGCGATAGTCACATCACTTGCCTATCGCGGCATCGCCATCACCGTCGTTTTGATTTTTTATTTATGGTAATAATCATTCAGTTAGAGAACAGACATTACAATTAAAAACTGAACGTGCAGCGTGAGCCGAACGAGAGTCACATCAGGACTCAGATTTCATTTATCAGAGAGTTAATGAGCTGAATGACAAGATGACGGCGAAAGATTTGGTTTCAGCATGAAATGTAAAAGCACCTATTTAAGTGAGTGTGTCAATGTACTGTTTTGTTGTTGTGTTTTTCATTAAGAATATTAATGAACCGACTATTCAAGCAACTGCCGTCCCCGAATTTGGCGCTAATATCGCAATTTTTTAAAAATCGCAATAATATCGTATCGTGGCTTAAATATCGTGATAATATCGCATCGTAGGGCCTTTGGCGATTCCCACCCCTAATGTTTTACCATGCCTAATATTGATCTAGCTCACTGCAGTGTGAACAAGTGTCTCATTGCAGCCGTGGAGCAAACGCACAGAGTAGCATTATAACATAACTTTCAACACGCTCAAATGTATCTAATATGATAAAACAGCACTGCTATCCCACATACGCATGACCGGAAGAAGTGGAAGCGCTCGTCTGCGGCATAATAAAAGCTCCGCGAAATCAAGGCGTCATCAAGCTACGCCTTTGTTTTGAATAAGCGACTTCTAGTGGTGAAAAATTACATATTGTGGCTTTAACTTGGCCAAGTTTAAAAGTCTGAGACCACATGTACCAATGATTTTTTTTTTTCTAATTCCACACTGAAGCAAGGAAATCTGACCCTTATCAGTTCAAATGGTCAATGACACCAATTTGTTTATTTAATTAGTGACCTAAAATATATGGCAGAATCTTAAGTGTATATTTTTCATTTAGTCAACTTTTCTGTTTTATTTATTTTTTAATCCACAAACTTTATTTTAAAAGGGATAGTTCACCCAAAAATTCATTAATTCCTCACCCTCATGTTGTTCCAAACCCGTAAGACCTTCGTTCATCATCAGAACACAAATGAAGATATTTTTGATGAAATCCGAGAGGTTTCTGAACCATAGGCAGCAACGTCATTGCAACTTTCAAGGTCCAGAAAGGCAGTAAAGACTTTGTTAAAATAGTCCATGTGACTGCAGTGGTTCAACCTTAATGTTATGAAGCGATGAGAATACTTTATGTGCGCAAAAAACAAACAAAAATAACGACTTTATTCAACAATTTCTTCTCGTCTGTGTCAGTCTCCTATGCTGTTAACGTAGAAAATACAGTGCAGCGCTGGTTGGTCCCAGTATAGCTCATAACCCCCGCCCCTCCATGTATTCTAATGGACGCGAGACAAACTAAACAATAAAATTACACTTCAAATAATTTTTTTCCCAAAGATGGCTTCTAAAGGCAGTTTTTATCACGATGGTTTCATTTCAAGTGTTCGTTTTTTAAATAAGTTTGGTTTTAGTTAGTTATTTGATGCTATAAAAGCGGGGGGTGTGACGTCATGATTGACAGCTTCTCTGAGTGAAGTTTTCACTGAGGCACTAACAGACTTTTTTCGGGATTTTCGGGATGAAATTGGAGCTTTAGCTTTAATTTCTACATTTCCATAACTGTTTATTTCACACCAACATAATGAATTGTTCTGCATCTGCGAGAGTGTGGGCGGGCTTTTGATATCGCGGCTCTACTTCCTGCTCTCTACTGCGCAGACTCCGGTCCCAAATCTGCGCAAGATGTCAGCACCATATTCGGACGTTGGCAGCTTCACTTTTCTTCAGTGGAAGGTAGTGAAGACGCGTCGTCCATATTTTTTTATGGTCTATGGTCTTGACCAAGCGGCAACCTCCCCCAGTTTCTCTTGAAGCCAATACGGAAGTGACTTAAACTGCAATTCATTGACTGGCCGCTAGGGACAGGCTCCAGAAGGGAGCAGAATCTCATTGAGCTCCATGTTAAAATGCCCAACTTTACAGCAGAAAAAAAACATGTTTACAGCCTGGTACAAATTGTGGTTTTGGTCTATATAGCTAATTTTGCCCTTCATGACAACTGTGAGGGGGGTGAATTTTTTTCATTCCTCATTCCTTTACATTATATAAAGCCTTAAATTTCTGCATAATTAAGGGTGTGGCCATTTTGAGTGACAGGTGGATTGCCGTTTGTCTGCTGTCTGTTAGTCATCACGTCACCTCAGCTCCAGCCACGTCTCGCCTCTTTGCCCATTTTCAGTTATCCGGGAGTGACACGTGGTGACGCGCTGCCAAGATTGGCAACGGCCGATCAAAACTGCTCTTCAGAATCCTATGGGTGACGTCATGGACACTACGTCCATATTTTTTTAGTCTATGGTCTTGACGCTAGAAGTGTTTCAAAATCCACAAATGCGTGCTGTGATCTACAAATGCACAGAAAGCGATCCACAAATTAATGCCAGGCAGAGTTGTGTCTGACACATTTGTAAATATATATTTTTTATTTGCAAATCTCATTTTATTTATTTGTGAATTTGATTAATTTTTGTGAATCTCAATCTATTTATTTGGAATAATGCAACAATTCTTACCCCATACCGCCAGTGACATTGGCTGCATCTGAAATTGCAAACTCTCTTGAGTAGTTACGTTAAAAAAGTAGTTATGTTCTATATAGTATGAATGTAATCTGGATGTACTACACTCGCCATGTTGTTATTATCATGTGACCTACCATTGTCAGTTACGTCACTGCTATTCATAAATCCTCTCCCGTGGCCTCATGGGATAGTAAAGTGTCGATTGATTGCACACTTCAAAATATCACCGGAAGAAGTAGGTTATCCGGTACTTTTATCTACTAATTTATGAGTACTGTGAATTTGGACATACTTCTTTTGTCACATGCTGTTTTTCGCCTACTATATAGTAGGGAAGTAAGTGATTTCCTCAAAAGCCTTGTTGTGTTTATAATCATCCTCTTGCAAACTATTATAACTCAAATTTGTCAGGGAAAATGTTTTTAAACAAACACTGAAAGAGTTGTTGGAAGCTAAGTGATGGTGATGTTGAAGTCATGTGACCGTGGAGTAGTTCGTTTATAGCATACATTTAGCTTTTGACTTCTGCTGGCTGTCTTTACGTTTCAAAATTCATATAAGTTGTGTTCATTTGTGAAGATTATTACGTGTAAGAATCATAAACTTTTGTTGGTCACAGACCATATTTTCTACAATAATTGAAAAGCTTTTTGAGTTTTTGTCAAGGGAGCCAGTGTGATGCGAACTTCCGGCTCGGCCTACAAAACACCTCATCCCTGCAGAGCTCAGGATCAGTCTTTCTCCAGTTCTGGCGGCACCGCGCATGCACTTAAGTTTTGTTTGTAATACAAAAAACGCATATGTAAACATGAATCGGATTTCAAAGATTAGGGTTCATATAAACAGAACTTTCAGAATCAGAAATCAGAAGGGATTCATTCAGACTGACGAAAATGAGTGGAAGAAAACATACCTAATGTGGTTTCAGGCCCTACTGTACAATCAACAAATTAAGTATTATCATCATCTAATGTTTCTGGAAAAAAATATATGATGATGTTTTTGTGTAACTCATACAGGTAAAATGAATAAATACACAAAAGAAAAATTAGAGCACAATAACAGCTCACACTGAAGTGGGGTGAAGAACAAAGTACATGCAAGTCTTTAGCGCCACCTTTCGTCCTTTTGTTGCAAGTCCTACCGTCCAATGCAGAAATTGATATAAAGTATGGCAAAATTCGAATTAGCCATTATACTAAAATATTATTGTGTTTCACTACTTCATAAACAATGACAGTTCTGTAGAAATATATAGAAAATGTTAGTGCAATCAAATCCAAGGCACAGTTTAAAAAAATGCTTAACGGTGTTTATTTGCTTACTTCCGAACATCAGCTCGTGATAGCCTGCAATTCTATGTGAACGGGTTGTGGAAGAAGGCTGTGATATGCTGGGCTGTTGCCTGTCCCACTATGGGCTCTAGTTCATGGACTGAAGCACTACTGAGGTGATGGATGCTTGGAAATCTCTGGAGGAGCAGCATGGCCTTCACCTTCCCAACCCCAGGAATCTGCTGAACCAAACCCAACACCACCGGCTCCAGCAGTCTGGACACACTCTTCCTGCAGAACGGGTTCTCCTTGTTCTCGCCAAGAACCTGTGGAGGGCAAATGCCTTCTGAACAGCACTGAAACAACATCATATTCTTACATTACATTTCTATGTATGAAGTATGTGTGAACATACACCGATCAGGCATAACATTATGACCTCTGACAGGTGAAGTGAATAACACTGATTATCTCTTCATCACGGCACCTGTTAGTGGGTGGGATATATTAGGCAGCAAGTGAACATTTTGTCCTCAAAGTTGATGTGTTAGAAGCAGGAAAAATGGGCAAACGTAAGGATTTGAGTGAGTTTGACAAGGGCCAAATTGTGATGGTTAGACAACTGGGTCAGAGCATCTCCAAAACTACAGCTCTTGTGGGGTGTTCCCGGTCTGCAGTGGTCAGTATCTATCAAAAGTGCTCCAAGGAAGGAACAGTGGTGAACCAGCGACAGGGTCATGGGCGGCCAAGGCTCATTGATGCACGTGGGGAGCGAAGGCTGGCCCGTGTGGTCCGATCAAACAGATGAGGTACTGGAGCTCAAATTGCTCAAGAAGTTAATGCTGGTTCTGATAGAAAGGTGTCAGAATACACAGTGCATCGCAGTTTGTTGCGTATGGGGCTGTATAGCCGCAGACCAGTCAGGGTGCCCATGCTGACCCCTGTCCACCGCCGAAAGCGCCAACAGTGGACACCTGAGCATCAGAACTGGACCACGGAGCAATGGAAGAAGGTGGCCTGGTCTGATGAATCACGTTTTCTTTTACATCACGTGGATGGCCGGGTGCTTGTGCGTCGCTCACCTGGGGAACACATGGCACCAGGATGCACTATGGGAAGAAGGCAAGCCGGCGGAGGCAGTGTGAGGTTTTGGGCAATGTTCTGCTGGGAAACCTTGGGTCCTGCCATTCATGTGGATGTTACTTTGACACGTACCCTTTCATGGAAATGGTATTTCCTGGTGGCTGTGGCTCTTTCAGCAGGATAATGTGCCCTGCCACAAAGCAAAAATGGTTCAGGAATGGTTTGAGGAGCACAACAATGAGTTTGAGGTGTTGACTTGGCCTCCAAATTCCCCAGATCTCAATCCAATCGAGCATCTGTGGGATGTGCTGAACAAACAAGTCCGATCCATGGAGGCCCCACCTCGCAACTTACAGGACTTAAAGGATCTGCTGCTAAC
Source organism: Coreius guichenoti (assembly GCA_039654105.1). Lineage (NCBI taxonomy): Eukaryota > Metazoa > Chordata > Actinopteri > Cypriniformes > Gobionidae > Coreius > Coreius guichenoti. The sequence continues at coordinate 29,172,697 of CM077191.1, forward strand.
ATCTTGGTGCCAGATACCACAGCACACCCTCAGGGGTCTAGTGGAGTCCATGGGCTCAGGGCTGGGCTGTTTTGGCAGCAAAAGGGGGACCAACACAATATTAGGTTATAATGTTATGCCTGATCGGTGTATACGGCTTAATGTTTTGCATGTTAATCAAAATAAACTCAGCAGGTGTATCAGAGTTTATTTATTTTTATGCTATACATAAAGTCAAATATGTATGTGCAAGTATGCTATAGAGAAATGAAGTGATATTGACTGACCAGCTGCGCTATGAGCTGAGCGGCTTCAGCAGGTGTGAACACAGGCAGCAGAGTCAGACCCAGCTCCAACACCACAAACTTCTGCAGCCCGCTGAAGTACTGCTCACTCAGACGCGTCTTCTCCACAATCACAATACCCTGCAGACCGCTGTTAGCCTGGAGGAATAAGGGCCTTCTGTGAGTGAGGGGGTTACATTTGACATTATCTTAAAAATAACAACACTGTAAGAGCACACTTTATCAGTGTAAATGATCATTTTGTCTTCTGGGAAACATGTAAATATCATATGTAGCTGGCAGCACTAAATGAAAAACAAAAGATTGTAAAACAAAAAATACAATTATATATACACTGCTGGTCAAAAGTTTGGAATAATTAAGATTTTGTATGCTTTTGAAAGAAGCCTCTTCTACTCGATTACAATGCAAAATAACTGTTTTCCATGTGAATGTATGTTAAAATGTAATTTATTCCTGTGATCAAAGTTGAATTTTCCGCATCATTCATTGTCACATATGCTGATTTGCGGCTCAATTATTAATAATGGCTCTTTATCAATGTTGCAAACAGTTTTTGCGGCTTTTTTGCCTATTGTTCAGAAGAACAGCATTTATTTGAAATAGAAATATTTTGTAACATTATAAATGTCTTTACTGTCATTGTTAATGCATCCAAGACAAGCTAAATAAAAGTATTCATTTCTTTTTTTTATTAAAAAAGATCTTACCCGAAACTTTTGAATGGTAGTGAATCACGGTTTTGACAAAAAAAATATGAAGCAGAAACTGTTTTCAACATTGATAATAATCAGAAATGTTTCTTGAGCATCAAATCATCATACAAAAAAGTTATTTTAAATTGTAATAATATTTCACAATATCACTGTTTTTACTGCATTTTGACCAAATAACTGCAGCCTTGGTGAGCAGAATAAACGTCTTAAAAAAAAACACTTAATTATTAATGTTTAACTGCCAATATTCTAAAATGTAAATGATCATATGAAATAAAGGTACAATTTTAGAATACCAGACAAAAGCAGATCAAATTGGATTTACATTTCTGAATCGGACAATCTTCCTCCTGTAGCCGTTTCCTGCCACCAGATCGCTTTCTGATACATAGAGGACACACGTCTTATTCCCGAGACAGAAGTCCACAACACCCAGCTCCTCCTCAAAGATCATCTTCACACTGCCTGCAAGAAAGAGCAGGAACATCAGCAGTTCGTCAGGCTTTCTAGATGACAGAGGGCATCTCATGTACATCTAGTTACATTACACACACACACACAGTCACACACACACACTCACATTCTTGAATATGTGGTTTACAGGGACTCTCCATAGGTGAAATGGTTTTTATACTGTACAAACTGTATATTCTCTCCTCTTACACTAACACTACCCCTAAACCTACCCATCACACACACACCCTGTGTCCTCATAAACCATGTTTACATTGTAATACCACCTGTCATTATACAGATATACCTGTACACACACACACACAAAATTACTTTATTGACATGAATGTAAATAATACAATATTGCCAAAGCTAGGAATATATGAACATAAAATACTAATAAAAAAATCAAAATAAAAGAAGAAAATATTACAACATAACAAACAAACAGTTTATAACACTCTCTCCCACACATAGTACGCACACTCTTACTCTCTCTTACACACACACTATCTCTCACAGACAGACAGACACACACACACACACACTCTCTCTCTCTCTCTCTCTCTCTCTCTCTCTCTCTCTCTCTCTCACACACACACACACACACACACACACACACACACACACACACACACTCTCTCTCTCCCTCTCTCTCTCACACACACACACACACACTCTCTCTCTCTCTCTCTCTCTCACACACACACACACACACACACACTCTCTCTCTCTCTCTCTCTCTCTCTCTCTCTCTCTCTCACACACACACACACACACACTCTCACACACACACTTCATATATAGTAAATCAATAAGTTTCAAGCTCTAATTGTGTCTCGCTCAAATTGTGTCAAGCCTGTGTAATAATAGGTATGATATGAATATACTTCCTCGTGTGCATCTAGGATAGGATACATCATTGTTTAAACAAACAGCATTAGCTAGACAAAAGTTTCACTCACTTTAACTCCAAGAACGTTTATAACGTCAAATCAAATAACGAGAATATGAACGTGTCTTTTAAGAGCGTTTATTATCTCTATTTACTATTTAAGTCCAAAGTATCCAAACCCACACAGTTGTGAATCACCTTTAAATCCCTGCACGAGCGCCGACCCTCTCCACCTCTCATGAGAGATCATGTGTCCGTATGGAGGAGAAGCGTTCAGGAGCTTCACGGGAACTGGTTTAGATTCCATACCAGAAACAATCAATCTGATCAGTAATGTTTTCAATTCAATACTGTAACTACGACGACTGTACCCAGAAGCTACAAACAAAAACATCTCTTTAAGAAGCTCAAAAATATATTAGCCTTACATACATGTATTCTTACATAACTGACGCGTATAAATACGACAATATAAATCGCTCTTTTTATCTTAATCTCCCATTTCCGATTTTCACAAAACACTCGAGTCTCGTCAAATCTCGCGCCCGTTTCACCCAGCAAATATCGCGATGCTTCTTTAGCATCACGCTGTCGCTGATTGGCTGATGCGAGTCCATTTAAACAGTCGAATCCTCACAAGAGCGTTTGGATGAGTTTATTCACTGTTCAGCTGAAGTGTTGATGGATTAATCTCATCTGAAGTTTTATAGAGCAGTCTTTGTGCCGCATTTTAAGGTAAGTCAAGATAATGTGTTATTTCACACGGTCGATGTTATCTGGATTAAATCGTACATTTGAATATATATCCTAAAGTAATACTATAACGTGCATTTCCGAATAAAATGCAGGTCGTTAAAGTCCACTACAGTTTGTAAAATCAACGATGCATTAGTGAGATAATGTGCAATCTGACCGTTTTGGTTCACTGTCTGTGATTCCAGTCAGCTGTGAGAGGATCCAAGCCCGGGCATGTTTCAATCCCACGGACAGACCACACTAGGATAGTGTCAACGGTGCACACTTAAACTTAATGTGAAGTGAAGGGGTTTCTGATAGACATGTAACCAACTTGACTGTAAAACATATACTTTTGGACTGCGCAATTTTTAATGTTATGAGACAGCGCTTTTTATCAGGACAAACTTTTAAGGATTTATTTATGGATCCAGAAAATTAAAAAGTACATTTAAATAATCTTTTATACAATTGTACTCATTTTGTACACGTACTTATTTACTTTTTTTATAAAATGTTTGTTTTTATTATATTGTATTTATGAAATTGTTAAATATTTAATATGTATCTGCCATGTAATAGCCAGTGATGTTATGGCTTAATGTAATAAACTTAAATACTACTACTACTGATAGACATGTATTTGTAGTGTATTAAAAGTTGCCTTAATAACAATAATAATAGAGAATACAGGGTGGTTTCAAATGCTCAGTATTCCACAGATGTTATATAGTTGCATTCTTGTTGCATTTTCAGGATCAAACTGAAAATAAGGAAAGTATGTGATGTCTTTTACACATTTGTCCCCCTCATTATCTGTTTCCATTTGCTGTGTGTGCAGGATCATTTCTGAGGATGGGTCCCTGGTTTGTGGCGCTGTGGCTGTTAAGTGTGCAGTATGGTGAGGTGGATGCTTTCTTTGACTGGCTGAAGAAGCCAGAACCAGCTCCTGCTTCTCCTCCACAGGAACCGGTCGCCTCCATTCTACTGCAGGGAGAGACCCCTGCCTTTGAAATGAGTGTTGTGGATGAGAAGTTTTTGGCTGAAGCAAAGCAGATGGAACTCAGTCCTCTGGACAGCTGCCATTTTCGGGTAAGCGAGTGTATGTGTGCACTAGTTTTACCATACAAAAAAATTCAGCACACTATTATAGCATGATTCTTTTATCAATTTTGTGTCCACAGCAGAAGCTAAGATGTAATTGAAATAATTTACTGTATACACCAATCAGGCATAACATTATGAAGTGAATCACCTGTGGGATGTCACCAGTGGGTGGGATATATTAGGCAGCAAGTGAAATTTTGTCCTCAAAGTTGATGTGTTAGAAGCAGGAAAAAGTGTAAGGATTTGAGCGAGTTTGACACAGGCCAAATTGTGATGGCTAGATGAATGGGTCAGAGCATCTCCAAAACTACAGCTCTTGTGGGGTGTTCCCGGTCTGCAGTGGTCAGTATCTATCAAAAGTGCTTCAAGGAAGGAACAGTGGTGAACCGGCGACAGGGTCATGTCGCCGCTCCCCATTGATGCACGTGGGTAGCGAAGGCTGGCCCGTGTGGTCCGATCAAACAGACGAGCTGCTGTAGCTCAAATTGCTCAAGAAGTCAATGCTGGTTCTGATAGAAAGGTGTCAGAATACACAGTGCATCGCAGTTTGTTGCGTATGGGGCTGTATAGCCGCAGACCAGTCAGGGTGCCCATGCTGACCCCTGTCCACCACCGAAAGCGCCAACAGTGGACACCTGAACATCAGAACTGGACCACGGAGCAATGGAAGAAGGTGGCCTGGTCTGATGAATCACGTTTTCTTTTACATCACGTGGATGGCCGCGTGCGTTGCTTAACTGGGGAACACATGGCACCAGGATGCACTATGGGAAGAAGGCAAGCTGGCAGAGGCAGTGTGATGCTTTGGGCAATGTTCTGCTGGGAAACCTTGGGTCCTGCCATCCATGTGGATGTTACTTTGACACATACCACCTACCGAGCATATACAGATTGGCTTCATCACGCGGTCTCCTCTCCACCAATCAGCTGGTGTGTGGTGGGCGTTCTGGCACAATATGGCAGCCGTCGCATCATCCAGGTGGATGCTGCACATTGGGGGTGGTTGAGGAGATTCCCCCCCTTCCATGTTAAGCGCTTTGAGTACCCAGAAAAGCGCTATATAAATGTAGTAGTAGTAGTATTATTATTATTATTATTATTATTATTAGGTCTGCACAATATGAGGAAAAGCTGCGATGTGCGATAACATTGTTTAATATTGCGATGACGATATGACTTGCGATAAATATTCAAATGTGAATGTTAGCTATACTGTTCCCATGTCTTAGTGCTTTTAATAGGTTCTTTGCGAACATAGAACCTAAACATTGAATAGCCTATTCCCACTGAATATTTTTCAGCATGTTTTACACAGTGCCTGTTTGTAACGCGTCATCTCTCCTAAATCCAAAATAATTCCATATAGCTGAAGTGCTGTTCTTTTTCACCACAAGGTCTTCGTCAGCCACCACATTTACCTCACTCTTCTCTCCTTCCTCTGCCATCGTATTTGCTAACAGCACAGTGTCGCAACTAAATTGACACCTCACAAATCAATCTGAGCGTAGCTGACACTTCCTGGGGCTTCACCTGACTGGCCAAATAGCATGAACGCGCCAACCATGTCTTCAGGGCTAAACGTGATAGGTCAAACCTCGTGACTTACAGGACTTAAAGGATCTGCTGCTAACATCTTGGTGCCAGATACCACAGCACACTTTCAGGGGTCTAGTGGAGTCCATGGGCTCAGGGCTGGGCTGTTTTGGCAGCAAAAGGGGGACCAACATAATAAAGGAAGGTTGTCATAATGTTATGCCTGATCGATTAAAAAAATTAACAAGATTAATCACACTTTTTCTGTGATTTTAATCGTTTTTAATATATTATATAATGTAGTAATTTTCTAAGTTTCATCTTCAAATTAATGTAGAACAACATAAAGACAGTATATTTTAAATATTTGGCCAGCATCACTGATACTAATACAACTACTAATGTCACATATTTTTAAACCTTAATTATAGCCATTCAACATTACATTGTAATTGATTCTGCTGCGCTGTCTGTGTTCATGATACTGGTATGCGTCTTTCTGAGCGTCGTGTGTGTCACATAGTCAGGACATTCACAGACAGCGTGTTCTCTTTTGTCTTGTTGCGCTTGAATGGTTTAAAAGCATTTGCATCAATAAGAGCGTGATCGTGATGTAACGCTAACCCATGGATGACAGAAAAAACAGATGCTGCGTTAATTGTTAAAGGCGGGGTTTAATGCTATTTCATGCATTCGGACTCTTTTACACTGTTAAAGAGTTGGTTTCTCATGCTAAACATGGCCAAAACTTCAAAAAACGAGATGGACGTATGACGGAGTATTTCTGTGCCAAATACACTCCTTCAGGATTCGAATTCAGAATCAGGATTTCAGAATTTTTTTTTTTTTCTTCTCCCAAGTATGGTCCTGTAGGACGTCATAAAGGGCAGAATTCCTTGTATGGACATTTCTCCCGGATGAGCGTGTGCACACATCAACCAGAGCAAGAGCCGCCCATCAACGAGCTTCGTTCGGCTTACGGGAGCCATCGGCAGCGCTGACATTTTGTTTTTAGACCACGAAATCAACAATGTCACCCCTGTTTTAGGCTACTGTCAATAACAATCTAATGTTATGGAAATTGAAAAGCACATTTTGCACAAACGGGTTTCAAAGTGCAAGTCTTTGAAAATTATACTGTTATCGTCTCCGTGTAAACCACAAAGTCAATCAAAATAAATAATGTGGCTAAAGGTTATCTGTAATATGCTGTCAAAATTAGCATTTAGAAGATGTATGCATTTAATAATTTGCATTATCTTTTTAATACTAATATAAATCAAATATTTCAATGACATTATTCTGCACTTCAGCTTCTCATTAGATTTCATGTGCAATCAAATGCTCTCTAGAATCGTCCCGCCCCCTAATTTTAAAAAAGACGCTGAAGCTGCATCTGAAATCGGTCACTTAACACATTTACTGATTTTTATATAGTGAAGGCCTGGCACTTAGTACATTTATGTAGAGCATAGTGAACGATTCACACAGTCTAAGGCCCCGATCAGACAGAACACGTTTTTCAGGTTTGAAAATGTTTTGGCCTTTTTTAGGTTTACGTTTTTTAATTTAGAAAAGAGCAGTGCGCTGCAGTTTTTATGTTGCCAGGCAACCCCTGAATCAGCTGTCCTGTCAGTCTAATCAAGGTAACCGTCACTACAACGGAAGGCCCGCCTCTCCATTCATTCGATTGGACAATGGAAAAAAAACGCGATTACGTCGGGTGCTTTTCTGCTCCGAGTTGATTGATTTTTGTTTTTTTCAACTTCAGGCGCTTAGAGCGCTCATACAAAAACGTGAGGCACCCGGGGCGCATAAACAGCGCGCAAAACACTCACTGCCAATAGAAAACTATTTTAAAAAAAGTGCCTCACTGCATAAAACGCTCTGTCTGATCTGGGCCTAAAATCTGTTCATTTTATACTTGTACTTGTATACTTTCCACTCAAAAGATGGACAGTTCTCACTTCCATGATATGAAACCTAAATCTGATGAACAAGACACCCAAAGTATTTTATTTCCCCCTTGAATGTTTTCCATACTTTTTTTTTTTTTTTTTTTTTTTTTTTAAATTTTATTATTTTTTTTTTAGCACATGTTAGATTGACATCAGAGCAAGTTGGACCACACGGTGATCACCGGCTCTGCGCAGATTTTGCTCATCTCAAACTAGCCTGTTGTTTCAATTGAAAATGCGTTAAAACACTGATACTGTGTTCATCAAGCCACTTCATGCAGACTTTAAGATTTTAGTTATTCTGCCTATAGACATTGTATGCTGCTTTTTTTTAATAGGTTGTTGCTCAGCTCAAAGCCACTTGCAGCGGCCTGTCAGAAGAGCAGTTGGCCAAACTGGGCGTGGCTTTGTTCAACTGCCAATCAGAGGTGGAGGGTCGCAGGACATACCCTTGCACTGAAAAAATGGTATGCTTGTTTTGCTATTTTGTAGGTCCTGAACCTGCTGAACTGTTTTTCAGTGAAAACAAGTATTTCTAGTCATGTAGTTTAGTATCTAGAATTCATTGAGTCTGATTAAATGAATAATGTCTCTCTGTCTGTCTCTCTCTCTCTCTCTCTCTCTCTCTCTCTCTCTCTCTCTCTCTCTCTCTCTCTCTCTCTGTCTCTCTCTCTCTCTCTCTCTCTCTGTGTCTCTCTGTGTCTCTCTCTCTCTCTCTCTCTCTCTCTCTCTCTCTCTCTCTCTCTCTCTCTCTCTCTCTCTCTCTCTCTCTCTCTGCAGTCTATCAAAGAGTGCACAGCGGACATGGACTCGGACACATGGAATGCGTATCACATTGTCAGTAACCGAGCGCGTGCCGTGTGTTATGCTACGCGCCAGCAGCACTTTCGCAAGCGAGCGGAGCTAACCGTCAACGCCCTGATTTCCACCGCAAGTAGTCAACTGGATGCTATGAAAGATCTAAAGGTGTGTTATAAATAACTTTCTCTTTCCATCCCCCCCCCCCCCCCCCCCGTCACTTCTCAGACGTTCCACAACCCGACAAACATCTGTTGCTGTTGGTCAGTGCTCGTTTTCACTGACTGAACTGATGTTGACCAACGGCAACAGACGCAGACAGGGGTTATACACTGATCTGACAAAACCAGACAAAGTGGCTATTGCGGCCTGTCGGTTTAGTGTGAATTGGCTTTGAACACGCCATGTTGTGCTCTTCCAAAGAAAGGTCGCTCAGTTGGTGAAAATGTTAACCGACTGTCCAGTAATGATGTGGGCATTTGTTATAGGTTACTGCCAGTGGCGTGCACAAGGGGGGGGTGGGCGGGGGGGCTTGAGCCCCTGCCCCTTTGAAAGTGAAAGTGCCCTTTTCTATCTATGCCCCCGCGATCACAATTTCTACCGAGAAATCGAACGCGATTTCTACCGAGGGGGACCGGGAATGTTTCATGAAACCTGAGATTTCTGTCCTAGATTTAGTTTAAGCTTTTATTCACATATAAACATTAATCAGCGCACATTCATAGAGCTCATCAAATATGGTTAATGGAAGTTCAGTCGTACATGCTTGATGCTTGAGAACAAATCTCACTGGTTATTGTGCGTGAAGTTAGTGTGGTTTAACTAACTTTTACCATAGTTGATGAGCTACGTATGCGCATCAATGTTTCTACTAGATGTGACTAAACGGCTAAATAAAATCTGTTCATCATATAAAGCGATAGTGCCTCTTCAGAAGACTTGCCCTGCATTCAAATATGCCTACTTCCATACTATATAGTAGGCGAAAAACACAGTATGTGAACAGTAGTATGTGCGGATGACCTACTACTACCGAGATTCTGAAGTTTGCATTCGATTGACACTTTACTATCCCATGAGGCCATGGAAGAGAATTTGTAAATGGCAGTGAAGCGACGCATCTGACCAATGGTGGATGACGTAGTACGCCCGAATTTCATTCATACGCACATTCATACTTAAAAAAAAAAAAAAAAAACATACTTTTTTTTTTTTAAGTCACAAAATAAGTTTCAAACCAAATGTAGTATCTACTATATAGTAGGGGTTGCACAGACTAGTCTACTCTAATTCTCTGCCATGACGCTTTAAGCTTAAAGTGGAAATGAAGCAGTCAGTCATGTTTACATTTAGTAAACCAAAATGGTCACATTAATCGTGTTTATTATATAATTTTATATTAAAGTGGAAATGAGGATGTTTTGTTAAAGCTTTTGGAGCAAGGGTGCCGCTATCTTGCAATACCACAGCTTTGCTCTGTTGGCCTGTGAAATAATATAAGCATTTCTTTAATTTAACACGTGTGTGATTTGAAATGGAGGAAGACGAATTTGAAAGGACTGTTGAGCCGATAAGTCAAATAGCTTATGCATTTGAGGCGATACGGCGAGGGGACCAAGCAGCACTACCGTTACGGGTGGAAGAAGTCGTGGACCCGCTCATTTGATGTGAAGAGCGGGTCGGATACACTACCTGGTGTAAGTGTGGATGGTGTATGCCAATGTCCACCATGTCAGAGTCCTTCTGCTGTCAGGAGGCTGATCTGGACCATGTATTGCGCGGTACATTTAGCACACTATGCCGGGAGGTGGACGTGTTGGAGGTGGGAATGCTTTCTCTTAAAGATGTCTGAGCGGAAACACTGGAGCGTCCTGTTATAATTTGGATGAATATCCAAACTGTCTGCATCACAAAGTTTTGATTGTGGTATCCCAAACATTGTTTTCATAACGCGAGGCGTTACAATACCTGCAGGACCCAGTGTTTCTACTCGGACATCTTTAAGAGATATGCATAAGCAATTTGACTTCTTATGGGCTCAACAGTCTTTTCAATTTCATCTTCCTCCATTTCAAAACGCGAGTATTAAGGTAAAGAAATGCTTATATTTATATTATTTTTAACTGGCCAACGGAGAACACAGTGACGTCACACGCTGTGGTATTGCAAGATTGCTCCTTGCTCCAAAAGCTATAACAAAACATCCTTTAGTATTTAAAATGGTTACAATTAAATCATGTTTTTATTTATTTATTTATTTATTTATTTAAGTGGTAATCAGTTTACTAAATAATGAAAACTTGACTGACTGCTTCACTTCCACTTTAAAGCGCCATGGCAGAGAATTAAAGTCGATTAGTCTGTGCAACCCCTACTATTTAGTATGCAATTTCAGACGCAGCATTGGATTTAAAAGGCTCCATTCACAAAGACATTGTAAAAGTAATCATAAAATTTTTAATGGAATAAAATGGACTTTCAATGAGGGGGACAGAAAGTTCTCAGGTTTCATTAAAAAAAATCTTAATTTGTGTTTCAAAGATGAGCGAAAGTCAAATGGGTTTGGAACATCATGAGGATGAGTAAATAAACTATCCCTTTAAGGGAAAATGAAAATTATCCCATAATTCACTCCCCCTCAAGCCGTCCTACACTCAAAAAAATGATTCTAGCTGTTTGCTGAGTTTAAATAAAATAAGCTGAAACAACACATCTTTAGTTTTTTATTTAATTGCCATTTTTACTCAATTTTATTACGTTAAATTAAATTTGTAAAATGTTAAGTTAACCTAAACCATTTGTGTTGGGACTACATGAATCATTTCTGTTGCACTGACTGAAACTGAGCAGTGTATTTCTAGTTCCCAGCATGCTTTGCATAGGGATGGATCAGGAGAGTAAATGTTGAAATTAAGTGCTGTTTAATGTGTTTTTTAATAAAGGGAAAGACCTGTTCAAGTTTGTTATATTTGACATTTAAAAGTTATGTTGTGTCGATTTTTGAGGTTACCATTATCGTGAAGTGTAGACCTTGTGGTTAGGCTATGCTGTTCTCAATAAGCTATAACTGTGCTAATGCCAGTAATGAAATGTTTTACTTGATCATAACGTGCATGCTACAAATGTTACACTTAGCATGTGAACAAGTGTTGTGTTGACTATTAGTTTTTATACAAATAAAGAAAATGTATTTGTTTGACAGTTCACAGTCTAAATATGGTCATCAGATCTAGCCCTCTTCATCCTACTTTTAGTAGTAATGACATGGTTTTTTATTTATTTATTTATTTTTTTTAGTTGTCTTGACTAAATGAATTTAAGTTCATACAACAAGATTACTACAAATCATTTCAAACCAATTTGAAAAACGTAATTCAATTTCGTGGAAAAGTTTTCCTTAATTTAATTAAGTTTGTTCAACAGCTTGTTTTTTGTTTTTGAGTGTAGGTGTATTTGACTTCCTCCTTTCAGACGAATACGATTAGAGTTATATTAAAAAATATCTTGGCTCTTCCAAGCTTTATAATAATATATGAATAGTAACTTAGATTTTGAAGCCCAAAAAAGCACATCCATCCATCATAAAAGTGCTCCACACGGCTCCAGGGGGTTAATAAAGACCTTCTAAAGCGAAGCCATGCGTTTGTGTTAGAAAAATATCCATATATAAAACTTTTATAAACCTAAAATAACTAGCTTCCGACAGACGGCCGTACGCATTGCGTTCCGGTGGAAGAATGACCTCTGACCTGACACGTGACGTACTGACGAACGCAGAAGTGCAGAGGATAGAGCAAAACCAAACACCGGTCACGAATTAGAAGTCTAAAACGGGAATTTTTAGAGAAGTCAGAGGAGCTTGAGTTTGTTGCCCAGCCCTATTTGTTTGAACCGTGAGAGGCCTCAAAGCTTTCGCTACTCCTACATCGCATCAAAATATGGATAAGGCCTTTATTAACCCTCTGGAGTCATATGGATTTTTATGATGGATGGATGCACTTTTTTTGGACTTCAAAATCAGGACAGGCATTCACCGCCGTTATAAAACTTGGAAGAACAATGAGATATATATATATATATATAATTAAAAAAAAAAAAAAAAAAGTTTTATATTAATATAGCTCTGATTGTGTTCGTCTGAAAGTCGTATTCACTTAGGATGACTTGAGGGTGAGTAAATTATTGGGTAATTTTCACTTTTGGATGAACTTTTAACTTGGCCTTCAGCCTTCCTGTCCCAGTAGTGTCAGCAGTGTTTCTGGAGTGGAATAGTCCTCCACAATCCATGAATAGATTAATAGATTAGATGGATCAAATCAAGTCATGCTTTTTCCTGCTTTAATCCCATCTCATTCTGAAATGTCAGATTATGGGTAAAATGGATTGTTGTGAATGCAATTTCAGGTTGACTTTCCTGGTTTATGGTTCTTTATTCATGTCGATCTGCAGGAGGGTCAGAACGAGCTGAGGGAAATGACCGCTGCCTCACTGGACAGGCTGCTGGAGGGTCACAGTGCCCTACAGCACCAGCAAGGGGCCCTAAAGGAAGGGCAGGAGCAGCTGGATGCTTCTATCAGTGAAAATCTGCAGAGATTGGCACAGGAGAAGGCTCTCATCAGCACCGGGCAGCTGCTGGTGGCTCAATTAATTCAGGGCATTACACAAAGAATGGGTCAGTCACAGATAGATGCATGTTCTTCAAGGATGACCTGTGAATTCTCACTTTATCAGCGTTTAAAATGTATTCATAGTGACTTGGTTGGTGAGCTCTGCACAGTTATATTTGATTGGTTATGGTTATAGAGCATTTCATTATCTCTGTTGCATGTTTACAGAGAATGTAAGTGGGCAGCTGAAGGATCAGACTGCAGAAGTGCAGGAAGGACATCAGGCGATTCTTGATGACCTGGCTGTGGTTCGAGGAAGTGCTCAGGACATCTACCATAAAATGGGTGATTACTCTCCAATGATACACTACCTGTCCAAAGTTTGGAATTACCTTTTTTTTTATTTTTTTTTTTTTATTTTTTTTTTTTTAAAAAAGGGATTCACCCAAAAATGAAAATTACCCTATAATTTTCTCACCCTCAAGCCATTCTTTCAGACGAATACAATTAGAGTTATATTAAAAAATGTCCTGGCTCTTCTAAGCTTTATAATGGCAGTGAATGGCAGCCCAAAATTTGAAGCCCAAAAAAAAGCACATCCATCCATTATAAAAGTGCTCCACATGGCTCCGGGGGGGTTAATAAAGGCCTTCTGAAGCAAATTGATGCATTTGTGTAAGAAAAATATCCATATTTAACATGTTATGAAGTAAAATATCTATCTTCCGGCAGACCGCCTTCTGTATTCAACTTACAAAAAAAGCTTACATAACTTGCATAACTGGCGCGACTGTATGACGTTGGACGTAGCGTAAGCATTTTGAACTGCGAGAGGACTGAACAGTGCAAGTTGAATACAGAAGGCAGTCTGGTGATATTTTACTTTATAACGTGTTAAATATAGATATTTTTCTTACACAAATGCATCAATTTGCTTCAGAAGGCCTTTATGAATGAAGCATGAAGAATAATTTTCACATGAATTGGCACCTCTGAGTCCAGACCTTAAATTCAGTGAAAGTCTTTGGGATGTGCTGGAGGAGACTTTACAGAGTGCTGGACTCTTACATTGGCAATACAAGATCTGGACCAAAAACTGATGCACCTCTTGATGAAAATAACACTTGAGTCTTGACATTGTCATCCTGGAATATGGTCATGGTGTGTCTTCCTACATGTTCCTATTATGCTTTTTCACTTTTCCACCTTTAGTTAGTGTGTAATGTTGCTGTTTGAGCATAAAGATCTGCAAGGTTACAAAGCTCAAAGTCCACTCCAAAGGGAGATTTTATTTAACAGAATTCACATTTCAAGAACTACAACGAACGACTCATTTGGACTACCCCACGTTTTTTTTTTTTTCCTTGTGAAGGAAATAATTTTCCTCATTTAAATAATCCCCACCCGCAGAATGCGCAAAAATGGGGACGAGGCCTGGTTGAGCTGCACTAGAGAAGACAGTGTTGTTGACCACAATGTTTCCAAAACTCATTTGCTTGACCTTCCTTACGGCTGACGAACTTAGAGTAGTTAACTTTTATTTTAAACACTGTTCCTGAACATTTTATAACCCCAACGCTTATCTGTGTGCTGCACATTTTACGGAGAACAGCTTCCAGAAATAATGCAGGCTACGCACAAAAGCTTCTCCTGAAACGGAGAAGTTCCCATTTTTTCGGGACAATCTGTTGCTTATGGATCACAACTAGGGTTGGGTACTGAAACCCAGTGCCAATAATATACCTATGAGACCGGTATGTACTGGTCCGAATCAGAACGCAGATTTCGGTGCCTCATTTTGGTGCCACTTAACCCTTTGATGCGTACGATCAACAGTGTGAATGTGATCAGAATGTTCAGTGCTTCACATGATCAACAGCTAAATTTAAATGTGCTGTCACGCTTTGGCTGGCGCTGAGCCAGAGACGGACACGCTCAGCTCTTGTCATATCACAGCTATTCAGTGTTTTCAACCACAGAAGGTTTGTTTTAGGTTTCAGACATATAAATACACATACGTACTAGCAAAATAATACATTTATAGTGTGTAAAATACACACTGATGTCTGTGAAAGACAATAACAATCTTTTCAATTATAAATTAATGACTTTTCATTCATATTAGATACACATTTTTTTTAAGTAACGATAAAGTTTACTCTATTCTTCTCCCACTTCACCGGCCACTTACTTTCATGTATTTCGGGAGAAGTGGATGAATTTACGTGTTGTAAATCTGACAGATCTGATTCTCTGAATGCCCATCGCACTTTATAGATCAACTAATATGATCATTATAAAGGTTTTTAAACGACAAAACACATTCACTTTCACATATTTGAGAATCGGAATATCAGGTATTAGATAAACTAGCTAAAAAGTTTGTGAATGTTTTGAATAATTAAGGAAAAACATAAGTGATGCATCTGTCATACAGTGTTATTGTGGCTGCTGTCACGTGACAAGCATGACGCATCGCCATGGAAATAAAGTGACGCGTGAAAAACAATACCCAACCCTAATCACAACTTGTAAGTATGTCTTATTTGTAGTTTTATGTTGTTGCTATGATGTAAACAAAGGGTCAGCTAACCAATCACAGCACATTTCAGAAGGAGGAACTTCATCGAAACAGGAACTAAATGGCGCGTTTGGGCCAGACTGGAGAGAGGGGTGCTATAATGTAAAATAGTCAAACCAAAATTTATACAGACATCTTCAACATTTTCTCACATTATCACAGTTTATTCGCTATAGTTTAGAAAATGGTAGTACAATATGACAAGAACTCAGAGTTAAACTGTCAGAACAAATTCATCTTGATAATGTCAGATAACTTTGATAGAAAGTTATGAAATGAAGTACAATCAACCAATCAGCTGTTAAATTTAAGTACACAATCAGATAAGACCAATTTAGCTCAACCAATGACCAAGCAATGCTTCATTTTGTTCAGTCTGTGCTGTAAAAGGTCACATTAGCAATTAAAGAAAAAACACTTCAGCAAAACATGCCCAGGTCAAAGTGTCTAAATAATTATGGTCCCAAATTATCAATTTTTACTGGTAGTCACTGTATGAAGAATTTTTGGGTATAATATGTCAGTTTACTTTATTTTGCTATCCTCCCTTACGTAAATGAACTATAGTGTCCCGCACCCACTAGTAAAAAATTATATCTGGTGTCTGAATAATTTTTGGTTTGACTGTGTGTGAAGTGTTTATTTTTTATTTTTATTTTATTTTATTTTTTTTATTAATCAACTATGAAAGCAGTACATTTCTAGTACACACCAAAAACAAAATCATGACTTCATAAAGGGCACAATAGGACCCCATTAAAACATCCCAGAGATCTCACAGAACAACACCGCAACCGCCTAGCACTGTATTAGCAAAAATGAAGAACGAGTTAGCCCTGTCTTGGCGGCTAAGCTGAAATGATCGTGTTTGTGTTGATCCCATGATCCAGAGCTCAATCTGAACGGCTTCCTTCAGCAGCAGAACACCACGGCTCGCTTCTACTCCGAGCTCACCAGTAAGCTGGAGCGCATGAACGGGACTCTGGGATACATGCTGACGTATTTGGACAATATGCAGAATCGCCTGGAGGACAGACTGCATATGATCCAAGGCTATCTTGGCTGGGCAGGTACTTCTTGTTTATTAATATGTACTCGACTCAACATTAATATTTGAATGTTTTGGATACATGTTTAATTCTCTTCCTAGGCCTGAGCCTGCGTGCTCTGTGGACGTGTGTGATGCACGCTGGTTACTTCCTGTTGTCTGCGGTGCTGCTGTCGTTCCTGCAGTGTGCCACGTTCTCCCGCGTCTCTCTGCTCCTCACCGTGCCAATCAATGCCATTGCAGAGATCAACCAGCAGTCTGCGCTCGACTTGGTCTCGCTCACTTTGCTGTTGTTCACGCTATCACTAGGTACTATATCGGTTCGTTTCTGCACCACTGCTGACACCTTATGAAATTAGTTTATATAATATAATATGCATATTTTATTTTATTTTATTTTATTTTTATTTTTATTTATTTATTTTTTTAATAGCGGCAGGAACATTTTATCAGGGGGACGGGGCTTGATATTGCGAACGGTGACATGAAGGATTTTAAACACAATCCTAACATTAAACAGCCAGCCAATCTGCATCTTACTAGGGATGCACCGATTATTAAAATTTTGGCTGATACCGATAATTCTTTATATTTGAAAGCTGATAACCGATATATTGGCCGATAAATATAAATCTAAATTTTTATATAATTTGAGAGCCTGATTACAAAAACTAAAGTCTCACCATTAAAAGCCATGTCCCAAGCATACAATTATGTTCTCATTATAGTTTTATGTAGCCTATATGACAGACTTGCGCTGCACATGTTGCACTGAACTGTATTTTTCACTTTAATTCTTGTGCACTGACTCGTTCGCTAAACTTCCCTCTGTGTTTCACATTAATGACCTAGGCTGTTGTGCCTGCCACCGTTTCCTAATGAAGTTCACCTTTCCTCTTTTCAAAAAAATGACACTGGTGTGGTGAATTATATGGACTCCTAAAGTTATCTGGTGTCCTTTGAGTCTCCCAAAATGCACATGAAAAATATTATAAATTATAAAAAAATTTTACTCTTAAAAAACAATAAGAATACTTTTTTTAAATGTTTGTATACTGTGCTACATCAAGAACTTTGAGGGGTAAATAGATATTTTTGTATTTGTATGTATGTGAGGAGTTCAGATGCAAAAGCTGCTAAACGCCACCTCCGTCAAAAATGAGAATATTGAGCGAATGCTCTCCGCTCATAGTATATACGTTTATTAAATACCTTCATTTCAAATCCGCTAAATCCCAGCGTCAGCCCATTCAGAAATACCAGTTTGTTGGCAGAAACCTCTAAACGCAACTTACCTTTGTCAGCAAAATCCTCTAAGTCCACAGAAACCATGAATCGAATCATATGATTTCAAGATGAATAACACTGTGCGAAAGAGCCGTCTTTCATTTGCCAAGCTGCCATCGTTCCAGTTGCATTGACAGGATTTTGCGAGTAGCAAGTAAACACAACAGAAACGGATGTGGCAGTCACTTTGCATCGTAGCTCCCTCTACTGTGTGGATCAGCTTCTTCATTGTTACATTTTGAATTCTGCTTTCATTTGCAATGTTTCCAGTTGCATCTTTAGTGATTTTGCAACTGTTTACTATGTCTTTGTCCAAACAGGTAGACTTAGAGGTTTTTGCAAAAAAAAAAAACCACACATTGACCGAAAAAGACTGTTAAATTTGTTAAATACCCATGAATTGACTAAAGTGACATTTGTGAAAATAAGGCATTTCAGTAACTGACTAACCTTTTCATTGCCATTAAAGTGAAATTACTGAACCTAAACATAGGAGCCTGATAAAAATGCTAATTTAAAAGAAATGTCAGATGGAATTAGAGGTTTTTGCATCTGAACTCTTCATACACATATACACTCACCTAAAGGATTATTAGAAACACCATACTAATACTGTGTTTGACCCCCTTTCTCCTTCAGAACTGCCTTAATTCTACGTGGCATTGATTCAACAAGGTGCTGAAAGCATTCTTTAGAAATGTTGGCCCATATTGATAGGATAGCATCTTGCAGTTGATGGAGATTTGTGGGATGCACATCCAGGGCACGAAGCTCCCGTTCCACCACATCCCAAAGATGCTCTATTGGGTTGAGATCTGGTGACTGTGGGGGCCATTTTAGTACAGTGAACTCATTGTCATGTTCAAGAAACCAATTTGAAATGATTCGAGCTTTGTGACATGGTGCATTATCCTGCTGGAAGTAGCCATCAGAGGATGGGTACATGGTGGTCATAAAGGGATGGACATGGTCAGAAACAGTGGTCAGGTAGGCCGTGGCATTTAAACGCTGCCCAATTGGCACTAAGGGGCCTAAAGTGTGCCAAGAAAACATCCCCCACACCATTACACCACCACCACCAGCCTGCACAGTGGTAACAAGGCATGATGGATCCATGTTCTCATTCTGTTTACGCCAAATTCTGACTCTACCATCTGAATGTCTCAACAGAAATCGAGACTCATCAGACCAGGCAACATTTTTCCAGTTTTCAACTGTCCAATTTTGGTGAGCTCGTGCAAATTGTAGCCTCTTTTTCCTATTTGTAGTGGAGATGAGTGGTACCCGGTGGGGTCTTCTGCTGTTGTAGCCCATCCGCCTCAAGGTTGTGCGTGTTGTGGCTTCACAAATGCTTTGCTGCATACCTCGGTTGTAACGAGTGGTTATTTCAGTCAAAGTTGCTCTTCTATCAGCTTGAATCAGTCGGCCCATTCTCCTCTGACCTCTAGCATCAACAAGGCATTTTCGCCCACAGGACTGCCGCATACTGGATGTTTTTCCCTTTTCACACCATTCTTTGTAAACTCTAGAAATGGTTGTGCGTGAAAATCCCAGTAACTGAGCAGATTGTGAAATACTCAGACCGGCCCGTCTGGCACCAACAACCATGCCACGCTCAAAATTGCTTAAATCACCTTTCTTTCCCATTCTGACATTCAGTTTGGAGTTCAGGAGATTGTCTTGACCAGGACCACACCCCTAAATGCATTGAAGCAACTGCCATGTGATTGGTTGATTAGATAATTGCATTAATGAGAAATTGAACAGGTGTTCCTAATAATCCTTTAGGTGGGTGTGTATATTTATGTGTGTGTGTGTATATATATGTATGTGTAATTTATTAATAATAATAATAATAATACTATACACACACATGTATATATGTGTGTATGTGCTGTTAACGCATGCTATTAATTTAAAGTCCTTAACGCATTAAAATAATTTAACGCAAATAAATTACAGAAGTACGTGAAGCTGTCACGTTGATTGTTGACAGAAGTTTGCCTATTTTCAGGCGCTGTGTAATATCATTGAGCCGCTGCACCCATGGTACGGCAGCAAAGGTCCTTGATTATTACGCAGGAATGAGAGTATAGTTCCTAGCCATATCGCTCTAGAAAATCGCAACTTTTCATTTTCCGTCGGTCTTAGTACAAGATGTAACTACAGAAGAGTCAAGTTTTAAATAGGAAAAATATCAACTCTTTGGTTTTTTTTTTTTTTTTTTTTTTTTTTTTGGGCCATGAAAATAGCCACAGGAAAAAAAACAAAAACAAATGAACTTGTCCAAAATGCTGCTTCTTTCTGCTCTTTCAATTAATATAATAGTAATTTAATGACCAACCTCAGAGGTCAAATCTTACGGTGTTCTTCTTCCAAACACTGTATAGTTTATGAAGATGAACTGAATAATTGAGGTAAAATAAACGATTACCCGCCAGCAGTAAAATAAGGGTTAAGAAGCTACATCTTCCAAGTGAAGAAATTGAGACATTTTACTAGTGCAGTGTAAAGTTAAATAACTAAACATTTCATTATATGTATATTATTTTTCATTTACACATTTTACAGTGCAGTCTTAGTACAATAGCAATATTACTGTCTTATGAATAATAATAGTTGTAATGATATGTGTTCTTATATTCAAATTGTTTGGCTTTCTAAAAACGCTGTGAATGTGATGTGGACAGGGACTCAATCCTCTTTAAAGTCCAGTCAATGCAAAGACTTTTTACTGTTCAGATTAAACACTGAAATGGGATGAAGCTCTTGATTTTGAACTCAAAGTGCATCAGATTGATGCATTTAACTTTAAAACGGACAAGGTTTTCTTATGGGAGTGACATGCCCTGGAGCCTCTAGAGCGACTGAGGTTCGTCCCTCAGTCTCACAAAATCTTGTGGGAAACACTGCTTACATTTCCTCTTAATCTTATGCCTGATATGCTGAAAACTGCTCCGCTAATGTTTCTTGTCACATCACATCCAATTCTGAATGGCATGAATCATGGAAATGATAGCATCTATTTTCAGTTCAAAATGGCCACATTTGACCAAAGTTGAGTAGTTTGCTTCACTGGATATTACTTTTGGTCCTTTTAACGTTTCTGTCGTAAAACAGTTGTCAAATATTAAATGTTTAGCTACTTGCATCTTCCCTCACTATTTCACCATTAAAACTGTTTGGCTTTTATAAACCGCAAAGCCCGCAGCCTTTGATTTGATTGGCCATCTTAATCACGTGGCAGACCAGCCTAAAAAAAAGTTGAGCTAATAGATGTCTTGTTCTGCTCAGGATGCTCAAATAATCAGAGCAACATCTTAAAGTACTTAGTTATTTGGGGGTAAATGAACCTACAGATGTCCTATAGAACTTTGCACATTAAATGCATTAAGATTTTTACAACACTTATCTCGTGTTCATGACTGTCCTCTTGACGTTCTTGTTCTTGTGATCCAGGTCGCTGGTTTGTGCTTCAGGTGCTTTGGGCGTTGTCTAAAATGAAGGGCCAGACCTGCAGCCCTCCTCCTCCTGCTCTCCCTATGGGCCCCAGTGAAGAGAAGACCCCAGAGAAAGAGAGCCAGTCGACGGAGCACTGCCCTGCGTCCTCGTCCACTCCTGTCCAGTAAGTCTAGGATTGCAGAAGGGAGTGAGGAAACAATGTAAACTGTAGCAACCATGGATCGTGGAAGCGGGGGGGCTTTTGAGGTCTGGTACATATGACATGCAAAAAGACGTAGACTACAGGCTCATATGCATGCACAAATGAACCATTAAAAGATCGCGATCTCGATTCAAACACACACGTCATCTTATTCCTAAATGACAATGATTCCTGTGTCTATTAAACCTTTGAAATTACGATCACACTTGAATATTTAAACCTGCTTTTGTGCTGCCGCTCATGTAATCTTTGTTTGAAACGGGGTCATTATGTGTCAACGCAACCAGAGGCCCCCGGATAAATTATTTTAAACATTTTGTTTGTCTGGTGAAAGAAATGCATAAATGAAGAGATCCAAAATATTAAATGTCATGGATGTATATTTACTGGGTAATCCACTATTTTGTAGAGGAGGGTCAAAATGACCGATTTGGAGCCAAAAAAAATGACTCAATTTCAATAAAATTGAATAAAATCAACTGGAAACATTCAGAGGGTTGATATTTTTCTGAATGTCTGTTGTCAATCATTTTATTTTTACACAGATTGGTAGGCCTATTAGTTAAATCTGTTGACTTTAGCAATCTTTGTTGCATTTATATGCCAATGGTGACAGTTCAAAAATGGGGAAAAAAGCAGTTCTTGTGTTTTTTGCCCCACGTTTGCATGCCTGTAACTCAAAGAAAAGTTTAAGAACCAGAATCTAAATCTTATCAACTGTAATCAACAGTTTTTGACCACTGAAAATGTGTACAATTGACCAGTTTACTCATGGAGCCGCATTAAGATCTCCATATATATCTGGGATTGAACCATCGAGGGCCTTTACAATGACGATACCAAAATAAATCTTTGTTAAACAAAATATAAAAGGATATTAAGATATCTTTAAGATATCTTTAATATTTCTTGAGTTACAGGCATGCAAACTTGAGGCAAAAAAACACAAGTGCTTTTTCCCATTTTTGAACGGTCACCGCTGGCATATAATACAACAAAGATTGCTAAAGTCAACAGCTTTTACTAATAGACCTACCAATCTCTGTGTAAAAATAAAATCTTGATGCTGCCATCTTTCTAAAGTCATTTTTACCCCCTGTAATTTGACTCTAAATCTTAGGTGAAAATTGTCATTCTGACCCCCTCTACAAAATAGTGGATTACTCAGTAAATATACATCTATGACATTTAAAATTTTGGCTTTCATCACTATTTATGTTTGTCTTTCTTTAGACAACCTTTACAAAATTGAAAATTTGAGCCAGGGAAGTTTCAGAAATTTCGACATGGAATGACCCAACAGTCTTTTCAACTACACCGTAAGCTCTTGCTATTCCTGTGTTGCCAACATTTAAAGGGATCGTTCACCCCCAAAAAATGTAATTCTGTAATTTTATTCATAATTCTGTCATTTTACAAGTAGTTTTTCCAAACCTGTATAAATCTTTGTTCTGCTGAACACAAAGGAAGATATTTGGAAGAATGTTTGTAGGAATAAAAATACTATGGTAGTCAATGGGGGGCGAGATCTGCTTGGTTACAAGTATTCTTCTAAATATCTTCCTTTGTGTTCAGCAGAACAAAGATTTATACAGGTTTGGAAAAACTACATGTAAAATGACAATTACGAGTACAATTACAGAATTAAATTTATTTATTTATTTATTTTTTTGGGGGGGGGGTGAACTATCCCTTTAAATAAAGTATTAAGATAAGTTTATAGTCCAGATATAAACACAGCAGGGATCAAAGAGTAAATCACATTTGAATTGTATTTGTCATTCATATATCATTCATTCAAG
The DNA here is from genome assembly GCA_039654105.1 of Coreius guichenoti. Classification (NCBI taxonomy): domain Eukaryota; kingdom Metazoa; phylum Chordata; class Actinopteri; order Cypriniformes; family Gobionidae; genus Coreius; species Coreius guichenoti. The sequence continues at coordinate 29,196,165 of CM077191.1, forward strand.
AGATTTGTCAAGTCTTCATTTAATAATTTCAAACATTAGTTTTTTTTACATCATTTAAATGTAGTAATTTTTAATAGTCATTTATAACATTTTAGACATTTATTGAGAGAACCGTGATCGCTAGTTTTTAAATTATGCAGAATCATAAATTAAGTTTAAAGAATATATAATATATTTGGCGTCTAATTTATACTATTAGCACTGTTTCTAATATTAAATTGTACAATCTTACAAACCAGGATTAAGACTTTATGTACATAAACAAGGATGTGGGACAATTATAATGCATTATAACGGAGGATTCTGAAATGTTTTCTTATTTTAAAGATATAGCGCTTCTCATCCAGTGTGAGAAGTTCTGCAAACTATGCCTCTCTCTAGAACCCCCCCCCCATTACTTTTGGTACTTTCCGTGATCCATGATGGCAACAACTACAGCTAATTTTGTGTGTTCTTGTCATTGTAGAAATGACCCAGACTGTGATTTGGAGGTGGAGAGCTTCATGATGGGTATTTTTCTCTTGTCTCTCCTGTTCCATGTATTGACAGCCAGTGTCTGATGCATGTAATTAATGATGCTTGCTCATGTTTAGAGTTAGACAGGGTTTTTACAATCAAATTTAAGACCTTCCATCTTTATACTTCTAGGACCCGTACAAATAAAGTTAATGCCATGTGTCCATACCAGAGATGGGCACTTGAGTTAGTGACTCAGACTCCAGTCGCATTTTATGAGACTTCAGACTTGACTCGACAAAAAAAAATGAAAAACAATGTAGCTTTATTTGAATGTTATAATATCTGCTTCACATATAGGTGACGTGGTAGATCGGACCCTTGATTACGTATGTCCGTGTATCAGGGGCCTTATTTACATGTCCGGCCCCCCCAGATTTCTGATTGCTTAAAATAAAAATAAAAAAAACGTATTAAGCGCGCAGCAACACAGACGTGCGAGCTTGTCAAGCATCCCTTTTCATGGTTACATCGCTGGAAGTTTGTAGTTCGGTCGGATATAGCAATAGCAAAGAAAGTAAAATGAGAAGCATATTACTGACGGTAAAGAGAGAGCGAGCGTGCCTCAGACAGCGTGCGAATAGCCTATTGAATTGAGTTCTCGCTCTGTCTTCTTGAGCTTCAATGGACAAATTCACACAAAATTGTCAAAATGCCTATATAAAATGCACACAGCTCTGGAAAAAAATAATTTCTCAATGTTAAGTGGTCTCAGTTTTTTCCAGAGCTGTATATAGCGGTCCCCTCCTTTTTAGATGGGGACCCCTCAGAAATATTGTGCATTGCGCGTAAACTGTCATAAGAGTCCCATGAAACATGACAGGATCCATCGTGCCATAAGTTCTTACATTTGGATTTATTACCATGTCAGATCGGCTAGATGCAAGAATGTGTGGAAAACGATTAAAGACACCGGAACGACATTGTATTAGACATCGCATCCACAAAGGTTAGTGACATTAACTCACAGCTCGCTGGTTTACTGTGGTGTAGCTGGGAGGCTCTTTTGGATTGCCAGCCTGTTAAAACATCAATAAAATTGAATAAAATCAACTGGAAACATTCAGAGGGTTGATATTTTCTGATAATGTCTGTTGTCAATAACGCTGTATAACAAACATGACTTGAAATGACTTGAGCCTCGACTCGGACTCCAGATGAAACACTTGTGAACATCTCTGGTCCATACAGAACAAACCCATACAATCTCAAAACAAATCTCTCAGTTTTTACTTAAACAGGCTGGAACACACATTCAACTGCAAAAATGGGTAACTGCAAGTCTACAGTTGGTATGAAATGAAAATGCATATAGATCTTAGTGTGAGCAATTCATCTGTGCATATGGTTTTACGGTTTAAACCGTCCGTTCAAGACGACTGACTTCTCTCTGATGCACTGTATGCAGGACTTTTCCAGTCATTTAGTTGGTTTAAACACCATCCCAACAAGCTTATATTCATCTACCTCTATTGTTGAGTGCCACGTCCACATCTCAACAGCCAATCAACAAGCGATGCATAGAACCAAGTCCCCACCCCACATTTGATCAAACTGAATTTCAGACTAATGTCCTGTGGAAACCCTGTTAGATATTTGAATGAACCCAAAACTCTGAAGTGATTTGTGACTTTTAACCTGTTCTGCACCAGATGTGTGTGATGTATCAAATCATTTGTTGAGGGTGGGAGTGACAACTGTTATCAAAAAAAGCTAAGGGTGTGTTCACACTTGGCATGTTTGTTTGGATTAAAACAAACCCTGGTGCACACCAAACAAGCGGACCGAGACGCTGAAAAGATGGGTCTCACTCCGCTTCCAAACCAGCTCTGGTGTGATTCAAATGAAATATGAACCCAACACGGATCAAAGACGTGAACGAACCAAAAACAGGACATGATGTCAAAAGATGTGACCCTAAAAAAGATGCTCAAGCTCACCTGTTGTTTTCTCGTCATAGTCATGATGTTGCCCATCACAGTTCGGTACAGGCGTCAGAACCGCGTCTCCTCACAGCAGATCTTCATTTGTGTGTGTGACGGAGGGATTCCTGCCGCTGTTTTGACTCCTTAACACATTTTATAAGCTCTTCACAAGTTCTCAGCTGGTCTAAATACTATCATATGTAGCAACGCAAAGTACAAGTAAAATACCCGGTCTAAAAATCTACTCAAAAGTAAAAAGTAGTTTTTTTTTTTTTTTTTAAATTTACTCAGAGTAAAAGTTACTGAGTTACTTTAACAGCGGGGTGGGGACTCTCCTGTGTAGGGTTGTGATAGAATGAGATTTTCACGATATGATAACCATCTCAGAAAACAGAGTTTCACAGCATCACGGTATTAAACAATTATTTAATAAATAAACTGTATTATCAAATTATGGTTATTACCATCAGTTAAAATGGCCGTTAAATGAATGAAAACAGGTTTTTTTTTTTTTTGGGTTGAACAAATGCTTTATTATAACAAACTTCAAACCATTTGTTTGTTTAATTAAAATTTCAATGTCTAATCAATTAAATTCAATAAATGATTATGAATTACATGGTTCCTGCGGGTCTTAAATTTCAAAATCAATTTTAGGCCTTAAGTCTTAAATTCGCTGAATTATTGAGTTCTTAAATAATTTTAAACAGGTCTTAATTTTCCTACGTCCATGTAACGCCACCTCTATTGCTCACTGAAATGCTCCCGCAGCGCTTTAGAGTGTTTATTCCGGGGTTGTAGTTCTTTCTTTCGCTAGTCCAACTATAGTTCGCTGTATTACAACTACAATTGAAACCAACATGCATCTTACATTGCAGCCAATCAGCTTTCGTGTTATTGACGCAAGTCTCTTTCGGATTGTACCACAGACACATAAAACCGGTTTTATTCAACTAACAGTTCCCCAGTTCTTCCAGTTCCATGATCGTGAAAGCGAAGGCGAATCTTTCTCACCTGCCATCTCGCATAATGACAAAATAAAAGTATGATATGCCTGATAGCACTAAAAATAGTTAATAAAAGCGATGTAAACCTCAAACTCAGTTCGGTAATGACACACGGACCGATATCAGACTGGCTGTGGATTCTGTGCATGCGTTTGCTGCCTGTCAGTGCTCGCGCAAGTATACCGTATGTGTTCTGTTTCTAGGCTTATTGCCCTTGAACGATCAAATGCACACATAATTATGCCTATGTCCATATTGACGGTTATGTCTTGAGTAAAAAATTTTGGGACGTGTGTCAGTATTGGATCTGCGCATTACTGTAACGTTAGGTCTTAAAGTGAAAGCAACCTAATATAGCCTAGCCTATACCCGCTCCTGTCTGTCGTTAATATTAATCAGACAACAACAACAGGGGAAAAACAGTACTTAAACTTAAAGCACTGTTTGTATCTGTATCTTTGTTGTATTTATTTGTCCTATTGTCATTTGTTTATAAGTTCTTACTTTATTACCGACCGTTTACTTAATTACTTGAGAACTTTTTACTTAAGCAATTGCTTATTGCTGTGGTTTACTTGTAAGATTTTGGTCATATTTCCCCACTTTGTGATCATGTTATTAAAGCTAGATAGCACACCACTGGACCAACCTTTTTTGTAATACCAAACAAGATTTATGCATTTTGTTTGTTTTATTGTCATGTGACTATTGTGCATGTAACATAATATGGTAAATGTGGCATCCTAATTATGAAAAAAAAACGCACATTTTTTGCACATTTCTGGAAGTGACCACCACAAAATCAGTCATTTTGATCATAAATAAATTAAATAAATAAATAAATCCTGGTGGGATTGAGCTATGAGGAAGTGCAAGTTTACTAATACTTTGTTCAATTTGAATAAAAGAATTTGCTTTGCAAGTAATATTTGCGATTCTGCATTTCCTTTGTACTTTAATTATTATTATTATTATTATTATTATTATTATTATTATTATTATTATTATTTTGACAAATATATTCTATTGTAGGCCTAAAATAGTAGTATATTTGTTATAATTTCCTCTAGGTAGACCACTTATTTTGACGGGTTGTATGTAGTGAAGACCTGTTGTGTATTTGACAATGGTTTTTATTCTAATAAAATGATGAAAAAGCTCATTAGGGGTTCTCTCAGATCAGCTTTGGAAATGTTCATGTGTTCATGTCCAAATATGGTTTGTGAGATGTTTAAAACACCACGAGCATCACGCGTACTTGAGTATGTAGTTGAAACGGCGCTGCTCATTCACACAGAGACAGAACAAGCAGATCATATATTTATATAGCAGTGTTTTGCACTTTTAATATTCACAGGCCATGTTGTTTCCTCCTTTTGCACTTTGCATCCACAGCTTGTCCAGAAAGCTTATTTCATATCATTTTAGATTTGTATTTATAATTATTTACCTTTTAATTACAAGATTTTATGAAATAATAAATACATAATAATTTAAGCACATTCTTCACATTTTCAACTTAAATTCAAAATTTAATTTCATGGATAACCCTTTTAATTCACCTCAAAATATCTTACATTGGGTGTCTTTTGATAAGAGTTTAGCATTTTTAATATATATTATATTATATATATATATATATATATATATAATATAATATAATATAATATAAAAACCCCACAAAACTCCTCAAATCCAGTCCTATTTTGTGTGTATTTGTCGTTCAAGTGTGTCTCAAGTCCTAGAGTCTTGGACCACTCAGATGAACTAAATTTATAAAAAAAAAAAAAAAGCAGCGTGTTCCCAGGTTCATAGGATCACAAAACTCGCTCCTCCACCGTGAATGAATTGCCATCAGGAAAGCATGAGTTTTATCACTGAGGTGCCATGCAAATGTATTTTTACAGACATCTGCATAATCAATTATCATCTGAATGATGTACTTTTTGATTTTTAATCTTTAATCCGAATCTGTTTTTCTCACACAACCTCAGTAAAAATTCTGTATTGCGCACTTCTAGAAAACACACACTCCCACCTCTGTAACAAACACTGAGATGTTTGTCACATCTGGATTAGTATGTGAAATCAGACAACACACAATCCTAGTGGTGTAGTGGTTTTTTGCACAGACAAGCACTACCTGCATTTTCTTCAGAAAGTGTTAACAGCCTAGCTTCTTTCTGTAGGTGATCCATGCATCCTGGCCATGTCTCCATCTCGCTCTCATTTCCCTCCAAAGTTCAGCCATCTAACTTCAGGCACGCCTACCCATTCAACACCCAGACTCAAGAATCGCCACAGCATTGCAGGGGTGAGTTGGTTGTTGGTTGTGGTTGTTGGTTGTAATAACTTTTAATAATAGATTTTATTTAAATAAAAACATGATCCAAGCACCCAAAACATGAGAAGTCTTTATTTTAAGCTTCAAGTTAATGCATTAGCGTTAACATACCCTATACACTTTGACCGATGCGTGTGCGTCATTAGCGCAAAACGTTCATTTTACAGGTTATATCCTTATCTGTAAATGTTGTACACTGTACCCTAACTCTAATTCACTTGAGTATTTCCATTTTGCTTAAAAGCGCATCCTGAGTCTGCGTTATAGCTTCAAACTTCACTAAACGAGCGGCGTGGCAAACAGACAGAACGCAGTCGAGAGGGAGACCATTAATATTCAGCGCAAAAACATTCGTTTAGCTGAAATATCTGCTGTTGGACACTAAATTTAGTTTTAAGTCAACATGTAATTCAAGTATTTTATGAGTAGTAACTGTAAAGGAATAACAGCGTGTAATTGAATATAAATGAAAGCTGTGGTTACTTTGTCCAGCAAATATGTGTGTGTTCCTGCAGAACATTCCTCTTATCTGGTAACACTTTGTTTGGGTTTTTGTTTGTTTGTTTTTGTTTTTTAATGTAGGGATTTAAACTGTCCTTTTGCTTAGTAACTTTTTTTTGCACTTAATGTATAGCACAAACATATACCCTTACGAAAATTAACCATGTTTTTATTATAGTAAAACCATGTTTTTTGGCGTATTGATTTACCATTTGTACAACCACACAAATACCAGTTAGACTATGGATTTGAAGCAAAACCATGGTTAATTTATGGTTACCATGGAATAACTACAATAACCAGTTTTATTTTGTTTGTTTTATTCGTTGTAAAACCATGGGTAGATATATTCACTATGTATGTTTTCAGCTGACACATTTGTTTGAAGGACAGCATTGGGCAGGATGTGGAATAGTGCTTTGTCAATAAAATAGAAAAAGAAAAGAAATTTATTATCCGATTAATCAAAAAAAAATAATCGGCCAACTAATCGATTATCAAAATAATCATTAGTTGCAGCCCTACAAAAAAAACCATGCTCAATATTAAAAAATGGCAGAGTTCACACCACAGCTATAACGATAATGGCACAGAAACAATAGCACTGAAATCACTTTCAGAGCGTTTTTTTTTTTTTTTTTTTTTTTTTTTTCAGCTGATGAAAGATTAAAATATTGACAGCCAATCAGAATCCATTCTGCTTTTTAAAGGGGTCATGAACTGCATTGTGTTTCCTTTCATACATCAAAAATGGTCATAATTTAGAAATAAGTCACTTTTCCTACCCTGATTTTATCCTCTGATTTGAACGCTCTGTTTGAAGGGGCGTATCTGCTCTGAGACTTCAGTGTAAACACCCACTGCTGTGATTGGCTGCTCTGAGACTTCAGTGTAAACACCCACTGCTGTGATTGGCTGACATATTTGCATATGAAATAAGTATTACACATGGAACTCTCTCAAACTTTTAGCACGTTTGTACTATTACAGCTCTCAAGGTTAACTAATCGCGAAAAGGGTTGATTTAGCATTATATTTAGATCTATGGCATTATATTCAGATCGTGGTGTTACGCCCCGTCTAGGGGAAAGGGTGCAACATGAAAACTCTGAAAAAGCAGTGTATTTGAACAAAGATGAATTTATTGATTTCTAATTTGGGACCTTTGATTCAGGAGTTGACTGGGCCAAAATAACAAACAAAACTTCCTTGTTTTTAAACCTCTTTCTTAAACCCTAAACCGAAAAGTACAATATACAAACCTAACTCCCTAACCAAAAACAGATCAAAAAGCGTTTACAATAAACAAAAATGGCATCAGACTCCCTACTTTCCCAAATAATCAGTATTTACAATATATTTACAACCAGGCAAACAAACAGAAAAAGGCAGTCCAAATCAGTGTCAGAAAACAGGCAAAGGTTCAAATATACCAACAAAGTTCCTCTGATACAAACAGTGTTCAATTCAATACTCACAGTCTCTAATATTCTTAACACAGTCAAACTCTCCTAACACACAAACTAACTATACAGGTCACAAAACTCTCTCTCAGAACACAAGATCTCTGGGTAGAGGAAGTGATGACATGCTTTTTAAAGTACGGACCAATCAGGACATAGCATCAATCAGCCTGCAGGAACCAATCAGATAAATTTCCTGGACACACACACAGAGACTCTCGAAACAACAGAGATGTCACAAAACACAAACCATAGGGTTGTAACAGTGGCATGAAAGGTTGCAGTGATGAGCATTGTAGCTGATTAGACATGTTGAGCGCATGAATGCAGTGATCTCGTCATTGCAACTTGATTTCTGCACACTAACAAATGTTTTCTTCATAGCTAAAAGTGCAAACACAATGTAAATAAGAGATTTGTTAATTATTACGGGAGTTTTGGCCTGAGTCCAGAACTCAGTCACTGATAAACTCGCTAAGGGGTGCGTTTCCCAAAAGCATCGTTAGCCAACTATGATCGCAAGTTCCGTCGTTATCAACATAGTTCAACGAGTCAGTGTTTCCCGACACCATAGTTCCAACGAACATTCGCAAACAGTGTTGCAAAGTTGAGTGGTTGGAAGGACAGATCTCGACCTGTGGTTAGAAGCATAGTTTCTTGTTTGCATGACATGTGGACTTAATAAATCCTTATCTTGAGCAAAATAAGCAAGCTGACATTCAGTACAATCTATATCTTTTATTTATAATGCATACAAATGTCATTTATGTCTTTTAGTTTGTCAAGAGATTTAAAGCACCGTTTTTGAAGAGTGCGCATGTGCGTACGTGCTCTAGTGCGTAAGAACGAGCCTATGATTGAATCTGGAAATAAAGCAAAATAACTGAGAAAAATAAGAGTTAGTCCTCAGATGCCATGTCCATAATTTATAGCAAAAAATCTAGCATGAATTCGTTCTCAAACTAATTCATTAAAAGCAGTTATTACTCTACCACCTGCGTGACATTTAACGTGGTTGAACGACAGATTTGCAACAATACGGTTTCAGGAAACAGTCGTGACTAGCTAGTTGATTTCTTCAACGATGCTTCGTACTATGGTAGTTAAGCAGTGAGTGACGTCGTTGTACGGGAAATGCACCCCTGTTTGATTGACAGCTCCAGCGATTGTAAAGGGAGCGTCACTTTCTATATATAATTTAATCAGTTTAAATAAGATTATTTTCATCCTACTAAGAGAAACAATAGCTGTTTTTCCACCGTCGGGCGGAGCGGTTCTCATTGTGTAACCGTTACAGCCTGTGCGGTTACGGTTTCATTTTCCACTGTGGGGCTGATGACGGCCACTCTTTGGAATTTAATTCAAACACGTCAGTCGTTGCCTTGGTTATGCAAGTTTGTTTAAAGACAGTATGTAAATGGAGACCACGTTATGGAGGACGATCAGTTATTTATTTTAATTTTAATATTAATCTGCATTTACGTCACTAAAATAGCATGCTTAGCCAGCTACAGAGAAACTGGTAGCCAGGCAACAAACGAGTGACACATCCTGAGTGGCGACGTCACTACACGCATTCTACCAGCACGGAGAAGTCCGTTCCGAGAACGGTTTGTAATCGTGCCGTGCCGTACCAGGCTCAAGTGGAAAGACAACTGAAACCGTTTCTTACCATTCTAAGAACCGTTCGGCCCGACGGTGGAAAAACGGCTAATGTGAAGTTGACAGTTTAGTAACTGGTTTGATTTACAACACATAAATGATTTTGAGATGACAGAACATCAGACTGGTTCATTTCATTTCTGATATGATTCATGTACAAACAAATAATGCTCAACTGAGACGTTCACATTGTTGAGAATAAATAAGCATTAGGATTCCTTGGAAGGTAAAGTTGTTTTTAGTCCAGTGATCCTGTATCTCTTCTCTCCTCGTCATCTCACTAATGCGCTAGTGGGCGGGGCCAAAGTTATGATGAAGTAGGTGTTGATCTTCTGCAGAGGCGATCTTTCACCCATCTATGACGTCTTAAATCGGCACATTACATGAGTCGTTCCCTGGGCTTTGTTACAATAAAAGCTGTTTTTGGACATAAGTTCTGAAACTTATGATGACCTCTTATGTCAAAAGCTCAAGGAAAATTTGATTTTCTCAATTCATGACCCCTTTAATGAGCTCAAACTTTTAAAGTGACAGACAAGTACACACTTAGAATAAACAACAATCTCACCCGCTGGTGTGGACGCTAATAGTTAGGGCCCGAGCACCTATGGTGTGAGGACCCTATTGGAATTGCTCAGCCTATTATTATTCTTCTCCCGAATGAATCGCATTTTTGATGGCCTAAACATGCTCGAACTCATGAAACTTTGCACATGAGTCAAAAGTGGTGAATTTATGTCTGATATGGGTTTCAGAATTAGGCGTGGCAAAATGGCTCGATAGCGCCACCTACAACATTTCAACGAAGTGCCCCTCCCACTACGTTTCACGTACAGGTGTGAAATTCGGTACACACATGTAACAGCCCAATACCTACAAAAAAGTCTCCTGGTACGAAATCTGAAAACCAACAGGAAGTGAGATATTTAGAATTTTATTTGCAAAATTGTTGCAAATTTTGCCATTTCCAGACGTTGTACTTTAACGAACTCCTAGTAGAGATTTAATCAGATCAACATCATATTTGCACAGTCTAATCTAAAGGCCTTTGCAACATTAAATTGTGAAGATCTTGAGTTTTCCCTGAAGGGCGTGTCCGTGGCGGCCTCACAAAGTTCGATGTTTCGCCATGACACAGGAAGCTGTTGTAAGTCAGGCATACAATGTCCGATACGCCCCAAACTTCACATGTTTGATAAGAGTCCTGGCCTGAAGACATCTACATGCCAGTATTAGTTAGTCATAGCGCCACCTGCTGGCAACAGGAAATGGCATGCTTTACACTGTAATTCCCTCCCAGAAACACATTTAAATATGCCATCAAGTCCCAAACATGCTAGAAACACATTAAATCAAGCAAAACTAAGTGGCTAAGTGCTAATGTATGCGATTTACGCCACAAAACAGGAAGTTGTAACTCAGGCATACAGTGTCCGATTTGCCCCAAACTTCATATGTTTGATAATAGTCCAGGCCTGAAGACATCTACATGCCAATATTCTGTTATAGTCAAAGCGCCACCTGCTGGCAGCAGGAAGTGTGGCACATTGAAGTGACTTTGCCATATTTCTCCTATATTTACCCACTTAAATGCATGTCGCCCACTATTCGCTGTTTTCCTGGGTGCGAGGGCCCTTTCATCACTGCTTGCAGCTTTAATTATCTTTATAGTTATCGTTGTTGGTGTGAACGGGCCTTTACTAGACTGGGTAAACCCAGCCTGATCTGCCAGCGATTTGATTTCGCCCTGCAGCTCAGGCTGGAAACCTGTACATTCATTTATCCTGCTTCTGTTACACATTTGCGGGAACCAATCACAGACTAGCTTATCCACCTGGCGTGCTATTGGCGGATTTAACACAATGACGGATAGAGAAGCGATGGATCGATGCCCGTTGATCACGCCTCTTGTGGTCTGATTGGTTGAAGGACTATCCAATTGCGTACAGAGTCATTTGAATTATGCTCTTTGATCACGCCTCTTGTGCAGTAGAAAATACATAGCAGACTCCCCAGACCAATGTTCAGTCTTAAAAGATTGAGCTTGGTCTGGTGATACAGTAGATTGAGACCATTTGTTTATTTTGAAAATGCAGCAAAAATTAAAATTAATAAATCAATAAATGCAAATCTTACTTCCTAGCGCAGTGTTTTTACTATAATTTGATGGATTGCAAACTACACAATTCTTTGAGAACTGTTCTAAGTCATTCTCTGATTAGCAGGCAGTGCTGGAGAATGTTCCTCAGAGGAACCTAGGAGGAGTGCTGGAGACAGTCAACCACTCACGAAGCTCAAGCCCCAACCGTTCACTTGCCAGCAACAGGTATCCTTTATTGAAGGATTGAAGTCAACATAAACCTAAAATGGACCATGTCTGCAGAGGGCAAATGTGAATGGATTTATAGGAATCCAGTGTTTTGGTTCGAAATCTTTGGTCTCGCTATAGATGGGCATTACATTTAATTATTATTATTTATTTTTTTTTATTTTTTATTTTTTTCTTTCTCTTCTCCAGTTCTTTTTCAGGTCGCTCACTGTGCAGCGGTGTCACTCGGCTTGGTCAGCCATGCAAAAAGAGGGCTGTGGCGGGTCAGGACTACTGTAGGGTACATGAAGGTGGCCACACCTCCTACAGTCGTCTCTGAAAGGGATTCAGCTCCTGTCTTTATAATTGACTTCTCTTTTTTGCAAAATGTGCATTGCACTTTTCTTTACTACTTTTTTTTTTTCATTGTGGATTTTATTTGTTTGTTTGTTTGTGCCACTTTTAGATGTATTCTGCATTATTTATAATAAATTATGAAAAATGAAATTACAATGCATGCTTTTTACTCAAATTTACTAGATTTCAGCGTGCTATTTGCAAATGCATTGTCTTGCAAGCCTTTATTAAAGCATTTTTTTGGAAGAAAATGTTGTAGTAAATGAGTGTCTTCAGAGGGTATTTGCATGTTGAGTCGATGAACTGGAATGCTAAAGGACGGCTCTCTCGAAGTATTCCTAGGCGAGTGTGCATGGCCTGAAATTGCCCCTTTCCACCTGGTATTAACATGCGTCTCAGACAAAAACGCTCTTCAAGTGCCTTGTGAAAGTATACTAGGGGTGTAATGATTTGATACTTTAAGCCAAAATAATGTTTTTTATTATTATTATTATTATTATTATTATTATTATTATTATTACTTCTGAGAGGTGTGGTAAAAAGCTAACAAAAATATATTGTTGATTTAAAATGCTAAATTTGATTTTGCATCAGGGGTGGACTTGAATAGGCTTGGACTTGGTTCTGGTCCCCAGTGCATTGGTCAATGATGACACCAGAATAAAAATATTTATGATTCTGAAGCTGACAATACAGAATTATGTTAGACACGCATGCTCTCACTTTGTCACTGATTACATCTATTAAAAAAAAAAAAATGTATGCCCTTTTTTACTGGTGAAATCAGACATTTGGCATTATCGGGACCCACAAATATTTCCCCATTGCATTATAAATGTATTTAAGATTGTATATAGTAGTTTAATGTACTGTCACTGAAACTCTGTAAATGTTTTTTTTTTTTTTTTCTTACAGTAAAATGACTTCACAAACTATTCCAAAAATATTATATTCCAAAAATTAAAATTGTCTTCAATTAGTGGGTGACGCATTGCGCATACATTTAAATGTCCATGTTTACTACAGTATGTGCGTTGATTAGTAAATCTGTTCATCATATAAAGCCATTGTGTCTTCAGAGTTCAGAAGACTAATTCATTTAGCTGTTTACCTTTCTTTTCCTGTCCAGTCCCTGCCACAAACACTACCACATGTTGAGATGTAATTGTTAATAATAAGACTGAATTCTTAAGCACATGGGCCTGAGGGCTGTTCCATAAAGCAAGACTAGAATACAAGCCAGGCTTATTTTGGTTAGTCAGACTTATTGTCAGTGGATTCTATTTCATAAAGCAAACTTAAAATAGTTCAAACTCCGTTACTCTGGCAACTTATGCTGGGAAACTAACCTGGTCTGGGACAGGCTAACTGTCAGGCTAAGCTGAGCTCCTCTAACACTGACCAACTGGAACGCAATGATATTACCGCTGACTCTCTCGCATACAATTATTTGACTTTATTAACCACTATCAGTCCAAAAATGAATATACAGTATAAAGAAAATCAACTTCAATAATACTACAATGATAAATGATACAAAAAAGATGGTTATTAGAAGAACATTAGAACATTACAATTTAAAAACAAAATGCTTTTTAAAGCAGAAGTTAAAATCACAAAATTAAATAAAAGACAGACTAAATTTTAACTGGTAAGATGAATCTGAGTAATTGGCCTACAGTGTATTACCCTACATTTGATTTACCCCATTACAATAGTCCCTTTTACAGTGTGTATATATATATATATATATATATATATATATATACACACCGATCAGGCATAACATTATGACCTAATATTGTATGGGTCACCCTTTTGCTGCCAAAACAGCCCTGACCCATTGAGGCATGGACTCCACTAGACCCCTGAAGGTGTGCTGTGGTATCTGGCACCAAGATGTTAGCAGCAGATCCTTTAAGTCCAGTAAGTTTCGAGGTGGGGCCTCCGTGGATCGGACTTGTTTGTTCAGCACATCCCACAGATGCTCGATTGGATTGAGATCTGGGGAATTTGGAGGCCAAGTCAACACCTCAGACTCGTTGTGCTCCTCAAACCATTGCTGAACCATTTTTGCTTTGTGGCAGGGCACATTATCCTGCTGAAAGAGGCCACAACCACCAGAGAATACCGTTTCCATGAAAGGGTGTACATGCTTAGGTAGGTGGTACGTGTCAAAGTAACATCCACATGGATGCCAGGACCCAAGGTTTCCCAGCAAAACATTGCCCAAAGCATCACACTGCCTCCGCCGGCTTGCCTTCTTCCCATAGTGCATCCTGGTGCCATGTGTTCCCTAGGTAAGCGACGCACAATCACCCGGCCATCCACGTGATGTAAAAGAAAACGTGATTCATCAGACCAGGCCACCTTCTTCCATTGCTCCGTAGTCCAGTTCTGATGCTCAGGTGCCCACTGTTGGCGCTTTCGGAGGTGGACAGGGGTCAGCAGCATGGGCCCCCTGACGGGTCTGCAGCTATGCAGCCCAATACACAACAAACTGCGATGCACTGTGTATTCTGACACCTTTCTATCAGAACCAGCATTAACTTCTTGAGCAATTTGAGCTACAGTAGCTCGTCTGTTTGATCGGACCACACGGGCCAGCCTTCGCTCCCCACGTGCATCAATGAGCCTTACGCTCAAATCCTTACGCTTGCCCATTTTTCCTGCTTCTAACACATCAACTTTGAGGACAAAATGTTCACTTGCTGCCTAATATATCCCACCCACTAATGGGTGCCATGATGAAGAGATAATCAGTGTTATTCACTTCACCTGTCAGAGGTCATAATGTTATGCCTGATCAATGTACAGTGGGGAGAACAAGTATTTGATACACTGCCGATTTTGCAGGTTTTCCTACTTACAAAGCATGTAGAGGTCTGTAATTTTTATCATAGGTGCTCTTCAACTGTGAGAGACGGAATCTAAAACAAAAATCCAGAAAATCACATTGTATGATTTTTAAATAATTAATTTGCATTTTATTGCATGACATAAGTATTTGATCACCTACCAACCAGTAAGAATTCCGGCTCTCACAGACCTGTTAGTTTTTCTTTAAGAAGCCCTCCTGTTCTCCACTCATTACCTGTATTAACTGCACCTGTTTGAACTCGTTACCTGTATAAAAGACACCTGTCCACACACTCAATCAAACAGACTCCAACCTCTCCATAATGGCCAAGACCAGAGAGCTGTGTAAGGACATCAGGGATAAAATTGTAGACCTGCACAAGGCTGGGATGGGCTACAGGACAATAGGCAAGCAGCTTGGTGAGAAGGCAACAACTGCTGGCGCAATTATTAGAAAATGGAAGAAGTTCAAGATGATGGTCAATCTCCCTCGGTCTGGGGCACCATGCAAGATCTCACCTCGTGGGGCATCAATGATCATGAGGAAGGTGAGGGATCAGCCCAGAACTACACGGCAGGACCTGGTCAATGACCTGATGAGAGCTGGGACCACAGTCTCAAAGAAAACCATTAGTAACACACTGCGCCGTCATGGATTAAAATCCTGCAGCGCACACAAGGTCCCCCTGCTCAAGCCAGTGCATGTCCAGACCCGTCTGAAGTTTGCCAATGACCATCTGGATGATCCAGAGGAGGAATGGGAGAAGGTCATGTGGTCTGATGAGACAAAAATAGAGCTTTTTGGTCTAAACTCCACTCGCCGTGTTCGGAGGAAGAAGAAAGATGAGTACAACCCCAAGAACACCATCCCAACCATGAAGCATGGAGGTGGAAACATCATTCTTTGGGGATGCTTTTCTGCAATGGGGACAGGACGACTGCACCGTATTGAGGGGAGGATGGATGGAGCCATGTGTTGCGAGATCTTGGCCAACAACCTCCTTCCCTCAGTAAGAGCATTGAAGATGGGTCGTGGCTGGGTCTTCCAGCATGACAAAAGACCCGAAACACACAGCCAAGGCAACTAAGGAGTGGCTCCATAAGAAGCATCTCAAGGTCCTGGAGTGGCCTAGCCAGGCTCCAGACCTGAACCCAATAGAAAATCTTTGGAGGGAGCTGAAAGTCCGTATTGCCCAGCGACAGCCCCGAAACCTGAAGGATCTGGAGAAGGTCTGTATGGAGGAGTGGGCCAAAATCCCTGCTGCAGTGTGTGCAAACCTGGTCAAGAACTACAGGAAACGTATTATCTCTGTAATTGCAAACAAAGGGTTCTGTACCAAATATTAAGTTCTGCTTTTCTGATGTATCAAATACTTATGTCATGCAATAAAATGCAAATTAATTATTTAAAAATCATACAATGTGATTTTCTGGATTTTTGTTTTAGATTCTGTCACTCACAGTTGAAGTGTACCTATGATAAAAATTACAGACATCTACATGCTTTGTAAGTGGGCAAACCTGCAAAATCTGCAGTGTATCAAATACTTGTTCTCCCCACTGTATATATATATATATACACTGAACAAAATTATAAACGCAACACTTTTTTTTTGACCCCATTTTTCATGAGCTGAACTCAAAGATCTAAGACTTTTTCTATGTACACAAAAGGCCTATTTCTCTCAAATATTGTTCACAAATCTGTCTAAATCTGTGTTAGTGAGCACTTCTCCTTTGCCGAGATAATCCATCCACCTCACAGGTGTGGCATATCAAGGCATGGTTGTTGGTGCCAGACGGGCCGGTCTGAGTATTTCACAATCTGCTCAGTTACTGGGATTTTCACGCACAACCATTTCTAGAGTTTACAAAGAATGGTGTGAAAAGGGAAAAACATCCAGTATGCGGCAGTCCTGTGGGCGAAAATGCCTTGTTGATGCTAGAGGTCAGAGGAGAATGGGCCGACTGATTCAAGCTGATAGAAGAGCAACTTTGACTGAAATAACCACTCGTTACAACCGAGGTATGCAGCAAAGCATTTGTGAAGCCACAACACGCACAACCTTGAGGCGGATGGGCTACAACAGCAGAAGACCCCACCGGGTACCACTCATCTCCACTACAAATAGGAAAAAGAGGCTACAATTTGCACGAGCTCACCAAAATTGGACAGTTGAAGACTGGAAAAATGTTGCCTGGTCTGATGAGTCTCGATTTCTGTTGAGACATTCAGATGGTAGAGTCAGAATTTGGCGTAAACAGAATGAGAACATGGATCCATCATGCCTTGTTACCACTGTGCAGGCTGGTGGTGGTGGTGTAATGGTGTGGGGGATGTTTTCTTGGCACACTTTAGGCCCCTTAGTGCCAGTTGGGCATCGTTTAAATGCCACGGCCTACCTGAGCATTGTTTCTGACCATGTCCATCCCTTTATGACCACCATGTACCCATCCTCTGATGGCTACTTCCAGCAGGATAATGCACCATGTCACAAAGCTCGAATCATTTCAAATTGGTTTCTTGAACATGACAATGAGTTCACTGTACTAAAATGGCCCCCACAGTCACCAGATCTCAACCCAATAGAGCATCTTTGGGATGTGGTGGAACGGGAGCTTCGTGCCCTGGATGTGCATCCCACAAATCTCCATCAACTGCAAGATGCTATCCTATCAGTATGGGCCAACATTTCTAAAGAATGCTTTCAGCACCTTGTTGAATCAATGCCACGTAGAATTAAGGCAGTTCTGAAGGCGAAAGGGGGTCAAACGCAGTATTAGTATGTTGTTCCTAATAATCCTTTAGGTGAGTGTATATATATATATATATATATATATATATATATATATATATATATATATATATATATATATTATTTTTAATATACTTTATTATGTTCTTCAATTCAAGACTTTTTTTTTTCAATAATTATTCCTTATTTTTTCTTCTACTTTCTTTTCCCTTTTTTTCTTTTGATAATACCCACCACCAACACATAAAAAACACATAATTAGAACAATAACCAATAAGTACATAGACACTTTTGCTTATGAAAAAAAGAAATACAAAAGAGAGAAAAAATACAAAGAAATCTATACATAAATATTAATAAAAAATGAAACATTCACATATTTATATCAAACTCTTATAATGACACATAATTCCTAATAAGTAATTCAAGTAATATTATTTAAACATCAAATAATAATAATAATAATAATATTAAATAAGTAAACAAATAAAATAATAAGTAAATTAAAAGGTAGGGAGGGTTATATAAAAAAGGTAATTAATATAAAATGCATTCCTTCATTTTATAGAATAGCCTATTCTTTGATTTTAGAGGTGCCCATATCTTTTCAAAATGTATACTTTTGCTCTTAATTTCATGTTATCCTCTCCATATTGTACTTTAGAAACTAAATCTAACCAATCATTTAAAACTGGGGATTCTTGCTTTCTCCAAAAATGTTTTAAGCTTTAAAAGCTGTAATTCTCAGTATAAGTAGCCTATAACTCATCTTTATAGCATAGGTCCTATACCCAAAACTATATATTTTCTTACAAATTTCTTCCCTGAATTACCTATCCAATTTTTTTTATTATTATTATTTTACAAGATTAAAATATATGAGTGTAATGAAGTTCACCGCAACTAATGCAATACTAATGCAACTAATGCAATAAAATATTGCATATAAATTTTCCAAACAAAATGTGTTTTAGTCAGAAGAAGATTTTAGCAGCAAAATGGATATATTTTTTAACATTTACAGATGGAGAATATACAGTTGCAGTCAAAATTATTCAACCCTCTTGACCTGCAAGACATTTCGCTGCCAAGAACAAAATTTTATGAAAACAATTAAACAAAGGCATCAGTAAACTATTATAGAAAGTTTATTAATACACATTTGAGTGATTCTGAGAACGTAAAGTTGATGAGAAATGAAAAAAATCAAATTGGCTGTAAACGTTTGTGTTCAAAATTATTCAACCCTCAAAAGTCACATTTTGTGCAGAATCTTTTATTCTTTATAACCGTAAACGCTGCCTGTAAGTGCTTAGAAGCTTCTGTCACCTCTCTACCGCAATCATGGCCCATTCCTCGCTTGATAAAGCTTCCAGATCACTGATAATCTTTGGTTGTCACATTACCATTGCTTTCATCAAATTCCACCAAATATTTTCAATGAGATTTAGATCTGAAGTCTGTACAGGCCACTCAAGAACACTCTACAACTGATCCCTGAACCAAGCGTAAGTAGATTTGGATGCATACTTCGGGATGGCTGTCCTTCAGGAAAGTCCATTGATCATCAAGCTTCAGTCTCTGCACCGAAGGCATCACCATCTTTGCCATAATGGCTTGATACTTTAAAAAATTCATGATGTTCTTCATACAGTCAAGATTTTCACTTCCTGCAACAGCAAAGCACCCCCATAACAAGACTGGACTTTCGTGTTTGACCATGGAGATGGTGTTCTTCTGCTCATAAGCTTTGCCTTTTTTGCACCAGACATACCGCTGATCCATGAGTCCAAAAGTTCCAGTGTGGTCGTATCACTCCATAAAACATTCTTCCAGAGCTACACAGGCCTATCCAAATGAATGCTAGCATATTCAATTCAGCCTTTTATGTTCTTCTTAGTCAAGAGTGGCATTCGGCAAGATGTCCCAACATGAAGGCCATGCTTGTCTAGTGTTCTTCAACTCTGCATTGAAATGTTTTTTCCTCCTTTCATCAGGTCATTTTGCAAGTCTTTGGCAGTAAATTGAGGGATTTTCTCAGTTGCTCTGATCAAACATTTTATTCCCCTTAATGATATTATGCTTTTTCCTCTCAAAACAATGGTTTTCTGGTACAACAAATTTTAAATAAGGCTGCCAGCTGAGTCTCTATGAGCTTTTAGTGTTTTGGAAATCTTCTTGTAGCCATAGACTTTCTAATGTAATTTTAAAAATTGTTATAGCTTTTGTGAGAACTCTTTTGACTTGGCCGTATTTGCTACTCAACTTTAGCACATGCATGAGCTAAATGTATGTATGTGTAACAGCACAAGCTAATTCAGTTAATCAGAGTTTCCAAAGGCTTCCAGTTTTCCAAACTGTGTTTTAACATAATTTTGTACCATACCATACAAATAAGTGACTTAAAAACAGCAGCGTTGAATGGGGTTGATTAATTATGACATAGCTGTATTACAAACAAATCCTGTATAGCTCAAAAGCATTACATTATACACTCACCTAAAGGATTATTAGGAACACCTGTTCAATTTCTCATTAATGCAATTATCTAATCAACCAATCACATGGCAGTTGCTTCAATGCATTTAGGGGTGTGGTCCTGGTCAAGACAATCTCCTGAACTCCAAACTGAATGTCAGAATGGGAAAGAAAGGTGATTTAAGCAATTTTGAGCGTGGCATGGTTGTTGGTGCCAGACGGGCCGGTCTGAGTATTTCACAATCTGCTCAGTTACTGGGATTTTCACGCACAACCATTTCTAGAGTTTACAAAGAATGGTGTGAAAAGGGAAAAACATCCAGTATGCGGCAGTCCTGTGGGCGAAAATGCCTTGTTGATGCTAGAGGTCAGAGGAGAATGGGCCGACTGATTCAAGCTGACAGAAGAGCAACTTTGAATGAAATAACCACTCGTTACAACCGAGGTATGCAGCAAAGCATTTGTGAAGCCACAACACGCACAACCTTGAGGCGGATGGGCTACAACAGCAGAAGACCCCACCGGGTACCACTCATCTCCACTACAAATAGGAAAAAGAGGCTACAATTTGCACGAGCTCACCAAAATTGGACAGTTGAAGACTGGAAAAATGTTGCCTGGTCTGATGAGTCTCGATTTCTGTTGAGACATTCAGATGGTAGAGTCAGAATTTGGCGTAAACAGAATGAGAACATGGATCCATCATGCCTTGTTACCACTGTGCAGGCTGGTGGTGGTGGTGTAATGGTGTGGGGGATGTTTTCTTGGCACACTTTAGGCCCCTTAGTGCCAATTGGGCATCGTTTAAATGCCACGGCCTACCTGAGCATTGTTTCTGACCATGTCCATCCCTTTATGACCACCATGTACCCATCCTCTGATGGCTACTTCCAGCAGGATAATGCACCATGTCACAAAGCTCGAATCATTTCAAATTGGTTTCTTGAACATGACAATGAGTTCACTGTACTAAAATGGCCCCCACAGTCACCAGATCTCAACCCAATAGAGCATCTTTGGGATGTGGTGGAACGGGAGCTTCGTGCCCTGGATGTGCATCCCACAAATCTCCATCAACTGCAAGATGCTATCCTATCAATATAGGCCAACATTTCTAAAGAATGCTTTCAGCACCTTGTTGAATCAATGCCACGTAGAATTAAGGCAGTTCTGAAGGCGAAAGGGGGTCAAACACAGTATTAGTATGGTGTTCCTAATAATCCTTTAGGTGAGTGTATATTGACATTATCACTTTTAATTTGCCAGTAAACTGTTAAAGATGCATTTTTTAAAAAACTCTATCTTTAGAAAAACCTACATTTGTAAATTATTACAGTCTCCGGGGGGTTGAATAATTTTGATTGCAAATGTACCTGTGAAAACACCATGTCTCAAAGGCATAAAACAGCACAAAATATATGTTTGCTGTGGTGGATCGATTTGATCCATGATCGACCTCTAGGGCTGCTTAAGCATGCACGCGCACTGATCTTGACTGTGAAAAAAACATTACTGGTGTGCATCTTGAGACAAAACAATGGCACTGACGTATTTTAAGATTTGTCAGTGCAAGTTGCTTTCAGTTAAAACAGCTCATGCATTTTAGTCTGGGACTAGCTTAAACCTTGTCTGTGAAACAGTAGTTTCAGTAGAAAATGTAGTGTCAGTTTTCAGTCAATAAACATGTGATACCCGTATTAACTTTTCCTCAGTAATTTGTGACACATAGAAAGGCAACAGTTGACCAACTACTGCATGAACAACAATATACTGTAGATTCACAACTTGCTTTAAATTATGTGTAAAATGTATGTAAAAAATGTAAAAAAAAATGTATGCGAGTCAAACTATAGGGGCTTTCGCACCTCATAGTTCTAGGAACTATCCACCAGGGTGGATAATATAAAAGTTCCCCCAGGGCCGTTTTCCTGGTTGCATTTGTACCTCCAGTAGGAACTCTGTTTGTATAACATAACGTAAGCCGGCCGACAGCGACGCCATTTCAGCGCAACATTCAACAATGTCAACAACAGGTGAATGGAGGACGCATGATCGGAGCAGTGTTTATGATGTGTACTGGGTTTCGTGATAACAGAGATAGAATGTACACGCACAAGTTATGTGATGGAAAGAGCTAATTGGAGGGCTAAGAAAAGAAATCTCTTATGTCGGTCCATCAATCACTGTTTTCCATCTTGTACTGTAAACTTCAGTGAATGTGTAAAGTGTTGTGTGTTTACACGACTTTTCACGTGCGTTCAGCCAATCGGCGAACACTTTACGTCACTGGTAGTTCCAATTGTGCTGGATTAGACCCTACTCTGAAGTAGGAGATAATTTAGTTCGTCCAAAAGGAGTTCCTAGAACTAAAATTCCAACTGCACGAACCTATGGCGAGGCGGCTGAGGCGTGCGAATCAATCGGGTCGCTTCGCGCCCAAAGCACGCCAACTACCGCCTAAATTTGCATGGCTAAGCTATAAAAGCCCATACTTTGCCATAGGATTCAGGTTAAATCGACTGAAGCGATCCCCTGATCTAAGCACAATAGCATGGCAGGTTACGCAATACTCGTTCCCTTCTCTCAGGGAACCGAGGTTACGTTAGTAACCGAGACGTTCCTTTTCGAGAGTACTCTCGTATTGCATAAGTTAGCTTACGCTATGGGAACCCAATTTAAAACGCTGTGTGTGCTTAAAAAAAACTTCGCCCCATACTATGGCCTGGGACGAGAGCCAGAGGCCCATAGAAGAGTAAAAGAGTCCCAAAAAGAGGCCAACGAGTGGTGAGCCTCATATAAGGGTATATGTAAGGAATTAATATTCCTGTCATATCATGTAGATAAAAACTAGACCGGACAGAGTCGGGCCTATAATTATTGCAAATGTGTTATACATTTGTTTATATGGAATTTAGATCAAATCTAGACCGGACAGAGTCGGGCCTATATTATTGCAAATGTGTTATACATTTGTTATATTGAATTTAGATAGAAACAAGACCGGACGGAGTCGGGCCTATAGTTATTGCAAATGTGTTATACGTTTGTCTATTATGGGATTTAGATAAAACCAGACCGGATAGAGTCGGGCCTATAGTTATTGCAAATGTGTTATACATTTGTTTATATGGAAAGAACCCTAGCTTACAAAGCAGGAACCTCCAAGTTATAAAATTTAACAAATGTGGACGGAGAGGCCCAGCCTGCCGCCGCACAGATATCTTCCAGTGGTATTCCACTGGACCAAGCCCATGACGAGGCTATGCCTCTAGTGGAATGAGCTCTGACGCCTATGGGGCAGCAGAGACCTCTTGACTCGTAAGCCAGCGAGATAGCATCTACTATCCATCGCGCCAATCTTTGCTTTGTGATCGCGCACCCTCTGGTGCGACAACCAAAGCATACAAAGAGCTGTTCCGACTGTCTGGATGCGGCGGAACGTCCTAAATAAACTCTAAGAGCCCTGACGGGACAGAGTAAATCCGCGTCTCTTTCGTCCTCAGACGAGGGAAGAGCTGATAGCAAAATGATTTGTGCTCTGAACGGAGTGGAGAGCACTTTGGGTACATACCCGTGTCTTGGTTTGAGGACGACTCTGGAGTCGTTAGGGCCAAATTCAAGACAGGAAGCGCTCACAGAGAGCGCATGTAAATCTCCAACTCGCTTGACTGACGCTAGTGCAAACAAAAGAGCAGTTTTGAGCGAAAGGTGCTTCAGGCTGACAGACTGAAGTGGCTCAAATGGGGCACCTTTCATGGCCTCTAGACCATGGAAAGGTCCCAAATAGGAACCGATGAGGTTCGAGGTGGGTTCAGCCTCCTAGCTCCTCTGAGGAAGTGCACGATTAGGTCGCTTCTCCCCAGTGACTGTCCAGCCACATGAGCGTGAAACGCTGCTATGGCCGCCACATATACTTTGAACGTGGAAGAGGAGCTACCCGCGTCCAAAAGCTCTTGAAGAAAGGAGAGCACTTCTGCCACTCCACGAGTGTGGGTCCAGGTTCCGCTCTGTACACCATTTTGAGAACACTGACCATTTTAGAGCATAAAGCCACCTGGTTGAGGGCGCTCTAGCTTCAGTAATAGTATTCAGCTATTTTTGGGAGGTTCCCGGGCATCCTTTGATGGGCCATACACGAAGGGCCCACAAGTCAGAATGGGGATGCCAGATCGTCCCCTTCGCCTGCATGAGGAGGTCTCTCCTCAGCGGTATCGGCCATGGGGCTGTTTCTATCACCTGAGTCAACTCGGAGAACCATAATTGGTTCTTCCAGAGAGGGGCTATTAAAAGCACTGCACACTTGCTCTCCCTGATCCGTTTGATGACCTGAGGTAACATCGCGACCGGAGGGAATGCATACAGCGGGTGGCTGGGCCAGTCGTGGGCCAGCGCATCCCTGCTTTTGGAGAAATATGTTGGGCAATGAGCATTGTCTTCTGAGGCAGAGAGATCGACCTCTTGCCGAAGACGCTCCAATTAACTGAACCGTTTGTGGGTGAAGAGACCAGTCCCCTGGGGGAATTTTGTCTCTGGGTAGCATATCCGGGCCCTGGTTCAGAATGCCTGGCACATGCGCTGCCCTTATCAAGCGCAGGTTGTGCTGAGTCCATAAAAGGAGGCTTTTGGCCATGGTGTGCAGGTTGCTTGACCTGAGTCCACTGACATGTTGTCCGTTCAAACTAGATCGTGGTGACCTTATATGTATGGGAGGAAAGCTTTTAGCAGCAGATCGACCGCTCTCATCTCTAGACAGTCTATGTGCAGCCGCCTCTCCGAGCTTGACCAAAGGCCGGAGATGGGCCTGCCTTCGTGCATGGCACCCCAACCTAGGTTGGATGCATCTGTCGAGATAATTTTCCATTTTGAGACCGTGCCCATACTCACGCCAGACTGGTACCAGTCGGCTGCTTTACAAGAAGCCAGGGCTTTGATACAGCCATGGTTCACTTTGATGCATAAGTGGCTGTGAGTTATAAACTGCGCCTCTGATTGGGCTATAACCAGCCAATCGTAGAGGTAGTTCAGTAGTTCCTGTAGTCTCAGAGGGGCAAGGGCTGCGTCCATGCACTTCGTAAATGTATGGGGTGCTAGGGATTTCTTTGGAACAAGGAAGTAGCGACTGTAAAAGCCTGACTCGTTTATTCCTAAGGGGTGTTGGGGTAACAGTTTAGACCCAGAGACCAGATATGTTGAAAGGAAGACCAGGAGTCAGGATGTTCAATCACATGAAGAGAATTTACTGAAGAATAGTTTGCAGTTTCATCGGTAGAGCCAGCGTCAGAGTCTCTCGAGGGGGTCGCAAGCCAAGACTCTCCCTTACACAAAATTACCACCCCAATTATACCAGTTTCAAGGGACTGGTTTACATCATTACAGACAAATGGAAAACTACTGATTGGCTAAAGAAACATAAAGTCTAAACAATTTGTCAAATGTGGATAGATAGGAGATGGTGTTGTCGTTAAGCAGGATGTATACGTCGTAAACTCCCTAGATTGGGGTAGGGGTTGACCTCGGGGGGTCCTAGAAAGGCGCCGAGAGGTCTAGGGGTGTGAGGAAGAGCGGTCCAATCCATTCTACAGACCTGCACAGAGCATGTAACACACACACAAGATACTAGGACATCATGCCTCCTCCAAGGCTGGTGCGTCCTGTGAGCTTATCAACAGGACATAATATCAAAACAACCTGACAACAAAGTCTCTCCACAAGACACAGTACGAATACTTCATTCTATATATGTAGTGGCGTGCACTCTACATTCAGTGCGCTCTCGGCGTGAGCTGGAGACCGAGTTAACGGGATAATCTGTGTGAACAGTGCTTATGTGCAGGGGTGCATACTGTATAGTGGGCACACTGCCTGCAGTCAGAACAGAGGAAAAACTTTGTATTTTATTAGGGTCGTTGTTAAAACGGCGGTTGTGTGCAGGCGTGCGTGTTTGATAACAGGCTAGTTGACTGCAATATTTATATCTCCAGCCGCCTAAATAGAGGGGACTGGGAGAATGTAAAGGAAGTCTGTGGTGGTAATCCGGCCGCGGCGGGACTTTTGTGTGATTTTGTGGCGCTGAATTAACAGTGTTTATGTGTAGGGGTGCATGCTGTATAGTGGGCACACTGCCTGCAGTCAGAACAGAGGAAAAACTCTTTATGGTTTATTAGGGTCGCCGTTAATACGGCGCTTGTGTGCAGGCGTGCATGCTTCATAACAGGCTCGTTTACTGCAATGTTGACCTCTCCAGCCGCCTGAATAGAGGGGACTGGGAGAAGTGTAAAGAGAGTGAAAATGGCGCAAGGCTTGTGACGCCTTCTGTGCTTCGGTGAAGCACTCGGCGCTGTGTGAAGTGCTTATGTGCAGGGGTGCATACTGTATAGTGGGCACACTGCCTGCAGTCATAACAGAGGAGAAACTCTTTTTGTAATTTATTCAGGTCAGTTGTAATTTATTGACCTCTCCAGCCGCCTGAGTAGAGAGAACTGGGAGAAGAGCAAAGAGTAAAAACAGTGGACAGTGAGCGTGCGCTGTGACATAAGCCGCGCTCTCATCCGCACCGAGTCTATGACTGTTCCCAGAAAGAAATATTCTGGCTGGGAGATAGCGCTGACACCACTGGCGGCTTGTGTAGAGCCGAAGCAGCCTGGCCGGCGAAATGGGTGAACGCTTTTGACTGCCGTCCCCTAGTGGAGGGCAGGCAAAGATGTGCGGCGACCGCTTCCTTAAGAGGGGGGAAGGACTCTTATAGCCTTTTCTCTTCGAGTGCTTAAGAAGCCAAGGATTTGAGACGAGCTGGAAATGGCGCTGGGCGGTGTTATTCATTAGCTTGTCGTGAACTTTCAGGGAAGAAGGGGGCGAGCCTCTGCAGAGGGGCCTGACGGCGGCCTTGCAGAAACCACTCGTCCAGCCTTCTTCGCGTGGGTTCTTCGGGATGAGACCAATTGAGTCCGAGGACTTGACGGCCCTGGTCAATGAATAAGACCGGCAAAAAGGATTCTGAGAGCGAGACACGCGGGGAGAGCTCCGGCGTCATAGTGAGCGAGAAAAGGCCAGAATAAGGAGTTAGAAATGTGCGTGGTTCGAGCCTATCTGAAATTCCCTCTCGCATATGGAGGAACATTATTTTATTATTGGTGACTAAATATTTGACAATTAGACGCTGCTGTCAGTACGAGCTAAAAACAATGCATCCCTGATTTCATATCTAGCTGCTCATATAAGTTTTGTGAAACGTGAAGAAAGCGGTTACGTAATTAAAGATATATATATATATATATATATACACACAATATTTTTTTTCTTTTGTTGCTATTTATGAAAACGTGTGTGGCTCTTAAAAGAGCCGTTGGGTTTGTAGCTTCTCTTGATTTCAGGCGTTTAACCTCCGAAGCCGTACAAGGTGCGTCCCTGTCGCTTCAGCGCGTACACAACATCCATGGCGGTGACGGTCTTTCTCTTGGCGTGCTCGGTGTAGGTCACGGCATCGCGGATAACGTTCTCCAGAAACACCTTCAACACTCCGCGGGTCTCCTCGTAGATCAGACCGGAGATGCGCTTGACACCGCCGCGGCGAGCCAGACGACGGATGGCGGGTTTGGTGATTCCTTGGATGTTATCGCGCAAAACTTTACGGTGACGCTTGGCACCTCCTTTACCGAGTCCTTTACCGCCTTTGCCTCTTCCAGACATTGTCGTTACTATTCAATCTCTACTATTCATAGTAGAATCTGTAAAGCTGAAAGTGTGAGAGTAAAAATTTACATTCGCCTACAGGACCTAGTTGAATCATGCAACGGCGGTGCTATGTAACATCACATGACATACTAGGCCGGAGAACCTGTGAGAGTCACATGGTGAACAGTTAGAATTTATTAATGCAGGGCTTCATAAATTATGTATTTTATTTATATAGACTGACCTTTAAACAAATCCTACACAATTTATTTAACTTATTTATTATGGTCTATCAAGCCACCCAAACTTTCCAAAGAGAGCCAGAACCTGCTGAAAGGGATAGTTCACCCCAAAATGAAAATGATCCCATGATTTACTTACCCTCATGCCATCCTAGGTGTATATGACATTCTTCTTTCAGATGAATACAATCAGAGTTATATTAAAAAATATCCTGGCTAATCCAAGCTTTATAACGGCAGTGAATGGCAGCCCAAAATTTGAAGACCAAAAAAGTGCATCCATCCATTATAAATGTACTCCACACGGCTCCAGGGGGTTAATAACAGCCTTCTGAAGCAAATTGATGGGTTTTTGTAAGAAAAATATCCATATTTAACACGTTATAAAGTAAAATATCTAGCTTCCGGCGGACCACCTTCCGTATTCAACTTATGAAGAAAGTGTAACGCCTCTCGCAGTTCAAAACTTTTACGCTATGTCTAACGTCATCGTCGTGCCAGTTACGCTTTTTCCGTAAGTTGAATACGGATGGCGGTCTGTTGAACCCATCGATTTTCTTCAGAAGGCCTTTATTAACCCCTGGAGCTGTGTGGAGCACTTTTATAATGGATGGATGCACTTTTTTGGTCTTCAAATTTTGGGCTGCCATTATAAAGCTTAGAAGAGCCAGGACATATTTTAATATAACTCTGATTGTATTCGTCTGAAAGAAGAACGTCATATACACCTAGGATGGCTTGAGGGAGAGTAAATCATTGGGTAATTTTCATTTTTGGGTGAACTATTCCTT
Source organism: Coreius guichenoti (assembly GCA_039654105.1). Lineage (NCBI taxonomy): Eukaryota > Metazoa > Chordata > Actinopteri > Cypriniformes > Gobionidae > Coreius > Coreius guichenoti. Next base: position 29,225,045 of record CM077191.1, read on the forward strand.
TAAAAGTCTGTGTCCAGTTGACATCCTGAAATTGTGATCTCCAAAAATCCTATGGCTAATGGAACAGTGGAGATTTGGTCCTAAATTACAGTTTTCTTGTAATAGTTCTGAATTAATGAATGAACATTGTGTACTCCTTGACAGGTATATAAAATGAAGTTTTTCCTAAAATGTTGAATAAGCAAATGACCATTACTGTTCAAAAGTTGTGAATGTTATAATTTTAACAATAATAATAAAAAAATGTAATTTCCAATCCAATTATCTAAAAATAGTTTTTTGTGTGTAATGGTTTTATTGTGCCAAATTAAGCATTTGTGATGGGAGAAATAGTGTTTGTATATATATATATATATATATACATCTCTGATTTTTATGAAAATAAGAAAGGTTCGTGGGAACTTGTGCATAAATTGGCTTGTATGCTAATACTGATGTCTGGTCTTCAGATATTTGTCCGCGTTCTCTTCAAGAGTTAATTTAATGTGGATTTTTTTTTCAATTTCAAATGCTTTATTGGCGCGATCGCGATTGTCAGAGAAATTGAGCGGAAAAAAGTCAGACAAAAAGGCGCGTGGGGGAGTCGAGTCACTGTCGGCTGGGGCGAAGGGGTGGGATTCAAATACCGAAGCCTACGATTGGCGGATGTGTCGCTCTAGCGGCTCATTTCTGACCAATGAAATTGCGTCCCTTCATTCACTGTGTGAAAACAGGCAATCCAGCCCTCAAAAATTAGCATGAGCTCTCAATAAATACCCAGCACACGGCCGTTGCAGATTATTGAGTTCTTGTACTCTTGAACGAAATAACATGCCTGAACCAGCAAAGTCTGCGCCGAAGAAGGGTTCCAAGAAGGCAGTCACGAAGACCGCCGGTAAGGGAGGAAAGAAGCGTAAGAGATCCAGAAAGGAGAGCTACGCTATCTATGTGTACAAAGTCCTGAAGCAGGTTCATCCTGACACCGGCATCTCCTCCAAGGCGATGGGCATCATGAACTCTTTCGTCAACGACATCTTCGAGCGCATCGGCGGTGAGGCGTCTCGTCTGGCGCACTACAACAAGCGCTCCACCATCACTTCTAGAGAGATCCAGACCGCCGTGCGTCTGCTGCTGCCCGGAGAGCTGGCCAAACACGCCGTGTCCGAGGGCACAAAGGCCGTCACCAAGTACACCAGCTCCAAGTAGAGTCAACTGAGACTCTCAGCGACCCAAAGGCTCTTTTAAGAGCCACCCATGTTCTCGTTTAAAGAGTATCTATAAAATTAAGAGCATCTAAGGAGTGAAACGTAAAAAAAAATATATATAATTGAGGAGAGTCTCAGGGAAACTTGTTAGTTATAAACACGCTTCCAAAGTTCCAAAGGCTAAGTTCTTCTTTCTTCACTCATACATGAATGAGAAAACGGACCACGGCTGTTAGCACTGAAGAGTCGAATTGCTGTTATTGCGAATTATTTTCTTTTATTATCGTATCTGTTTTTTTTTATTTATTTATTTTTTTCTCTCTCTGCAGTGGAAGATCCTGTCACGAAGACCAATTCTCTGCGTGTAAACATACTAGGCATTATTCTGCTTCTGATAGCTGCTCTTTACACGGAGTAATCTCTGAAAGTGAGCATGTGTTTTTTTCGGTATATGAGCAATACATACAATCTATGATATGCAATGTATATGAAGCAAAAGTTGTCTTTAATAAATACGGTCACGTTCACAACAGCATCGCAAATATAATAAACGAATAAACAAAAATGAAATGTCTGCTTTTTTTATTTATTTATTTTTTAATATATAAACACATTCAAGTTATCCGAATGCATTTGTCTTCAATGGCTCTCTAACAGACTCTCAGGCTGCCAGAGAGGGGAGGAGTTTGGAATTTGGAGGGACATTCAGCGATTGGTTTTCAACTGTGACAGACTCTGACCAATAGACGACGAGCAAATTCCCTTAAATACTGATGGTCTCGTCAAAGAGCAGTTATTTCTACTTTAGTCAATTACAGAAACAGGCGCGAATACTTCAAAATGAGCGGTAGAGGCAAAACCGGTGGCAAAACCAGAGCGAAGGCTAAGACTCGCTCCTCCAGGGCGGGACTGCAGTTCCCTGTCGGCCGTGTTCACAGGCTTCTTCGTAAAGGCAACTACGCTCAGCGCGTCGGTGCCGGTGCTCCTGTTTATCTGGCGGCTGTGCTCGAGTATCTTACCGCTGAGATCCTGGAGTTGGCTGGAAACGCCGCTCGGGATAACAAGAAGACCCGCATCATCCCCCGTCATCTGCAGCTGGCGGTGCGCAACGACGAGGAGCTGAACAAACTTCTGGGCGGAGTGACCATCGCTCAGGGCGGCGTGCTGCCCAACATCCAGGCCGTGCTGCTGCCCAAGAAGACCGAGAAGCCCGCCAAGTCCAAATAAACAGTTTAAATACTGTTTTAATAAGCCAAAGGCTCTTTTAAGAGCCACCCACTTTCTCCTTTTAAGAGCCACCCACTTTCTCCGTTTAAGAGCGTTTTAAAAGTCTTCTGAGCAGATTTATTACGTTTACTTCACTATATACTTATAGTACACTTGTTGGCAATTGAAAACATGTTAAACTCAATTTCGTTTATAACCATCACATGCTACAATGCATATAAAAATGTGCACAAAATTGAAGATTTTAAACTAGAACGTTTTTTTTTTTTTTCATCTATTTACAAAATGTCCTTATCGCAACATCACAACGTTAATTTTATATACTTTTCTTTAATTTCTATAAAAATGTAAGACATTTACATTAGTTACTTTAAAAATTTGTCAATTTTTGCAAATACTGATATTAAAAATTTAAAAAATCATTTAAAATTAGGGAATTTTATGATTTTCTTTATGCCACAGAAAATTTTGATGCTTACCTTAGATATCAATTGTTTTCATACATGCCACAGATAAAATATTTTGCTTTATATGACAAATATTGTCATTTTAATATGTAAATTATCTCTATAACAAAAATCTGATTAATTTAAATAAATCATTGCTGCGGTAATGACAGTCGGTAAGGACACAATGTTAATGGCACATGTTAATAATGTAACCTTAATTGGTTACTGTAGAGAAAAACAGTAACACAAAAACAGAAGGTATTTTGTCAAAGATAGTAGGAGGTATTGCAGTAAAGACTGGGTCAAAATGATTTTCATGTTCCAAAAACAAAAACACTCTCTGGAATGTGATGGACTCGGGCTGTAGATGGAGGAGCTGAACACGCAACAACATTGAAAGTCTTCTCTTTGCAAGAAAAAAAAAGTCACGGAGATGCCAAAGCTTAGACTTTGGCGGAGAAAATCTCAGAATTACACTCGTAATTAATTTTTTATAGTTTAACCAATGACCTTTTATTCATGTGTTTGCCACTTATCTTTTCATCTTCAAACATTGTGTCTGAAAATATATAGTTGGTTTCTTTCCAACTCTTTAATTTGCTCATACAGAGTTATCAAATCTTCAGCTGCTCCCTAATAATGGCATGGTCTGTTTTGAAACTTTTATCACATGTTGAAGGCCAAAGAAGAGATTACTTTTATGGTGTAATTTCAGCTAAAGGGAGACATACAGTGTAAATCACTGAGGCCTGAAATCATTTATGTTATGCAAATATTCTGAAATATCACGTATAAATATACTGTTACAAATTACAATACAATGAATTAATTGAATATATTCATTGTCATTCAGTATCTCTATACGATAATAATATCATATCTTCGTCAAATGAATAGAAAACAAAGTACAGGCCTCGTTAGGGTTAAATCACATTGTTTTGTGCTCGAACTATATTGAGAGGAGGTGCGTGTTGCACCCTGTGACGCGGCGCTGGTTTCTGTCAGGTCCTATAAGCAAATGTAAAATGCCTGCATTTAATGCTCGTCATTTATTCGTCGATATCTTTTGAACGACTGATCTACTACTATGTCTGGAAGAGGCAAAGGCGGTAAAGGACTCGGTAAAGGAGGCGCAAAACGTCACCGTAAAGTTTTGCGCGATAACATCCAGGGAATCACCAAGCCCGCAATCCGTCGTCTGGCTCGCCGCGGCGGTGTCAAGCGCATCTCCGGTCTGATCTACGAGGAGACTCGCGGAGTGTTGAAGGTGTTTCTGGAGAACGTTATCCGCGATGCCGTGACCTACACCGAGCACGCCAAGAGAAAGACCGTCACCGCCATGGATGTTGTGTACGCGCTGAAGCGACAGGGACGCACCCTGTACGGCTTCGGAGGTTAAACGCCTTAAGTCAAGAAAAACCACAAACCCAACGGCTCTTTTAAGAGCCACTCACACTGTCATATAAAGAGTTACGCCATGTCAATTATACAATCAAATATACAACTATTTTGTGTCGAGAATGAACTCGTGTAACTTTTCACAGTAATGTATTATCAGTTTCTTAAATGATATCCCAAATATATTGGTTTAAATGGCACACGGACACAATGTTTAGCAATTTAACAAACGTTAAATAGTGTTTTACAAAATTATCAAAAAAAGATATTTAGGTCAGAATGGAACTTAAGTTAGCAGAAGTGAAAATGCAGGAAACAAACTAAAATGTTTTTATTTATTTTTTTTTACAATTCCTGTAGTTAAAAGTTTCATGAATCTATGAAGTTCAGAGGAAAAGCTGTTTTAAAGGATGTCTGACCGTTATTGGTCTCTTTCCTCCAAAACTCCCTCAATGGCTCTATAAGGAGTTTTAAAATTATACGATGGTGCACAATATTTGTCCAGAACCGCTTATTTTCTCAAAGTATTAATAATAAAAAGAGCGGGAAAGGAAAAAGGAAAGAGTCAGGGTCAGGGTGTCATGGGCGGTGGGCGGGACTATCATTTATCGGCATGTGATTGGCCCTCATGCCGCTCGTGATGCTTTGATTTGTTCATTGAAATGCGAGTTTATGGGTTTGGCCTATGAAAACAGACAATCAGAAGATCCCCTATCTCTTTGTAAATTAGCATATGGCAGTGAATAAATGCATCTGTATCAGTTTTGACCTCACGTTGATTCGTCGTCAGTATCATGCCCGAGCCAGCAAAGTCCGCGCCTAAGAAGGGCTCCAAGAAGGCTGTCACCAAGACCGCGGCTAAGGGAGGAAAGAAACGCAAGAGGTCCAGAAAGGAGAGCTACGCTATCTATGTGTACAAAGTCCTGAAGCAGGTTCATCCTGACACCGGCATCTCCTCCAAGGCGATGGGCATCATGAACTCTTTCGTCAACGACATCTTCGAGCGCATCGGCGGTGAGGCGTCTCGTCTGGCGCACTACAACAAGCGCTCCACCATCACTTCTAGAGAGATCCAGACTGCCGTGCGTCTGCTGCTGCCCGGAGAGCTGGCCAAACACGCTGTGTCCGAGGGCACAAAGGCTGTTACCAAGTACACCAGCTCCAAATAGTCATGTAAGACTCTCAGCGACCCAAAGGCTCTTTTAAGAGCCACCCATGTTCTCGTTTAAAGAGCTTATAATGTTTGCAAGCTGAATTGATAATTTTTCCTGTGTTGATGTTTAAGTAAAGTGCTATTATAACAAAGATGTTTCATTATGAATCAAGTATTCATCACTATAAAGTCCATACAATGGCATTTTAGTATTAAAGTGTTTTTCATTTTAATTTCTCAAGCTATGGCTTTTCTCTGAACTACACACACAAAGCCACAAAACGTCACACATCTCTAGTAAAACTAAGCTCTTCTAAAACTTGTTTTTGTGAAGTAACTACACACAAACATTAAATGATTAGCCACATAGGTGCCAAACGACATGTGGATGTGAAAAATGTAAAACACTGCTATCTTGTGTCTTTTGCTTGTTCTGTATGCAGGAGTCTGTCCCATGTACATGTGCACAAATACACTGTTAAATACAGTATTTATGCAGTTGAACTTTTCAGTGTTGATTCAGTTTAACAACTACTGGCTTGAGCTGTTTAATGACTATTGGCTTGTTAGACCTGATTTACAGCAGAATTTGAATGTTACTATTGTAAAACTGCTTTGAAACAATCTGTATTGTATAAAGCGCTATATAAATAGAGATGACTTACAATTTGAAATGTATATTTGTTTCTCAAAACATTGAGTTTTGATTTCTAAGTGATCAAATCAGGTATATATATATATATATATATATATATATATATATATATATATATATAAACAGAAATACAAATACAGAATTGTGCTTGTAGTTTAGCAGAATTGGTTCAGGGGGTTGGTGCATGAGTTACATGTTGTGGTCATTGTGTCTCAAGTACCAGTATTTGTGTGTAAACAATTGAGAAACTGTAATTTACTCAAATAATCAACGAAACAAGTGTTAAAAGCCAGGGATCTTTATTTCTTTAAACGTGAACTTGACCCCTGCGTTACCCGTGCGCGGCTTCATTCGTTAGGCTGTCTGGTAATTATTTTTTTATATTTTTTTTTTTTTGCTGTATGGTACTTGCTCCATAAAACAAAACGGAATATTACGTCAGATCGCTTTATTCAAATTAGGGCAGCAAATGAGTACTTATTTACCGGGCCGAAAAACTCGGCCAGTGTGGATTGGAGGGAACGACCCATTTGTGGTATTTCCACTAGGTTCTCGTGTATTATAGCCCTTATCCTATACAAAGCCCGCAACAAAAAGACAACCAGTAGATAAGGCAATAGTCTGTCATGCAAGCTGTGTCTACAAATGTTTTAACCAAATTTGAGTATCCAGAAATATGATTTCTGGAGTATTTTGTATGTATGTACTACTGCATCATATTTTTAAATTTTCTTAAGATTGCACCCCTGCCTTGCAGGTACAAAAAATGGGACAACTTAAAAAAAAAAATACAAAGTATGCAAGTTAATAGACACATCTTTGCTGAAATGTATTGTGCTGTTGTGTTTGTTGTTGTTAACAGGAATGTTTATTTTCTCTGCCTTAGGATTACAAGTGTCCTGGGACAGGTGAGGGAGTGGGAAACTTGGCCATGGTTCGTCCTCATGAATGAGGTGTTGGGACAGGCATTCTAATAACCCCCCTGTCCTCATTGCCTCCATCCCTGAGGACACACCAGGGCCAAGTTCAGCAGTGGATGACCAAGATGAGGACGAGCCAGAGCCAGCCAAGAGGAAACGAGACCAAGAGGAGGTGACACAATAAAGTAATTTCTGTGCATTATTTATTTTTATAACGCAAGTTCAAATTTGAAAATGAAACCAAGAAATCGTTTTTTACATATTTGTTATGCAAGTTATAATTTGTACATGAAATAAATTATTCTGTACATTTATTTTTGTCATGTCAATTAATTTGTAAATGAAACAAATTGTTCTATACATTTTTATTTACAGTACTTTTTACAACTATTTGCAAGATAAGTTACGTTTAAGATGAGAAAAACTAAATAAAATTTTAAATGAACTACATAAAACAGATGGAAGAAAACGTCTTTATGTAGACTTTTATTGAGCTGGGCAGGGAGACCCTGGATGGGCTGCACAAGAGACCTGGGTAAAGCCTCTGTCAGCGGGACATCATCTGGGATCAGTGCATATTTCCACTGTCTACCAACAGGTTCGCAGTGCTGACTCAGTGTACGGCTGCCATGTCGCTAAGATGTTTTCAGAAAGAGGGAAGAATAAATGAAATTAATTCACCTGCAAGATACAACACTCTGAGTCTTCACTGGCTAAGTCACCATCAACTTCCATTGCCTGGTTCACGCTGCTACAACCACACTCTAACTTTAATAAAGATCACTATTACTTACCTGCTTGTCTATGCTCTTCTGTTCCATGACAGAGGACCAGACCAACAATGCAGAGTCTGGTTGAACCCAGCGAGGAACATCATCCAGCTCTCATTATGGAACCCGTCAACACTGCATCTACTGCTTCTCCACCTGCCTCTGCCTGTCCCACTTCAAGGAAATATTCGGCCAAACTGCATCCATCTTGTCTGTTCACGATCAATTATTCAATCTTCGTCAAGGTAATTCATCCATCCACGCCTGTTCTCTACAGTTCCACACGCTGGCAGCATCTAGTGGCTGCAACGAGACGGCTCTACTCACTGCCTTTTGCCAGGGGTTACATCCTGAAGTTTGTCACAAGATGGTCACCTATGATGATACCGTCAGCCTGGAAAGGTTCATACAAAAAAAAAACTGTATGCATCTCACAATGTCTATCTGCCTGCTCTCTGGATCAACCTGCGTTGCATCCTCTGCCCACCGATCCATCTGTCACCCTTCCAGCACCTGAACCCTTGCAGGTGGATTCATATCATCTATCCCACGCGGAGCGACAAAGAAGACTACTCAATCGCTTATGTCTCTATTGTGGGGGAGAAGGTCATATCATCATGAACTGTCTGATACGACCACAAGACCCAGCTGTGAGTACTCTTCAGTTTCTGCCTCAAATTGCACCTCTTACTCGAACTCCTGTCCAAATTATAACCCCTAAACTTCTCATTCCAGTGCAAGTGCTCATCGACTCCGGCTCCGCCGGGAACTTCATTTCGCATCAACTTCTCCAAAGACTCAATTTCCAGAGGAAACGCTGTCCACAAGAGTTAACCATCCACACTATTCTTGGCAAGCCGCTGGGTCGTGTTCGTCACTTCTCCCCCACCGTCATGCTCCGCGTTGGCTGTGTGCATGAGGAGAAAATATCGTTCATGGTGCTGGAAGGTTCAACCGGTGACATCATCCTGGGATGCCCCTGGATGACTCAACACGAACCCACCATCAACTGGAACTCTGGAGATTCTACAATGGCGTGATGCCTGCTTTCAGAACTGTCTGTACTGTCACCAAACCTCCTGTCCAAAGGAACTGCCATCCTTCCACCAGCTCCTCCTATCTGCCGTTGAACTCCACCTCCATTGAGAGCCCTGAAACTGAAGTTAACATTGAAATCCCTCCAGAGTACCGGGTGTTCCAGGATGTCTTCAGTAAGCAGTTGGCGACACGTCTTCCACCTCATTGGCCATGGGACTGTGCCATTAACCTGCTGCCTGGGGCCACTCTACCCAAAGGTAAAATGTACCCACCTGTTTATCTTGGAACAAAAGGAGTACATTCAGGAGGCTCTTAAACAATGCTTCATCCGTCCATCGATATCCCCTGCCGCATCCAGCTTCTTCGTGGCCAAGAAAGACGGAGGCTTGCGGCCGTGCATCGAATACTGGACCCTCAATTCCCAGACTGTCAAGTATCGCTACCCTCTTCCTCTGGTCCCAGCTGCGTTGGAACAGCTCCGTGGGGCTAGCATCTTCTCCAAGCTGGACCTGCGGAGCACTTACAACCTCATTCGGATCTGCGAGGGTGATGAATGGAAGACGGCGTTCATCACCCCGGCAGGCCACTACGAATATCAAGTTATGCCGTATGGCCTGTCCAACTCACCCTCAGTCTTCCAAGGCTATATAAATGAGGTGTTCTGGGAGTACCTTCATCGCTTCGTTATTGTATATCGACATCCTCATCTACTCCCGGAACCAGGCTGAACATCGCCACCACGTGACGCAGGTCCTCCAGAAGCTGAGAGAACCACAAGTTGGAGAAATGCGAGTTCCACACCATCTGTCCAATTCCTTGGGTACATCGACCACCGAGGTATCCAAATGGGCCAGAGGAAGGTGGATGCCATCCACAACTGGCCCCAACCTGTCACTGTCAAGGAACTCCAACGTTTCCTGGGATTCACCAATTTTTACTGTCAATTCATCCAAAATTAGTCTCCTCAGCTCACCTCTAACCTCACTCCTCCGAAACCGACCCAAGTCTCTGTCCTGGAACCCTTTGGCCATCGAAGCCTTCCAACATCTCAAAGAGGCCTTCACAACCGCTCCAATCCTAATCCATCCAAATCCTGAACTCCCCTTCGTGGTAGAAGTCGATGCATCCACTACCGGGATTGGAGCAGTGTTGTCCCAGCGGCAGGGTTAGCCTCTTCGACTCCATCCATGCTCGCCATCAAGCTTGCTTTGGAGGAATGGAGACATTTGGCTGGAGGGGGCTCAGAATCACTTCGAAGTGATCACGGATCACTGGAACCTGGAGTACCTCCGAAATGCCAAAAGACTCAATCCTAGATTAGTCTGTTGGGCTCTCTTCACACAGTTTGACTTCACTGCAGTTCTTTGTACCGGGTCGGTAGGTAACAAAGCGGATGCCCTATCCGGTCTGTATCATCCTGAACCTGACTCCAATCCTCCTGAACCTGTTCTCCCTCCAGCCATGGTAGTTAGTCCCATCCAGTGGTCCCTCGATCAAATCCTCCAGACAACCCTCACTGAACCTGCTCCGCCGGGAGGTCCTGAGGGACGGTTATATACCATCCACCTGCCGTCTGTCCCTCATGGACGTGCATACATTTCCGGGCTCTGGACACCCAGGCAGCCAGCAAACCCTCTCGCTCCTACGAGATCGCTACTGGTGGCACAGTATGACCCAGGAGATCTCCCGGTATGTCAAGGGATGCTCAGTCTGTGCCATTTCCAACACTCCACAGAAACTCCCGGAGGGCAAGCTGGTACCCCTACCGACACCCCGACGTCCATGGTCCCATCTGGGAGTTGATTTCATGACCGACCTCCCTCCATCTAACCATCATACCTGCATCTTTGTCATCATAGACCGATTTCTCAAAGCCTGCAAGCTGATCCCTATCTAGGGCTTACCCACCGCATTCAAAGCTGCAGAACTTCTGTTCAACCAAGTATTCCACCATTATGGCTTACCAGAAGATATTGTCTCCGATAGAGGTCCCCAGTTCATATCCCGTGTCTGGAGAGCCTTCCAGCTTCTGGGCGTATCAGTAAGCTTATCCGGGTACCATCCACAGACCAACGGCCAGACTGAGCGCAAGATCCAGGAGATTGGGAGATCCCTCTGGTCATACTGCCACCAGCACCAGGACAGTGCTTCCCTGGGCGGAGTATGCCCAGAACTCCCTGCGGCAGACCACCACTGGGCTTACTCCGTTCCAATGTATCCTCGACTATCAACCTCTTTTCCCCTGGTCCGGAGAGCCATCGGAGGTTCCAGCCGTCAATCACTGGTTCGAGGAGAGGGTATGGGACTCAGCACACGTGCATCTCCAGCGGGCAGTGCGGAGACCTCAATGCCAGGCAGGTGTCCGAAGAGCTGAAGCCACCCAATACCAACCAGGACAAAAGGTGTGGCTCTCCACCCGTCACATCCGTCTTCGCCTGCCCTGCCGTAAATCCCCGCTACATAGGTCCTGTCACTGTGCAGAGGCAGGTCAACGAAGTCACCTACCAACTCAACCTTCCAGCGCACTACTGGATCTCACCTTCATTTCACGTCTCTTTACTTAAGCCCTTCACTGAACCTCTGTCTCCTTCTCCCACAGAACCCACCACGGACGAAGTACCTCCTCCTCCAGAAGTTGCTGATGAGGACCTAGTGTACCGAGTCCACACCATCCTAGACTCACGGCGGTGGGGCAGCAACCTTGAGTACCTTATCGACTGGGAGGGCTACGGGCCCGAAGAACGCTCATGGGTATCCCGAGATGACGTTTTGGATCTGTTACTCACACAGTTCCATGAAGATATCCAGACCGTCCAGCCCCCTGAGGTCATGACCGTCCCCGTTGCCAGGTCCTGCAGCTGTCAGGAGCCGGCTGTGGTGGAGGGGGTACTGTCACAAAGTCAGCCACACGTCACAGCCACAATCATCACCGACTCACCAAGACCCGCCCACTTGTTCACAATCACCAGAATACTGACTTGTTGCACCTGCACCTTATCAGAGACTCACTATATATTCACCCAGTCACTATTCACTCATTGTCTTGTCTCAGTACACGCTGAAACTACAGACTCCTTACCTCTCATATCTGCCTGTGATTTATCCCGTCTCCTGTCTTCAGTCCGTCAGCCTGGTTACCGATCTTCATTTTCTGGATCCACCCTCACCTGCAAGATACAACACTCGGAGTCTTCACCAGCTAAGTCACCATCTACTTCCATTGCCTGGTTCACGCTGCTACAACCACACTTCAACTTTAATAAAGATCACTATTACTTATCTGCTTGTCTATGCTCTTCTGTGACACTCTTCCTAAGATTATAAGATAACTATGCAATGCGTTTTAATTATGTGCTATGGTGTGACTTTCAATTAATTATCTGCTTTGGGGCAGGACGACATAAACAATCTTATTCTCTCACATCCAGTTTCTGTGGTAGTGAAACATCTTAATGCTTGTGATGGAATTTTTTTTTTTTTTTTTTTTTTTTTTTTTTCTTGCAAGATTTACATTTTATATTCTTTTGACAACTAAATGTCCCTAACATTTGAGCCAAAATGTGTCAATCACGTCAGAATATAACAAAAGGGGAAACGATACTAGACCGCTGTCTAAATATATAAACTCATGACTTTCCGTAACAAAGTGAAATTCAAGAAATCCAGATTGGTTTTGCCTAGCAAAAGGGTTTGCTGAATTATACATATGAAGAACCAGTCATACTGTAGGAAAATTATGTAATAATCATGTCACGCTATGCTCCTATTCTATAAAAACTGTGGTTCTTTTTGCTTTTGGGATTCTCTTTAAAATTGGTCTGAGATCCTCCTGGTTGATTAAAACATATTCAAAGGCATTGTCTGGAGTTGGTCTAATTATTTTTAGTGGAACACTAGAGATCTTATTTCCAAGTGATAGCGTTCATACGGGGCGAGTGAGGCTCTTAGGCCTGAGGATAATACTGCAGGAGTCAGGGACACCTGGTTAAACTTAGGTCAGGTGTGGTAGATTTTCCCCTATGCACTATAAATTCTACAAAACCTTAGATTCATAATCCTCCATATCACAGCATAACACATTAACCCAAACCTCCAACTATAAGTATATCCGGTTTTATTTGCATAGATGTACGGTTCACTCACATAAAGCGATATATACTATAGCAACTGCTTGATTGTTTATATCGTCAAATGTAAACCATACTATCACAGCTCTATCACTGCTCAATGTAGAGGATATGACTTACACACCAGTTTACACAAACCTACAATCACAAATGTTGAGTTTAATGCTATTTAAATGTTTAAGTAAAGTATCGTATGAGACTAGCAAAACACAGAGATCATAACTGAGTCAAAACACTGCTTTAATTTGTGTTCTTTATATCTTCTGGTATGAGACAATGTTGTTTTCCAGCCTTTCCAAGAATTCAGCACACCCATCTGTGTTTAATGTCATGAATAAAACTGTAGGGTTGCCGAATCACACATTTAGATTAAAATATGCATTTTCATGCATAAAGTTTACACGAGAAACATTTACATTTAATCATTTAGCAGACGCTTTTATCCAAAGCAACTTACAAATGAGGAGAGCAATAGAAGCAATCAGTCAAACAAGGGGCAACAGTATGCAAGTGCTGTAACAAGTCTCAGTTGAGCAACGGGAGTAACTCTCAGTTAGAAACAGTAACGGGACTCCTTTACATTTAGGCCCTACAAGAACAATAAATGACAGTAATATGTGACTGTTTTTAGGGGCTGCATGTGTTTTATTTAAGATCTTTATACCTTTGACCTGTTTGCATTTAGATTGTGCTTTTGCTTTTCCTTGTTTTCTGTAATTTAGTCATTTTTAATTGTCTTTCTGCTTTACATCTGTGGACCAGCAAGCTTATATTGTATGACCTATAACATTTTTTTTTTATATACTATATAACATGTAGGCTATTTATTGCACCTTTTTGCCACACAATGTAGATCATACAAAAATAAATGTCATTTTAGTTTTAAAATTAAATAGTAAGAAATCTGACTGGTAATATTAGCTGGGGATAGTGATAGTTTCTAAAAAGTGCATCTAGTTAAACTTTAGGCTTCAGTATGAGTAATTTTCATTAATACAACAAAATTAAAAACATGTTTGATCCTTAAAACGTTGTATCATTGATGTCATCAAAATATCATGTCAACCAGCCAAACAAAGTTAGTTTATGAATAAAATAACTATCATTGTTCAGTTTTAAGAGCAAAATTATATCCACTTAAGCACATCAATGTCCAAAGTATGTTGTTTTAGGCTAAAACGTTTCTGAGTTTTGGTGCAGGGTATAAGAGAGATGGTGTGTGTTTGGTTTTACGTGTGAGGCACAAAATATCGTGTGCTTCAAGCTGCCCAAAACAACAGCTGTATGAAATCCTCCTCACGCCCTCACTGATGCTGATTTCATTAAAGTCTCTTTCAGACTGTTTGCTGAACACACAGAGGACGCGTTCAGGCTTTTATCAACTTTTACACTTAAAATATTTATCAAATTTACACGCGGCTTTTCCCAGTGGCTGAGGCTCGCCTTGGATTTGATCTGATGAAAGTAAAAGAAACATTTCCTCCTCGCATATTTTAAGTCTCCGATGAAAGCTCAGAACCTCTGCTTTGTGTTCACTTTGTTTTGATTGTGACAAACTATTTTACTGCTCCAGTTTTGCCAAAAATGAAAGAGAAGAAAACACACGCGTGAAGGGCTCGTGGACGCGCACAGACACCGAGCGGGCAGGTTGAGTCTATAAGGTTCTCATGTGTTATTTAAGAGCAGCAGCGCCGCGCGAGCGTCATTCATTGCTGAAATCAGAACAGCGGTTGAAAGACTTTAGATCAGATCAGAGAGAGATGGCAGAAACCGCCCCAGTCCCGGCCAAAGCGCCCAAGAAGAAGTCAGCTGCGAAAGCCAAGAAAGCAGGTCCAGGCGTCGGCGAGCTCATCGTGAAGACTGTGTCCGCATCGAAGGAGAGGAGCGGCGTGTCCCTCGCCGCCCTGAAGAAAGCTCTCGCCGCCAGCGGCTACGACGTGGAGAAGAACAATTCCCGCGTCAAGATCGCCATCAAGAGCCTGGTGACTAAAGGCACTCTAGTGCAGGTCAAAGGGACCGGCGCTTCGGGCTCATTCAAGCTCAACAAGCAGCAAGCCGAGACCAAGAAGAAACCAGCCAAGAAAGCGGCTTCTAAAGCGAAGAAGCCCGTCGCTGCAAAGAAGCCCAAGAGCGCAGCGGCAAAGAAGCCCGCAGCCAAGAAATCGCCCAAGAAGGCCAAGAAACCCGTCGCCACAGCCGCTAAGAAGGCGACGAAGAGCCCCAAGAAGGCAAAGAAGCCAGCAGCCGCCAAGAAAGCAGCGAAGAGCCCCAAAAAAGCCAAGGCGGCTAAACCCAAGACGGCAAAGCCTAAAACCGCCAAGCCTAAAAAGGCAGCTCCCAAAAAGAAATAAACGTCCACTATTTGTTCTTCAACGGCTCTTTTAAGAGCCAACTACTAACTCAGAATAAAGAGCAAAACTCGTGTATATTAGTAATTTGTTAATTTTGAAAGGAAACAGCCAAGATGTGACTTTTGACCTCATATACCCATGCAATCTGAACATATAATGTAAAATGCTTAATTTTGTATCTAAAATAAGTGACCAAGTCACTTGAATCACTGAACTTGAGTAAGCCATAATTATATACATTAGAAATGTATTAAAAATGGCCAAAAAGCTTTCAGGCAGTGATCACAGTACAAACAGAATATATGCACACGACACTGCTGGAGAATTGTGACAATACAAACAACCCCACACACAGTAAAGGCAGTGATAAAACTGCAGTATTACAATAGGAATATAATACTGTGCAGTATCAAAGCTCAATATACAGAATATGCACAGAATATACAGTGTGTGAAAGGTGTAGCACTTTTGGTTAGAACAGTGTATAATATCCATATTCCATGTTATAAAGTGTAGATGTCAAACCCCAAAAAACATTGATCTTAAAGTAAATTATTTGAAAAGTCTGTTTAAATGTTTTACATATTAACTGTGCACACAGAAAACACATCGTTAAATTAATATTTAGGAATCTAATTCCCTTAACATTTGTAATGCATTTATATGCATTTTCTATCACAAATATTTAAATAGTTTAATTTCTTCTTCTATCTTAATAGTCACTCGGGCATAATCAGAAAAGGGGGTTGGGCTTTGGAGGGAAGTTCAGTGATTGGTTGAAATCTTATCAGACTCTAAACCAATAAGCGACTGGGGGAGACAGTTTTTCATTTCTGTTAATATCGACAGAAGATTGTATTAACTGATTTAAAAAGAAAAATGAGCGGCAGAGGAAAAACCGGAGGAAAAGCCCGAGCGAAGGCTAAGACTCGCTCTTCCAGAGCGGGACTGCAGTTCCCTGTCGGCCGTGTTCACAGGCTTCTCCGTAAAGGCAATTACGCTGAGCGCGTCGGTGCCGGTGCTCCTGTTTATCTGGCGGCTGTGCTCGAGTATCTTACTGCTGAGATCCTGGAGTTGGCTGGAAACGCCGCTCGGGACAACAAGAAGACCCGCATCATCCCCCGTCACCTGCAGCTGGCGGTGCGCAACGACGAGGAGCTGAACAAACTTCTGGGCGGAGTGACCATCGCTCAGGGAGGTGTGCTGCCCAACATCCAGGCTGTGCTGCTTCCCAAGAAGACCGAGAAGCCCGCCAAGTCCAAATAAGAAGATTAAATACTATAATCCAAAGGCTCTTTTAAGAGCCACTAATTTCTTCTCATAAAGAGCTCATAGTTAATAACTATTAATAACACCATTCAATCAAATGTATAATTAATTTAATATGGACGATTACAAATACAGCACTAGCAGGAATAACGTATATGCTTATTATGAACATGAAAATCCCGAAACGTTTGTCTCGTAGAGAGCTTTTTTTTTTTTTTTTGTGTCCTGTTTGATTGCACTGCTTTTGTACGGATGGTAAAGTGATTTTTGCTCAAATCCGAGATCTGCACAACCATTAAAAATAAGGTGAATATTTCAGAACAAATAAATACAACAATGCAAGTATAAAGCCTATGGGTCTGTTCCACTGTTTGATGAGCAAAGTAGTAAAGAGAATAAAGCACTTTGAGCGGGAAACCCTTCGCTTGTTTGAAAAGAGGAAACGCGCAATCATTGGCTAGCAGTCATAAGCACACGTCACACACTAGCCAATCACACGCCTCTGCACCCTCGCGAGACTATGAGCTCGTGGCGGTACAATGCTTTAAAAGCAGGCGCGTAGCATAAAAGCAGCATTTTCAGCTCCAGCAGGACAGAAAAAAGTAAACTACAGCAATGGCAAGAACTAAGCAGACCGCTCGTAAATCCACCGGTGGTAAAGCCCCGAGGAAGCAGCTCGCTACTAAAGCCGCCCGTAAGAGCGCTCCGGCCACCGGCGGCGTCAAGAAGCCTCATCGCTACAGGCCCGGGACCGTGGCTCTGCGAGAGATCCGTCGTTATCAGAAGTCCACCGAGCTGCTGATCCGCAAACTGCCCTTCCAGCGTCTGGTGAGAGAAATCGCTCAGGACTTCAAGACGGATCTGCGCTTCCAGAGCTCCGCTGTCATGGCCCTGCAGGAGTCCAGCGAGGCTTATTTGGTTGGACTGTTTGAGGACACCAACCTGTGCGCCATCCACGCCAAGAGAGTCACCATCATGCCCAAAGATATTCAGCTGGCCCGCCGCATCCGCGGAGAGCGCGCCTAAACCCGCATCTGCATCAGCCGCTTCAAACCCCAAAGGCTCTTTTAAGAGCCACATAAATTACACAGAACAAGACCATTTCCAGTTCAACGCTTTATATAATACATTTGGGTTCTTGTGTTACAATACAATGTTCCGGGTCTCCTCTTTATAAATCATAATTTGCCTACACTATTAAAAAAAAAACATGCGTATAAATGGTTATATATAACTTTTTATGTTTAATATTTTAGATTTAAAAATAGAATTTTATATTTTAATGAACAATATTTATAGATAGTAAAAGATACTAGTCAGTTTCAGATGTCAAAGCTTGGACTTTAGTGGTGGAGACAACAAAGCTGAACATTTCACAATTACTCTCGTTATTAATTTTTTTTTTATAGTTTTTAATCAATAACCTCGTATCCAGGTGTTTGCCACTTCTTTTCATCTTCAAACAGTATTCCTAAAATATATAGTTGGTTTCTTTCCAACTCTTTAATTTGCTCATACAGAGTTATCAAATCTTCAGCTGCTCCCTAATAATGGCATGGTCTGTTTTGAAACTTTTATCACATGTTGAAGGCCAAAGAAGAGATTACTCTTATGGTGTAATTTCAGCTAAAGGGAGACATACAGTGTAAATCACTGAGGCCTGAAATCATTTATATTATGCAAATATATTTCTGAAATGTATACTACACTGTCCATATAGACTAGCACATTTCATTATCATTCAGCATCTCTGTATATGATATAATGAAGATCTTCATCAAATGAATCTTGTAAAACTTGATTTTGAATATTAAACAAAGAACAGGCCTTGTTAGATCAGGGTTAGGGTTAAATGTGTCCCAATTCAGGGGTTGCGTCCTTTGAAGAAGGCACCGAGACTTGTTAGTGGGCGGTATAGCCGATTGCGTTACCGCAGCGCAACAAATGCTGTCCCAGTTCGAAGGCTCCTTCGAAAAATCCTTCAAATGCAGCCATACAAATGTGGCCTTTGTTTCACGTGAAATGAAGGATACAACAGATGGACCCTTTGCGGCCTTGCCGGTGATGGCAGATTTTTTTTTTTAGAGAAATTGCCAGATTACACTTTTAAATGTAAGTATTGGGTTTCAATTTACTTGAATTAATACAGTATATTGGATAATATGAAAAAATGCAATAAAGGTTCAAATGTTGACGTTACCAACATGCGATTTTTATATAGTTCTTCTCTTCATTATGTACATAAACGGACCAAGGTGAACATTTTTAGAGGCAAATATTGTACTTTTTATGAAAAACTGACTTTTTATCCATATATTTTGATATTAGATATTGTTTAAAAAAATATGAACATTATATAATAGAAACACTAAAACTATGTTTTATAGATCAGGGATAAGCAAAAAGTCATAAAACGGTTTTGCATGTTAAAATATTTTATGGTTTGATTTTTGAGGATGTGAGTTAATTTAATTAATTCTTCCCTCTTTCTGAAAACATCTTAGTGACATGGCAGCTGTCGACTGAGACAGCCCTAACAAAATACACAAAGCCTGCTCATCTTTGCACCAATAAAATGTGCAACACTTTATGTTTTACTGCCAAATTATATGTAATATCTAATTAATTTAACTTACAGTTTTCCTCAACATCTCGCGATTTCGGGGGACGCGAGTTCACGAACATAATGCATAATGGGATACGCTTAGCCTAGATAATGTGGGTTTAGTGTGCATTAAGGGTACTTGCGCACTTCCTGTCGTGTGCACACGCTCTCCAGTGGACAAGACTGCATAGGTGTGTTCCATTCGACAGTGTCCCTACGCAGTGTTCACTGTTCCCTACTCCCTAAGCACAGTATATCAGTTGAAGTGGACTTCACTGACAATAATCGCTCATTTGGAACGCCCTGCAACATCATCAAAGAAAGGCAATGACGGGGTCACGCAGATTATAATATAACATAAATTAATATTGTAATTTACTTTACTTTCAAATTTAAAACCATATAATAGGCATACAGTGTATCCGGAAAGTATTCACAGCCGCTTCACTTTTCCCACATTTTGTTATGTTACAGCCTTATTCCAAACTGGATTAAATGTATTATTTTTTTTCCTCAATTCTACAAACAATACCCCATAATGACAACATGAAAGAAGTTTGTTTGAAATCTTTGCAAATTTATAAAAAATAAAAATGGAAGAAAAATCACATGTACATAAGCATTAATGGCCTTTGACATGACACTCAAAATTGAGCTCAGGTGCATCCTGTTTCCACTGATCATCCTTGAGATGTTTCTATAACTTGATTGGAGTCCACCTCTGGTAAATTCAGTTGATTGGACATGATTTGGAAAGGCACACACCTGTCTATATAAGGTCCCACAGTTAACCGTGCATGTCAGAGCACAAACCAAGCGATAAAGTCCAAGGAATTGTCTGTAGACCACCGAGACAGGATTGTATCGAGGCACAGATCTGGGGAATGGTACAGAAATATTTCTGCAGCATTGAAGGTCCTAATGAGCACAGTGGCCTCCATCATCCATAAATGGAAGAAGTTTGGAACCACCAGGACTCTTCCTAGAGCTGGCCGCCTGGCCAAACTAAGCGATCGGAGGAGAAGGGCCTTAGTCAGGGAGGTGACCAAGAACCCGATGGTCACTCTGACAGAGCTCCAGCGTTTCTCTGTGGAGAGAGGATAACCTTCCAGAAGAACAACCATCTCTGCAGCACTCCACCAATCAGGCCTGTGTGGTAGAGTGGCCAGACGGCACATGACAGTTTGCCGAAAGGCACCTGAAGGACTCTCAGACCATGAGAACCAAAATTCTCTGGTCTGATGAAACAAAGATTGAACTCTTTGGCCTGAATGGCAAGCATTATTTTTGGGGGAAACCAGGCACCGCTCATCACCTGGCCAATACCATCCCTACAGTGAAGCATGGTGGTGGCAGCATCATGCTGTGGGAATGTTTTTCAGCAACAGGAACTGGGAGACTAGTCAGGATGGAGGGAAAGATGAATGCAGCAATGTACAGAGCCATCCTTGATGAAAACCTGCTCCAGAGCGCTCTGGACCTCAGACTGGGGCAAAGGTTCATCTTCCAACAGGACAACGACCCTAAGCACACAGCCAAGATAACAAAGGAGTGGCGACGGGACAACTCTGTGAACATCCTTGAGTGGCCCAGCCCAGACTTGAACCCGATTGAACATTTCTGGAGAGATCTGAAAATGGCTGTGCACCGACGCTCCCCATCCAACCTGATGGAGCTTGAGAGGTCCTGCAAAGACGAATAGGAGAAACTGCCCAAAAATAGGTGTGCCAAGCTTGTAGCATCATACTCAAAAAGACTTGAGGCTGTAATTGGTGCCAAAGGTGCTTCAACAAAGTATTGAGCAAAGGCTGTGAATACCTATGTACATGTGATTGTTTTTTATTTTTTTTTTTATAAATTTGCAAAGATTTTAAACAAACTTCTTTCACAGTGTCATTTATGGGGTATTGTTTGTAGAACTGAGTAAAAAAATAATGAATTTAATCCATTTTGAAATAAGGCAAAATGTGGAAAAAGTGAAGAGCTGTGAATACTTTCCGGATGCACTGTACATTTACAAAACACACAGTATGTATCTGAAAAATATAATCAAAACATTGTATTAGTCTATTAGTTTTATTAGTTTACATATTCTTTTATGTTTAATTGACTATTAACAGATTTGAAGCTGTACCTGTCATTCAATATGAAAATACATTTTGATTTGGTTAACTATGTATAAATGTGTTCTTAATAATTGTAGCTTTCTCATCTCGTGCACTTTCTTTCCCACGCGCAGCTGCGTAGTAAACGTTCCTGAATCCTGAGGTAAATAAAGTAAAATTATTGTTTACATATTCATACAATAGAATATGCTACTATAACAGTCATTGCCATAACCATTCATAAATACTCTAGTTTGTATAATAATAACTATGAATATTAAAATGCATACGTAAACTCCATCGCAGAGCTGTTTAAAAACTCTTCCAACGGCTCTGCTCCATCGTTTGTTCAGACTGGTGATGCGACGCGCAATGACAGTTGGGTGATTTTCACTCTCCACTTCCTGTAAAGTGATGTACCGATGTTCCCTTATTCCCTACGTTATTTGTAGTGCCCTTCGAACTGAACATGTTCGCTCCCTTCGGATTGGAATCTCACTTAAGATGGCGGAATACCCTGTGAAGTCCACTTCGCAGTCTACTTACGGTCGAATGGAACGCACATCGTGTGGGTATTTGGACGGCAGAAGTGTGCAGCCTCTGAATTATTCTTTTTCTGTGGATTTATTGGCGGGTTGCAAACCAACCGGGAAGGTATATACCACCACCTACTGCGCTGGAGTATGACAAAGATGTAACACAAGGAAGATTTTCTATATTCTGTTTTTTCAGTCCAATATTTCTCAAGAATGTTATTAAAGCTGTAATTGTCCTACCAGATTCTAATCCAATCTTTAAAATATTGTATAAGGTGAATTCTGTAATACCCAAGGCTTGCATATCTCTTATAAGATCAATTCTTTCCTATTCATATTTTTTTTTTAACATCTAATCAAAACGTTCAACAGTTTCCATTTCCTGACATACTTTAGAGTTGTGTTTGCCCATGATATGGAGTGTTGCGGTAAGATTAGTGTGACCCATTCGTAATCTTGCAAATATAATAAATTCCATCCTATTTATGTCATGACTAATTTTGCCTTGTTTTATGTTACTTTGTATTCCATAAAGATGTCTTTCTTACGTGCATCCCAGTATTTCTGCCATTTACTCCCACAAGCTTGTTGAATCAAAGACTTTCCTTCTGCCCTGCTTCAGGTGACTATGTTAATATTATCCACTTCAAGTGTTTCCTTAGCCATTTTGTCTGCCGTTTCATTTCATTGTATCCCAACATGTGCTGGTACCCATAAAAACTGCACTACAATTCCCAGATGTCTTAATCTATATAAAATAATCAACACTTCTGTCAGCATATCCCTTCTACATGACTGAAATGTTTGCAAGCTTGAAAGTGATGCCACTGAATCTAAACAAATTAAAACTTTAATTTCAGAGTTTGGCATGTTAGGGGAATAACAGTTTAGGACCCAAGACAAGTTGTGAAGAATAAAGACCAAGAGTCAGGAGTGCAATTAATTAAAGAAAAATTTACTAAGAGAAAATAGATAGTCACAGTAAATTTCCACACATTGTCAGTTAATCAGATGCACGTCTCCATAGATCGCTTGTTGACGTTTTCACCCCGGAATTAGGCACGTAGTGACCTTCCAGGTCTGGAGCAGGCACCAGCTTGTCCAGAACAACATACTGTCACTCTCCCTAGGATGCCCGTTGTACACCTTCCATACTGATCTGTAACACAGAATACTGTGCACATACAAAGATACACAGTTTCTCCAAGGTTGGAGTTGATTGAGCTCCAGTTCTGACCAGAAAGTTTCCCAAAACATACTGATAACATATGCTTTCTCTCAGTAAGAGGTACAGACAATATTCACCATAATTCTTTAGTGTTTCAGTAACAGGAAATAATATAAAATGAATAAAATATAATATTAAATGAAAGGCAAATTCATATTTCATCTCTGGAAGCCGGGCTAAGTGAGTAAGCATTGTTACTGCACTCCTGGCATGGGCCAGACCCTCAGTCACTCCTCAGAGACCAAAAACAAACTTTAGAAAACATATATGAAAAAACAATAAACAATCAGTGGTTCTCTTGATCAAGTAAAAGCATAACTGGAAAGAATCATTAAAAATCATTATAATAATATAGGATAAATATTGATTAAGGCTTTGATTATACATTTAATTAGGATAATTAGGATCTTGCTTTATTCCCACTTTTAAATTCTGGTACATATAATGCTGCACCTGTTCACCCTGTTTCTGGGTTTTTTTTTTATCTGTCAGTGTACACCTGAATAAATGCAGAATGAACAGTATTAATGTGTTCTTGTGTTTTATATTTGATTTCACCAACTACTCTTTTCTGTATTCTGTCATGTATTGTAAAATCAATTTGTGGTTCACTTAAAAACCAAGGTGGTATTGGAGATATTGTTACATTTGGTCCAAATATTATTTTTGAATCCATCTTCATTTCTCTTGCCCATTTCTGTGCCTTCCATGCAAAGGATGTACCAGGTAAATGTTTAATCTCCCAACTTTCTTCTAATACAACCCGAATTAATGGAAATTCCCGGAAATGTTGGGACGTTTTTTTTTTTTTTATTTGAATAAAATGAAAACAAAAAGACTTTCAAATCACATGAGCCAATATTTTATTCACAATAGAACATAGATAACATAAAAGTTTAAACAGAGAAATTTTACACTTTCCACTAAATGAGCTCATTTCAAGCTTGATGCCTGCTACAGGTCTCAAAATAGTTGGGACGGGGGCATGTTTACCATGGTGTAGCATCTCTTCTTCTTTTCAAAACAGTTTGAAGACGTCTGAGCATCGAGGTTATGAGTTTCTGGAGTTTTAGTGTTGGAATTTGGTCCCATTCTTGCCTGATATAGGTTTCGAGCTGCTGAAGAGTTCGTGGTCGTCTTTGACGTATTTTTCGTTTAATGATGCACCAAATGCTCTCTATAGGTGAAAGATCTGGACTGCAGGCAGGCCAATTCAGCACCCGGAGTCTTCTATGACGAAGCCATGCTGTTGTAATAGCTGCAGTATGTGGTTTTGCATTGTCCTGCTGGAATACACATGGCCTTCCCTGAAATAGACGTTGTCTGGGGGGGAGCATATGTTGCTCTAAAACATTATATACCTTTCAGCATTCATAGTGCCTTCCAAAACATGCAAGCTGCCCATACCATACACACTTACGCACCCCCATACCATCAGAGACACAGGCTTTTGAACTGAATGCTGATAACACGCTGGAAGGTCACCCTCCTCTTTAGCCCGGAGGACACGGCGTCCGTGATTTCCAACAAGAATGTCAAATTTGGACTCGTCTGACCATAGAACACTTTTCCACTTTGAAACTGTCCATTTTAAATGAGCCTTGGCCCAAAGGACACGATGGCGCTTCTGGACCATGTTCACATATGGCTTCCTTTTTCGCAGGATAGAGCTTTAGTTTGCACGGTGGATTGTGTTTTACCGACAGTGGTTTCTGGAAGTATTCCTGGACCCATTTAGTAATGTCATTGACACAATCATGCCGATGAGTAATGCAGTGTCGTCTGAGGGCCCAAAGACCACGGGCATCTAATAAAGGTCTTCGGCCTTGTCCCTTACGCACAGAGATTTCTCCAGTTTCTCTGAATCTTTTGATGATGTTATGCACTGTAGATTATGAGATTTGCAAAGCCTTTGCAATTTGACGTTGAGGAACATTAGGTGCGTTCCATTCGACCGAAAGTGGACTTCGAAGTGGACTTCATAGGGTATTCCGCCATCTCAAGTGAGATTCCAATCCGAAGGGAGTGAACATGTTTAGTTCGAAGGGTACTGCGAATGGTGTAGGGAAGAAGGGAACATCGATGCATCACTTCACAGGAAGTGGAGGGTGAAAATCACCCAACTGTCATTGCGCGTCGCATCACCAATCTGAGCTAACGATGGAGCAGAGCGGTTGGAAGAGTTTTTAAACGGCTCTGCGATGGAGGAGTTTACGTATGCATTTGAATATTCATAAATATTATTACACAAACTACAGTATTTATGAATGGTTATGGCAATGACTTTTACATTTGCATATTCTATTGTATGAAATATGTAAACAAATTAAAGTGTTGAGAAGCCGCTGAGGCGCTGTCTTTTTTTATATTTTACATTATTCACCTCAGGAACGTTTACTATGCAGCTGCGCGTGGAAAAGAAAGCGCACGAGATGAGACCGCTACCATTGATTAAGAACACATTTATACATAGTTAACCAAATCAGAATGTATTTTCATATCGAATGACAGGTACAGTTCAAATCTGTTAATAGTCAATTAAATATACAAGTATATATAAACTAATAGACAATGTTTTGATTATATTTTTCAGATACATACTGTGTGTTTTGTGTATGTATATGCCTATTACATGGTTTTAAATTTGAAAGAAAAGTAAATTACAATATTTATTTATGTTATATCATAATCTGCGTGACCCCGTTGTTACCTTTCTGTGATGGCGTTGCAGGGCGTTCCAAATGAGCGATTATTGTCAGCGAAGTCCACTTCAACTGATATACCATGCACAGGGAGTAGGGAACCGTGAACACTGCATAGGAACACTGTCGAATGGAACACACCTCTTGTTTTTAAAGTATTCCACAAGCTTTTTACACACTCTTTCACAGATTGGAGAGACTCCGCCTTTCTAAGACATCCCTTTTTTTTTTTTTATAGCTAATCATGTTACAGACCTGATATCAATTAACTTAGTTGCTAGATGTTCTCCCAGCTGAATCTTTTCAAAATGTCTTGCTTTTTCAGCCATTTGTTGCCCCCATGCCAACTATTTTGAGACCTGTAGCAGGCATCAAGTTTGAAATTAGCTCATTTAGTGGATCAAAGTGTAAAATTTCTCAGTTTAAACATTTGTTATCTATGTTCTATTGTGAATAAAATATTGGCTCATGTGATTTGAAAGTCTTTTAATTTTCATTTTATTCAAATTTAAAAAACGTCCCAACATTTCCGGAATTCGGGTTGTACTTCCCTAGCCAGGTGATTATTATTATGGGCCTTTAAATTTATCCAATATGCCATAGATAGTTTTTGACGTCGTGGCATTTCTGATAGCTCCACCTGCATTGCTGCTACTTGTGTTGTTTTAGCAGCTCCTAGACTGCATCTTAATGCTCTATACTGAATAACATCCAGTTTCTTTAGCAATGATTTGGATGCAGACCCATACACAATGCATCCATAGTCTAATATGGGGCGATATAGTGCATAGTATATACCCATCATTGATCGTTTATCTGCACCCCAATCCTGTCCTACTAAACATCTCATTAGATTAAATACTTCTTTTGAATATATTCTAAATATATCTTCCAACCTCCGAATTAGGACGCAGCTATTGTTCTGTGCTCGAAATATATTTAGGGGAGGTGCGTGTTGCGCCTTGTGACGCGGCGCTGGTTTCTGTCAGGTCCTATAAGCAAATATAAACACCCTTCTTTGTGACGATTGCCGTTCATTTGTTGTCATCGATAGATATCGTTTTATTAAACATGTCTGGAAGAGGCAAAGGCGGTAAAGGACTCGGAAAAGGAGGCGCAAAACGTCACCGTAAAGTTTTGCGCGACAACATCCAGGGAATCACCAAACCTGCTATCCGTCGTCTGGCTCGCCGCGGCGGTGTCAAGCGCATCTCCGGTCTGATCTACGAGGAGACCCGCGGTGTGTTGAAGGTGTTTCTGGAGAACGTTATCCGCGATGCCGTGACCTACACCGAGCACGCCAAGAGAAAGACCGTCACAGCCATGGATGTTGTGTACGCGCTGAAGCGACAGGGACGCACCCTGTACGGCTTCGGAGGTTAAACGCCTGAAATCAAGAGAACCACAAACCCAACGGCTCTTTTAAGAGCCACACACAGTGTCATATAAAGAGTCATGACATACTTGTACAGTAAAATTTAAAGCTAGTCTGTGTCGACAATGAGCTTAAATAACTTTAACAGTAATTTATTGATACTATCAGCTTAGATGATAACCCAAATATATTGGTTTAAATGGCACACTGACACAATATTTAGCAGTTTAACGAACGTTAAATAAGGTGTTTTACAAAATGATCAAAAAAAGATATTTAGGTTAGAATGGGACTGAAGTTAGAAGTGAAAATGCAGAAAACAAACGAAAAGGTTTTTTTTTTTTTTTTTTTTTTTTGTTTGTTTGTTACTCCTGTACTTAAAACAGTTGAACAGTTTCATGAATCTATGAAGTTAAGAGCAAAAGCTGTTTTAAAGGGTGTTTGACCGTTATTGGTCTCTTTTCTCCAAAACTCCCTCAATGGCTCTATAAGGAGTTTTAGAATTATACGATGGTGCACAATATTTGTCCAGAACCACTTATTTTCTCAGTATTCATAAAAAGAGCGGGAAATGAAAAAGGAAAGAGTCAGGGTGTCATGGGCGATGGGCGGTAGGCGGGGGCTATCGGCATGTGATTGGCCCTCATTCCGCTCGTGATGCTTTGAGTTGTCCTATGAAATAGGAGTTTATGGGTTTGGCCTATGAAAACAGACGAACAGAATATTTCCTATCTCTTTGTAAATTAGCATAGGGCAGTGAATAAATTCCTCTGTATCGCTCGTGAGTTTATATTGATCGATCACCAGCATCATGCCTGAACCAGCAAAATCTGCGCCTAAGAAGGGCTCCAAGAAGGCTGTCACCAAGACCGCGGCTAAGGGAGGAAAGAAACGCAAGAGATCCAGAAAGGAGAGCTACGCTATCTATGTGTACAAAGTCCTGAAGCAGGTTCATCCTGACACCGGCATCTCCTCCAAGGCGATGGGCATCATGAACTCTTTCGTCAACGACATCTTCGAGCGCATCGGCGGTGAGGCGTCTCGTCTGGCGCACTACAACAAGCGCTCCACCATCACTTCTAGAGAGATCCAGACCGCCGTGCGTCTGCTGCTGCCCGGAGAGCTGGCCAAACACGCCGTGTCCGAGGGCACAAAGGCCGTCACCAAGTACACCAGCTCCAAGTAAAGCGGGATCTGAAGACTTCCACAAAGGCTCTTTTAAGAGCCACCCATATTATCATTTAAAGAGCTTATAATGTTTATAAGCTGAGTTGATAGTTTTTCTTGTGTTGATGGTGTTTCAACAAAGTTCTATTAAAACAGATGTTTCGTTATTAATCAAGCATTCATAACTAAAAAGCACATAAAACTGCAGTTTAGTATTAAAGTGTTTTTTTTTTTAAATTACATTTCTCAAGCTAAGCTCTTCTAAAACTTGTTTTTGTAAAGTAACTACACACAAACCATTAAATGATTAGCCACATACCTGCCAAACTACACGCGGATGTGAAAAATGTAAAACACTGCTATCTTGTGTCTTGCTGCTTCTGTGTGCACAAATACATTATTTAATACAGTATGTATGCACAGTTGATTAACTTTTCAGTGTTGATTCAGTTTAATAACTACTGGCTTGAGCTGTTTAATGACTATTGGCTTGTTAGAACTGATTTACAGCAGAATTTGAATGTTACTATTGTAAAACTGCTTTGAAACAATCTGTATTATATAAAGCGCTATATAAATAGAGATGACTTACAATTTGAAATGTATATTTGTTGTTTTTATTTGTTTCTCAAAACATTGAGTTTTGATTTCCAAGTGATCAATTTATGTATAAGTGTTTTTACACATGAAACACAAGAACTGTTAGTTTTAAATGATGTGTCTAATGTAGCATATCATGTGCTTGGAGTTTTTCAGATTAGACATATGAGTGAATGGTTTCACTGAGTGGCCTCAAGTACTACTTTTATTAGGCCCGGTTTCACAGACAGGGCTTAGACTAAGCCAGGATTAGGCCTCAGCTCAATTAGAACATTTAAGTAGCTTTTATAAACATGCCTTATATAAAAACATTACTGGTGTGCATCTTGAGACAAAACAATGGCACTGACATATTTTAAGATGCATTTTAGTCTGGGACTAACTTAACCCTTGTCTGTGAAACCGGGGGAATGTGTGTAAGCCATTTAAAAAAACTGTAAAAGAAGCAATTGAAAGAGATGCATCTGAAATGTAAACTTATTCTTTTGATTCGGATACACTCTCTTCCTAAGATTATACGATAACTTTGCAATGCATTTTAATTATATGTGCTATGGCGTGACTTTCAATTAATTATTAAATAAAATCTTAAATTCTCTCACATCCAGTTTCTGTGGTAGTGAAACATCTTAATAACGCTTGTCACACCAAATTGCTAATGTGATGGAATTTTTTAATTATCATAGCTAACATTTATTTTTCTTGCAGGATTTACATTTATATGCTTTTGAAAATTAAATGTCCCTAACATTCGAGCCAAAGTGTGTCTGAATAATGTCAGAATATAACAAAATGGGAAATGAAACTAGACAGTTGTCTAAATATATAAACTCATGACTTTCAGTAAAAAAAGTGAAATTTTCGAGAAATCCAGATTTGTTTTTGCCTAACAAAAGGGTTTGCTGAATTATACATATGAAGAACCAGTCATACTGTAGGAAAATTATGTAATGAATCACGTCACCTTTGCTATGCTCCTATTCTATAAAAACTGTGGTACTCTTTTTGCTGTTGGGATTCTTTTTAAAATTGGTCTGAGATCCTCGTGGTCGTGATTAAAACATATTCAAAGGCATTATCTGGAGTTGGTCTAATTATTTTTAGTGGAACACTAGAGATCTTATTTCCAAGTGATAGTGTTCATACGGGGCGAGTGAGGCTCTTAGGCCTGAGGATAATACTGCAGGAGTCAGGGACACCTGGTTAAACTTAGGTCAGGTGCATAGGGGAAAATCTACCACACTATAAATTCTACAAAACCTTACAGATTCATAATCCTCCATATCACAGCATAACACATTAACCCAACCCTCCAACTATAAGTATATCCGTTTTATTTGCATAGATGTACGGTTCACTCACATAAAGCGATATATACTATAGCAACTGCTTGATTGTTTATATCATTGTCAAATGTAAACCATACTATCACAGCTCTAAACTGCTCAATGTAGAGGATATGACTTACACACCAGTTTACACAAACCTACAATCACAAATGTTGAGTTTAATGCTATTTAAACGTTTAAGTAAAGTATTGTATGAGACTAGCAAAACAGAGAGATCATAATTATTTGTTGAGAAAGTCAAAACACTGCTCTAATTTTTGTTCTTTATATCTTCTGGTATGAGACAATGTTGTTTTCCAGCCTTTCCAAGCATTCAGCACACCCATCTGTGTTTAATGTCATGAATAAAACTGTAGGGTTGCCAAATCACGTTTAGATAAAAATATGCATTTTCATGCATCATAAAGTTTACACGAGAAACAGTAACGGGAGTCCTTTACATTTAGGCCCTACAAGAACAATAAATGACAGTAATATGTGACTGTTTTTAGGGGCTGCATGTGTTTTATTTCAGATCTTTATACATTTGACCTGTTTGCATTTAGATTGTGCTTTTGCTTTTCCTTGTTTTCTGTAATTTAGTCATTTTTAATTGTCTTTCTGCTTTACATCTGTGGACCAGCAAGCTTATATTGTATGAACTACAACACTTTTTTATTTATTTATTTATTTATATACTATATAACATGTAGGCTAATTACTGCACCTTTTTGCCACACAATGTAGCTCATACAAAAATAAATGTCATTTTAGTTTTAAAATTAAATAGTAAGAAATCTGACTGGCTGGTAATATTAGCTAGGGATTAAGTTAATAGGGACAGTTTCTAAAAGGTGCATCTAGTTCAACATTAGGCTTCAGTATTTGAGTAACTTTAATTAATACAACAAAATTAAAAATGTTTGATCCTTAAAACGTTGTCATTGATGTCATCAAAATCTCATGCCAACCAGTCAAACAAAGTTAGTTTATGAATAAAATAACTCTATCATTGTTCAGTTTAAGAGCAAAATTTTATCCATTTAAGCACATCAATGTCTAAAGTATGTTGTTTTAGGCTAAAACGTTTCTCAGTTTTGGTGCAGGGTATAAGAGAGATGGTGTGTGTTTGGTTTTACGTGTGAGGCACAAAATATCAAATCAAATCACCTTTATCTAATATTTAGTGTCCCCAACTGTCCCCAGTATCGTGTGCTTCAAGCTGCCCAAAACAACAGCTGTATGAAATCCTCCTCACGCCCTCACTGATGCTGATTTCATTAAAGTCTCTTTCAGACTGTTTGCTGAACACACAGAGGACGCGTTCAGGCTTTTATCAACTTTTACACTTAAAATATTTATCAAATTTACACGCGGCTTTTTCCCAGTGGCTGAGGCTCGCCTTGGATTTGATCTGATGAAAGTAAAAGAAACACTTCCTCCTCGCAAATTTTAAGTCTCCAATGAAAGCTCAGAACCTCTGCTTTGTGTTCACATTGTTTTGATTGTGACAAACTATTTTACTGCTCCAGTTTTACCCCAAATGTAAGAGAAGAAAACACGCGTGAAGGGCTCGTGGACACGCAGAGAACCGAGCGGGCAGGTTGAGTCTATAAGGTTCTCATGTGTTATTTAAGAGCAGCAGCGCCGCGCGAGCGTCATTCATTGCTGAAACCAGAACAGCGGTTGAAAGACTTTAGATCCGATCAGAAAGAGATGGCAGAAACCGCCCCATCCCCAGCCAAAGTGCCCAAGAAGAAACCAGCTGCGAAAGCCAAGAAAGCAGGTCCAGGCGTCGGTGAGCTCATCGTCAAGACTGTGTCCGCATCGAAGGAGAGGAGCGGCGTGTCCCTCGCCGCCCTGAAGAAAGCTCTCGCTGCCAGCGGCTACGACGTGGAGAAGAACAACTCCCGCGTAAAGATCGCCATCAAGAGCCTGGTGACTAAAGGCACCCTGGTGCAGGTCAAAGGGACCGGCGCCTCGGGCTCATTCAAGCTCAACAAGCAGCAAGCCGAGACCAAGAAGAAGCCCGCGGCCAAGAAAGCGGCTCCTAAAGCGAAGAAGCCCGTCGCTGCAAAGAAGCCCAAGAGCGCAGCGGCAAAGAAGCCCAAAGCCGCCAAGAAATCGCCCAAGAAGGCCAAGAAACCCGCCGCCACAGCCGCTAAGAAGGCGACGAAGAGCCCCAAGGCAAAGAAGCCAGCAGCCGCTAAGAAAGCAGCCAAGAGCCCCAAAAAAGCCAAGGCAGCTAAACCCAAGACGGCAAAGCCTAAAGCCGCCAAGCCTAAAAAGGCAGCTCCTAAAAAGAAATAAACGTCCACTGTTTGTTTCCTCAACGGCTCTTTTAAGAGCCAACCACTAACTCTGGATAAAGAGCAAAACTTTGTATTTTAATATCTTTTTCATTTTGAAGGGAAACAGCAAAGGTGACTTTTGACCTCATATACCCATGCAATCTGAACATATAATGTAAAATGCTTAATTTTATATCTAAAATAAGTGACAAAGTCACTTGAATCACTCAAGTTGAGTAAACCATTTATATACATTCTAAATGTAGTAAAAATGGCCAAAAAGCTTATGAGGGTTCATGCAGTGATCACAGTACAAACAGAATATACACACACAACACTGCCATACAATAAAGGCAGTGATAAAACTACTATATTACAATTGGAATATAATACTGTACAGTATCAAAGCTCAATATACAGAATATGCACAGAATATACAGTGTGTGAAAGGTGCAGCACTTTTGGTAGGAACAGTGTATAATACCCATATTCCATGTTATAAAGTGTACATGTCAAACCCATAAAACATTGAAAATAAATTCTGTTTAAATGTTTTACATATTAAATGTATGCACACAGAAAAACCACATCGTTAAATTAATATTTAGGAATCTAATTTCCTTAACATCTGTAATGCATTTATATGAATTTTCTATCACCGATATTTCAATAGTTTCATCTCTTCTATTTTAATAGTCATTCGTGCATAATCAGAAAAGGGGGTTGGGCTTTGGAGATAAGTTCAGTGATTGGTTGAAATCTTATCAGATTCTAAACCAATGAGCGACTGGCATTCTCGTTTAAAAACAGTATGCGGAGGCACGGGTTTTCATTCTGTTAACTTCAACTGAAAAGATTGTAGTAATTAATTTGAAAAAAAAAAATAAATAAATAATGAGTGGCAGAGGCAAAACCGGTGGCAAAGCCCGAGCGAAGGCTAAGACTCGCTCCTCTAGAGCGGGACTGCAATTCCCCGTCGGCCGTGTTCACAGGCTTCTCCGTAAAGGCAATTACGCTGAGCGCGTCGGTGCCGGTGCTCCTGTTTATCTGGCGGCTGTACTCGAGTATCTTACTGCTGAGATCCTGGAGTTGGCTGGAAACGCCGCTCGGGACAACAAGAAGACCCGCATCATCCCCCGTCATCTGCAGCTGGCGGTGCGCAACGACGAGGAGCTGAACAAACTTCTGGGCGGAGTGACCATCGCTCAGGGCGGCGTGCTGCCCAACATCCAGGCCGTGCTGCTGCCCAAGAAGACCGAGAAGCCCGCCAAGTCCAAATAAACAGATTAAATACTGTTTATATAACCCAAAGGCTCTTTTAAGAGCCACCAATTTCTTCTCATAAAGAGCTCATAGTTTATAACTACTAATGTACAATTGCTTCGTATGGACATTTACAAATACAGCACTAGCAGGCATAACGTATATGCTTATTTTGAACATGAAAATCCCGAAACGTTTGTTTGGTTGAGATCATTCTTTGTGTCCTGTTTGAGTGCACTGCTTTTATGCAGATGGTAAAATGATTTTGTTCTAATCCGAGATCTGCACAACCATTAAGAATAAGATGAATATTGCAGAACAAATAAATACAGCAATATAAGTATAAAGCCTATGGGTTTGTTCCACTGTTTGATGAGCAAAGTAATAAAGAGAATAAAGCACTTTGAGCGGGAAACCCTCCGCTTGTTTGAAAAGAGGAAGCGCGCAATCATTGGCTAGCAGTTATAAGCACACGTCACACACTAGCCAATCACAAGCCTCTGCACCCTCGCGAGACTATGAGCTCATGCCGGTACAATGCTTTAAAAGCAGGGATATAGCATAAAAGCAGCATTTCTAGCTCCAGCAGAACAGAGAGAAGTAAGATACAGCAATGGCAAGAACTAAGCAGACCGCTCGTAAATCCACCGGTGGTAAAGCCCCGAGGAAGCAGCTCGCTACTAAAGCCGCCCGTAAGAGCGCTCCGGCCACCGGCGGCGTCAAGAAGCCTCATCGCTACAGGCCCGGGACCGTGGCTCTGCGAGAGATCCGCCGTTATCAGAAGTCCACCGAGTTGCTGATCCGCAAACTGCCCTTCCAGCGTCTGGTGAGAGAAATCGCTCAGGACTTCAAGACGGATCTGCGCTTCCAGAGCTCCGCTGTCATGGCCCTGCAGGAGTCCAGCGAGGCTTATTTGGTCGGCCTGTTTGAGGACACCAATCTGTGCGCCATCCACGCCAAGAGAGTCACCATCATGCCCAAAGATATTCAGCTGGCCCGCCGCATCCGCGGAGAGCGCGCCTAAACCCGCATCTGCAACAGCCGCTTCAAACCCCAAAGGCTCTTTTAAGAGCCACCAAAACTACACTGAACGAGACCATTTCCAGTTTAACGCTTAATATAATACATTTGGGTTCTTGTGTTACGTTAACGGGACTCCGCTCTATAAATCATAAAATGCTTTTACTATAATATAAAAATGCGTAGAAATGGTGAAATACTTTTTAAAAAAATAAATAGTTTAATATCTTTGATAGAGAATTTTATATTTTAATATTTATAATATTCTTTCCAACTCTTTAATTTGCTCATACAGAGTTATCAAATCTTCAGCTGCTCCCTAATAATGGCATGGTCTGTTTTGAAACTTTTATCACATGTTGAAGGCCAAAGAAGAGATTACTCTTATGGTGTAATTTCAGCTAAAGGGAGACATACAGTGTAAATCACTGAGGCCTGAAATCATTTATATTATGCAAATATATTTCTGAAATGTATACTACACTGTCCATATAGACTAGCACATTTCATTATCATTCAGCATCTCTGTATATGATATAATGAAGATCTTCATCAAATGAATCTTGTAAAACTTGATTTTGAATATTAAACAAAGGACAGGCCTTGTTAGATCAGGGTTAGGGTTAAATGTGTCCCAATTCAGGGGTTGCGTCCTTCGAAGAAGGCACAGAGACTTGTTAGTGGGCGGTATAGCCGATTGCGTTACCGCAGCGCAACAAATGCTGTCCCAGTTCGAAGGCTCCTTCGAAAAATCCTTCAAATGAAGCCATACAAATGTGGCCTTTGTTTCACGTGAAATGAAGGATACAACAGATGGACCCTTTGCGGCCTTGCCGGTGATGGCAGATTTTTTTTTAGAGAAATTGCCAGATTACACTTTTAAATGTAAGTATTGGGTTTCAATTTACTTGAATAATATACTATATTGGATAATATGCAAAAATACAACAAAGGTTCAAATGTTGACGTTACCAACATGCGATTTTTATATAGTTCTTCTCTTTATTACGTACATAAACAGACCACGGTGAACATTTTTAAAGGGAAATATTGTACGTTTTATGAAAAACTGACTTTTTAAACGTATATTATATTTTGATATTAGATATTGTTTAAAAAAATATAGAAACACTAAAAATATGTCTTATAGATCAGGGATAGGCAACGAGTCATAGAACGGTTTTGCATGTTAAAATATTTTATGGTTTGATTTGAGAATGTGAGTTAATTTAATTAATTCTTCCCTCTTTCTGAAAACATCTTAGCGACATGGCAGCCGTCGACTGAGACAGCCCTGCAAATGTTGTACAAAAAGCCTACTCATCTTTGCACCAATAAAATGTGCAACACTTTGTTTTACTGCCAAATTATATGTAATATCTAATTCATTTAACTTACAGTTTTCCTCAGCATCTCGCGATTTCGGGGCACGTGAGTTCCCGAACATAATGCATGATGAGATACACTTAACCTAGATAATGTGGGTTTAGTGTGCATTAAGGGCACTTGCGCACTTACTTCCTGTCGTGTGCACATGCTCTCCAGTGGACAAGACTGCATGTGTGGGTATTTGGCCAGGGCAGAAGTGTGCAGCCTCTGAATTCTTCTTCTGTGGATTTATTGGCGGGTTGCAAACCAACCGGGAAGGTACATACCGCCACCTACTGCGCTGGAGTATGACAAAAACGTAACACGGAAGATTTTCTATATTCTGTTTTTTCAGTCCACTATTTCTCAAGAACTTCATTAAAGCTGTAATTGTCCTACCAGATTCTAATCCAATCTTTAAAATATTGTATAAGGTGAATTCTGTAATACCCAAGGATTGCATATCTCTTATAAGATCAATTCTTTCCTATTCATATTTTTTTTTAACATCTAATCAAAACATGTTCAACAGTTTCCATTTCCTGACATACTTTAGAGTTGTGTTTGCCCATGATATGGAGTGTTGCGGTAAGATTAGTGTGACCCATTCGTAATCTTGCAAATATAATAAATTCCATCCTATTTATGTCATGACTAATTTTGCCTTGTTTTATGTTACTTTGTATTCCATAAAGATGTCTTTCTTACGTGCATCCCAGTATTTCTGCCATTTACTCCCACAAGCTTGTTGAATCAAAGACTTTCCTTCTGCCCTGCTTCAGGTGACTATGTTAATATTATCCACTTCAAGTGTTTCCTTAGCCATTTTGTCTGCTGTTTCATTTCATTGTATCCCAACATGTGCTGGTACCCATAAAAACTGCACTACAATTCCCAGATGTCTTAATCTATATAAAATAATCAGCACTTCTGTCAGCATATCCCTTCTACATGACTGAAATGTTTGCAAGCTTGAAAGTGATGCCACTGAATCTAAACAAATTAAAACTTTAATTTCAGAGTTTGGCATCACCTCCTCAAACCCAAACCACATCTTGCTTTATTCCCACTTTTAAATTCTGGTACATACAATGCTGCACCTGTTCACCCTGTTTCTGTTTTTTTTGATCTGTCAGTGTACACCTGAATAAATGCAGAATGAACAGTATTAATGTGTTCTTGTGTTTTATATTTGATTTCACCAACTACTCCTTTCTGTATTCTGTCGTGTATTGTTAAAGTTGAGTTTTAGTGTTGGAATTCAGTCCCATTCTTGCCTGATATAGGTTTCTAGCTGCTGAAGAGTTTGTGGTCGTCTTTGACGTATTTTTTGTTTAATGATGCACCAAATGCTCTCTATAGGTGAAAGATCTGGACTGCAGGCAGGCCAATTCAGCACCCGGACTCTTCTACGATGAAGCCGTGCTGTTATAATAGCTGCAGTATGTGGTTTTGCATTGTCCTGCTGAAATACACAAGGCCTTCCCTGAAGCATATGTTGCTCTAAAACATTATATACCTTTCAGCATTCATAGTGCCTTCCAAAACATGCAAGCTGCCCATACCATACACACTTATGCACCCCCATACCATCAGAGATACTGGCTTTTGAACTGAATGCTGATAACACGCTAGAAGGCCTTGTCCCTTACGCACAGAGATTTCTCCAGTTTCTCTGAATCTTTTGATGATGTTATGCACTGTAGATTATGAGATTTGCAAAGCCTTTGCAATTTGACGTTGAGGAACATTAGGTGCGTTCCATTCGACCGAAAGTGGACTTCGAAGTGGACTTCATAGGGTATTCCGCCATCTTAAGTGAGATTCCAATCTGAAGGGAGCGAACATGTTTAGTTCGAAGGGTACTGCGAATGGCGTAGGGAAGAAGGGAACATCGATGCATCACTTCACAGGAAGTGGAGGGTGAGAATCACCCAACTGTCATTGCGCGACGCATCACCAATCTGAGCTAACGATGGAGCAGAGCCGTTGGAAGAGTTTTTAAACGGCTCTGCGATGGAGGAGTTTACGTATGCAATTGAATATTCATAAATATTATTACACAAACTTTGTATTTATGAATGGTTATGGCAATGACTTTTGCATATTCTATTGTATGAAATATGTAAACAAATTAAAATGTTGAGAAGCAGCTGAGGCGCTGTCATTTTTTAATAATTTACATTATTCACCTCAGGAACGTTTACTATGCAGCTGCGCATGGGAAAGAAAGCGCACAAGATGAGACCGCTACCATTGATTAAGAACACATTTATACATAGTTAACCAAATCAGAATGTATTTTCATATCGAATGACAGGTACAGTTCAAATCTGTTAATAGTCAATTAAATATACAAGTATATATAAACTAATAAAACTAATAGACAATGTTTTGATTATATTTTTCAGATACATACTGTGTGTTTTGTGTATGTATATGCCTATTACATGGTTTTAAATTTGAAAGAAAAGTAAATTACAATATTTATTTATGTTATATCATAATCTGCGTGACCCCGTCGTTGCCTTTCTTTGATGGCGTTGCAGGGCGTTCCAAATGAGCGATTAATGTCAGCGAAGGCCACTTCAACTGATATACCGTGCTCAGGGAGTAGGGAACCATGAACACTGCATAGGGACACTGTCGAATGGAACACACCTCTTGTTTTTATTCCACAAGCTTTTTACACACTCTTTCACAGATTGGAGAGCCTCTGCCCATCTTTACTTCTGAGAGACTCCGCCTCTCTAAGACATCCCTTTTTTTAATAGCTAATCATGTTACAGACCTGATATCAATTAACTTAATTAGTTGCTAGATGTTTTCAAATCAACGCTACCACTGGGAGATATCATTAGGAAGCATGGCGTCAGTTTTCATTGTTATGCTGATGATACGCAGCTCTATATTTCTTCACGCCCTGACGAAACTTACTAATTCACAAGATTAACGAAATGCATAGCTGATTTAAAAAAAATTGGATGACTAGTAATTTCCTGCAACTTAATTCAGAAAAAACTGAATTTTTAATCATTGGACAAAAAAACCTCCACATGTAGTAACCTAGAATACTGTCTAACACTCGATGGCTGCTCTGTCAAGTCCTCGTCGTCAGTTAGGAACCTGGGTGTGCT
This sequence comes from Coreius guichenoti, assembly GCA_039654105.1. NCBI lineage: Eukaryota > Metazoa > Chordata > Actinopteri > Cypriniformes > Gobionidae > Coreius > Coreius guichenoti. The sequence continues at coordinate 29,264,311 of CM077191.1, forward strand.
CTTTGATACCAATCTCTCATTTGAAAGCCACGTTTCTAGTATCTGTAAAACTACATTCTACCATCTTAAAAATATATCTAAATTACAGCACATGCTTTCAATGCAAAATGCTGAACAGTTAGTTCATGCGTTCATGACCTCAAGGCTAGATTATTGTTATGCTCTACTGGGTGGTTGCCCTGCTCGCATAATAAATAAACTGCAGCTGGTCCAAAACGCAGCAGCTAGAGTTCTTACTAGAACCAGGAAGTAGGACCATATTAGCCCGGTTCTGGCAACACTGCACTGGCTCCCTATTAAACATCTTATACATTTTAAAATCTTGCTAATTACTTACAAAGCACTAAATGGTTTAGCTCCCCAGTACTTGAGCGAGCTCTTAACGCATTATACTCCATCACGTCTGTTACGGTCTCAAAACTCTGGCCAGTTGATAATACCTAGAATATCAAAATCAACTGCAGGCGGTCGATCCTTTTCCTATTTAGCACCTAAACTCTGGAACAGTCTTCCTAGCATTGTTCGGGAAGCAGACACACTCTGTCAGTTTAAATCTAGACTAAAAACACATCTCTTTACTATGGCATACACATAAAATATTTTTTATTTATATTATTGAAATCAGTTAAATGATTGTTTTAGGCTGCATTAACTAGGTCAGCCGGAACCGGGAACACTTCCCATAACACCTGATGTACTCGTTACATCATAAGAAAAATGGCATCTACGCTAATGTTAGTCTCTCTGTTTATCCCGAGGTTTACTGCAGTCAGCCGGATCCGGGCCGTATCCAGATCAGATGGTGGACCTGCGCCTGGACGTGACCAACGCATCCCTGAAATGTCTGCAGAGAGCGTGTCAATTAAACTCCCCCCTGTAAATGCCGCATCGACACGACATCCTCATTAAACCTGTCCCCGGCGTGACGACTCCAATCTTACGAATAATCCTACGAATATCTATTGATCTAATATGACTTCTGACCTGTAATGTTGCCAGAATCATCATAATACACTATTTGTTCGTCGGCCAGAGGAGAACTGGCAACCCGACTGAGCCTGGTTTCTCCCAAGGTTTTTTCTCCATTCTGGCCCTGAAGGAGTTTTGGTTCCTTGCCACCGTCGCCTTTGGCTTTTGGCTTGCTCAGTTGGGGACACTTAAATTTCAACTATATTACTGATCTGCCCGCATTGACACTATATGATTTTTGAAATGAGCTGGATGACATCACCGTTTTCTCCAGAGCGGCGAATCAAATTCTGTTGCATTATTTTCCTGTTAACACTGTGAAGCTGCTTTGAAACAATTGGCATTGTAAAAAGCGCTATATACAGTGGGGAGAACAAGTATTTGATACACTGCCGATTTTGCAGGTTTTCCTACTTACAAAGCATGTAGAGGTCTGTAATTTTTATCATAGGTACTCTTCAACTGTGAGTGACGGAATCTAAAACAAGAATCCAGAAAATCACATTGTATGATTTTTAAATAATTAATTAGCATTTTATTGCATGACATAAGTATTTGATCACCTACCAACCAGTAAGAATTCTGGCTCTCACAGACCTGTTAGTTTTTATTTAAGAAGCCCTCCTGTTCTCCACTCATTACCTGTATTAACTGCACCTGTTTGAACTCGTTACCTGTATAAAAGACACCTGTCCACACACTCAATCAAACAGACTCCAACCTCTCCACAATGGCCAAGACCAGAGAGCTGTGTAAGGACAGCAGGGATAAAATTGTAGACCTGCACAAGGCTGGGATGGGCTACAGGATAATAGGCAAGCAGCTTGGTGAGAAGGCAACAACTGTTGGCGCAATTATTAGAAAATGGAAGAAGTTCAAGATGACGGTCAATCTCCCTCGGTCTGGGGCACCATGCAAGATCTCACCTCATGGGGCATCAGTGATCATGAGGATGGTGAGGGATCAGCCCAGAACTACACGGCAGGACTTGGTCAATGACCTGAAGAGAGCTGGGACCACAGTCTCAAAGAAAACCATTAGTAACACACTACACCGTCATGGATTAAAATCCTGCAGCGCACGCAAGGTCCCCCTGCTCAAGCCAGCGCATGTCCAGGCCCGTCTGAAGTTTGCCAATGACCATCTGGATGATCCAGAGGAGGAATGGGAGAAGGTCATGTGGTCTGATGAGACAAAAATAGAGCTTTTTGGTCTAAACTCCACTCGCCGTGTTTGGAGGAAGAAGAAGGATGAGTACAACCCCAAGAACACCATCCCAACCGTGAAGCTTGGAGGTGGAAACATCATTCTTTGGGGATGCTTTTCTGCAAAGGGGACAGGACGACCGTATTGCACCGTATTGAGGGGAGGATGGATGGGGCCATGTATCGCAAGATCCTGAGCTGAAAGTCCGTATTGCCCAGCAACAGCCCCGAAACCTGAAGGATCTGGAGAAGGTCTGTATGGAGGAGTGGGCTAAAATCCCTGCTGCAGTGTGTGCAAACCTGGTCAAGAATTACAGGAAACGTATGATCTCTGTAATTGCAAACAAAGGTTTCTGTACCAAATATTAAGTTCTGCTTTTCTGATGTATCAAATACTTATGTCATGCAATAAAATGCTAATTAATTACTTAAAAATCATACAATGTGATTTTCTGGATTTTTGTTTTAGATTCCGTCACTCACAGTTGAAGAGTACCTATGATAAAAATGACAGACTTCTACATGCTTTGTAAGTGGGCAAACCTGCAAAATCGGCAGTGTACCAAATACTTGTTCTCCCCACTGTAAATAAAGGTGATTTGATTTTATTTGATTTGATTTGGATGCAGACCCATACACAATGCATCCATAGTCTAATATGGAGCGATGTAGTGCATAGAATATTCCCATTGATTGTTTATCTGCACCCCAATCCTGTCCAACTAAACATCTCATTAGGTTAAATACTTATTTTGAATATATTCTAAATGTATTTTCCAGCCTCCGAATTGGGACGCAGCTATTGTTTTGTGCTCGAAATATATTGAGCGGAGGTGCGTGTTGCGCCTTGTGACGCGGCGCTGGTTTCTGTCAGGTCCTATAAGCAAATATAAACAGCCTTCTTTGTGACGATTGCTGTTCATTTGTTGTCATCGATAAATAGCATTCTGTTAAACATGTCTGGAAGAGGCAAAGGCGGTAAAGGACTCGGAAAAGGAGGCGCAAAGCGTCACCGTAAAGTTTTGCGCGATAACATCCAGGGAATCACCAAGCCCGCCATCCGTCGTCTGGCTCGCCGCGGCGGTGTCAAGCGCATCTCCGGTCTGATCTACGAGGAGACTCGCGGAGTGTTGAAGGTGTTTCTGGAGAACGTTATCCGCGATGCCGTGACCTACACCGAGCACGCCAAGAGAAAGACCGTCACCGCCATGGATGTTGTGTACGCGCTGAAGCGACAGGGACGCACTCTGTACGGTTTCGGGGGTTAAACGCCTGAAATCAAAAGAAACTACAAACCCAACGGCTCTTTTAAGAGCCACCCACACTATCATATAAAGAGTCCTGTCTCATCAATGCTGGTAATTGGTGCTGTCCTTGAAGATGAGTAAATCAATTTAGTGCCTGCAAAGATATGTATTTTTTTACAGAATTTTTTTTTTTTTTTTTTTTAAAGGCATTTTAACGTATAATTGTATCGAAATACAAAATGATCCAAAAGGAGTGTTCTAATAACGTATTTATGAGGCACATTTCAATGAGATTAACTATTGCAATTTACGGAATCAAGAAAAAAGTTAAAACGGTGAAAAATGAAATATCAGCGGTAAAATGGCTTTTGTGTTGGAGAGGCTTTCTGGTATAATATGCTATTTTGAAAAGTATATATCATTATTACTTCCCTCTATTACTTCCCTCCAAAAAGGACTTTTTCAGATTACGCAACCAGGCAGAATAATTGTCTTTTCAAAATTTTATCAAAACGAAAATAAAGAGCGGGAAATGAACAAAGGACACAGAGTCGTGTGGGGTGACAGCCAAACTTTTGCGGTAGGTGGGGCTATCAATTAACCGCCTGTGATTGGCCCTCGGGATGCTAAGAGTTGTCCAATGAAATGCGAGTTTATGGGTTTGGCCTATGAAAACAGGCAATCCGAAGATATCCGGATCTCTTTGTAAATTAGCATAGGGCAGTGAATAAATCCCTCTGTATCGCTCTTGAGTTAACATTGATCGATCATCAGTATCATGCCTGAACCAGCAAAATCTGCGCCTAAGAAGGGCTCCAAGAAGGCTGTCACCAAGACCGCCGGTAAGGGAGGAAAGAAGCGCAAGAGATCCAGAAAGGAGAGCTACGCTATCTATGTGTACAAAGTCCTGAAGCAGGTTCATCCTGACACCGGCATCTCCTCCAAGGCGATGGGCATCATGAACTCTTTCGTCAACGACATTTTCGAGCGCATCGGCGGTGAGGCGTCTCGTCTGGCGCACTACAACAAGCGCTCCACCATCACTTCTAGAGAGATCCAGACCGCCGTGCGTCTGCTGCTGCCCGGAGAGCTGGCCAAACACGCCGTGTCCGAGGGCACAAAGGCCGTCACCAAGTACACCAGCTCCAAGTAGAGTTAACTGAGACTCTCAATGACCCAAAGGCTCTTTTAAGAGCCACCCATATTCTCGTTTGAAGAGCTTATATTGTTTGTGATATGAATTAATAGTTCTTGTTTCATTTGATGGTGTTAAGAAAACTAAATTGTTACAGATTTACTTAAAACATTAAATATTCCATATAAAAGTGAATTTTGATACTTGTATTAGAAGCAAATGAATGAGATGCATCGATATAAAACATTTACTCACATCCAGTTTCTGTGGCAGTGAAACATCTTTAATGATTATGCTTGTCATTATACCAAATTGCTAATAAATTCTACAAAACCTTACAGATTCATAATTCTTATATCACAGCATAACCCATTATTTACAGATGTACGGTTCACTCACATGAAGCGATATATACACTATACCAACTGCTTGTTTATATTATTGTCAAATGTAAACCATACTAATATTTCAGTGGATCTTTTTTTTCCTCATTGGTCACAAAAACAAACAGCCTAACAACAACAAATGTTGAGTTTAATGCTATTTAAATATTTAAATCAAGTATTGTATGAGACTAGCAAAACAGAGAGATCATAATTATTTGTTGAGAAAATCAAAACACTAACTGCTCTCATTCTTTAAAATATGATCTGGTATTATGAGACGATGTTGTTTTCTGTCCTTTCCAAGCATTCAGCACATCCATCTGTGTTTAATTACACGAAAACTGTAGGGTTGCCAAATCACACATTTAGATTAAAATATGCAGCATCATCAAATAACAGGAAACAGTAACGGGAGTCCTTTACATTTAAGCCCTACAAGAACAATAAATGACAGTAATATGTGACTGTTTTCTGATATGTTTACTGATTTTTAACTGTCTTTCATGCTTTACATCTGTGGACCAGCAAGCTTTTATTGTATGACCTACAACACTTTTTATATACTATAACATGTAGGCCCATTTACTGCACCTTTTTGCCACACAATGTAGATCATACAAAAAAAAAAAAAGAAAGTAATTTTTGTTTTTAATAAACTAGTAAGAAATAGGGACAGTTTCTAAAAAGTGCATCTAGTTCAACATTAGGCTTCAGTATTCGAGTAATTTGCATTAAGGCAAAATTAAAAAAAGTTTGATCCTTAAAACCTTATGTCATCGAAGTCATCAAAATCTGCCAAAGAAAGTTGGAAACCCTGATACTGTTAGTTTATGAATAAAATAACTATATCATTGTTCAATCAGTTTCAAGAATGAAATTATATCAATTTATGCACATCAATGTCCAAAGTATGTTATAGGCAGAGAAGTCTCTCAGATTGGGTTCAGGGTAAAAGAAAGATGGTGAGTTTGGTTTTATGTGTGAGGCACAAAATATCCTTACTGCTCCAAGATTTCCTCACTAATATAGTGAAACATGAGGAAAATTATGTTTCAAATATAGTTACTGTGTGCCATGAGAGCCCCATTTCTTTTCACAAGAGCAAAAGTAAGAAAAATATTATTGTGGGTCAGAAAACCCTCATACCCTGATGTTCTCGAATCCAAGAAACACCTTTTAGGAATAAGTTGTAAATGTCTAAACAACTGAAACCTAACAAAACCACTGAACTGTTTTTGAATGATTCAATTCAAAATATTTTAACATTATTGTACAGTTATCCATCTCTTCAGTTAATAAATTGTCCTTCAGACTTTAGTACGAGGGTCATTTCTCTGGAGGAGCCACTGGCCTTTTGTGTCCCCAGTAAAGATCATGATCTTACCGTCTTAAAATGTTGAATACATTTTAAACATGTCTTAGTCATGCAGGGGGTGGATTCAATATATATCTTTTGAGTGATTATAATCAAATTATTAACTAATATTTATCCTTCTAAAATATCAAATGATTTGAATGACTCCTTCAAGCTTATGAGATGTATTTAGTTATAATTATGTGCTAGAGAATAATGGAGAATATTGTTCAGTTCCAAGGATGTCAGTACCTCTTACAGAGAGAAAGAACATGCTATCAGGGGATGTATTGGAGAAGTTTGTGGTCAGAACTAGAGCTCGGCCAACTCCAACCATGAAGAAGCTGTGTGTCTTTGTATGTGCACTAGTGTTCTTTGTTATAGATCAGTATTGGTGAGGTGAACAACTGGCACCCTAGGAAGATGGAATGACTTGTTTTCTTCGACATGCTGGCGCCTAGACACACAATCTCGTGACCTCGGAGGGCCACTCTGGGTGTCATCTGCGTGATCAATGGAGATATCAGTTCTGTCTATCAGTTCATGTGTGGAAATTTTCTCTGTTTATCTATTTCTTAGCCAATCAGAATCATTCAACCTGAGATCATGACGTAATTTAAGGTATAATTGTGGTGGAAAATTGTACGTACGCAGGGCGGCCTACGAGCTCCTTGTGAGTGTTGAAGCTGGTTCTGCTGATGAAACTGCAAACTATTCTTCACTTAACTTTTTCTTCAATTTATTATAATTTTAACATATTTGGTCCTTGGGTCTTTAACTGTAAATTCCCCAACAGTCAAAAATAACACCATTTGAATTCTAAGCATATTGAAGTTCATTAAAATAATTATTATTAATAATAATAATAATAATAATCATCATCATCATCATCACCTGAGACATTTTACAGCATTTGGAACTACCATATATCAGCATTTCTCCTATGTCCCCAGGCCTTTGTATCACAATTTCACGATAAATACATACAACGCTTACTATAGGTGATTTTTTTCCCCATTGGGTATCAGTAAATATTCTCTCTAATGTGTATATTCTTTTCAAATATTAAATTTATTTTAGCAATTATAATCAAGGTTTTAATTTATTGTCCACCCTGTTATTTTTTAATACTTTCCCTTTAAATGAAAGTTGGAACAATTAAATTACATCATGTCATAAAGCTGTTATTACTTCTTTGGATGGAAAACAACTTGGGAAAATTAGTGAGATCCCCTTGAGATCCAATTAAAATAACTGTGTTTTTACCAATTTTATCTTTTAAAAAAAATAAAAAAATTAAAAAAAGTAAGCAGATAAATCATTGTTTTAAAATTACAATTTTAAAGACCAAGCAATTCTTTATTAGATAAACCTTCTATGTTGGCTTCTTTTTGCTCAGACAGTGCAGTGGCTGATTTTAGGCAGAATGTCCACTCTGTTCCTTTTAAGAAAGAAATGGTATCTGTGAGGATTTCCAGTCAGGATTTAGACCGTATCATAGTACTGAGACTGCTCTCATTAGAGTGACAAACGATTTGCTCTTATCATCCGATCGTGGTTGTATCTCTCTGTTAGTGTTACTCGATCTTAGCGCTGCATTTGATACTATCGACCACAACATTCTTTTAAATAGACTCGAAAATTATGTTGGCATTAGTGGAATTGCATTGGCATGGTTTAAATCATACTTATCTGACCGTTATCAGTTTGTAGCAGTAAATGAAGAGATGTCACACCGATCACAAGTTCAGTATGGAGTACCGCAGGGCTCAGTGCTAGGACCGTTGCTTTTCACCCTGTAAATGCTACCCTTAGGATATATCATTAGGAAGCATGGCGTTAGTTTTCACTGTTATGCTGATGATACTCAGCTCTATATTTCTTCGTGCCCAGACGAAACTTACCAATTCACAAAATTAACGGAATGCATAGCTGATATAAAAAAAATTGGATGACTAGTGATTTCTTACTACTTATTCTGAAAAAAACAGAGATTCTAATAGTTGGACCAAAAACCTCCACATGTAGTAACCTAGAATACTGTCTAACACTTCATGGCTGCTCTGTCAGGTCTTCGTCGTCGGTTAGGAACCTGGGTGTGCTCTTTGATACCAATCTTTCATTTGAAATCCACCTTTCTAAAACCGCATTCTTCCATCTTAAAAATGTATCTAAATTACGACATATGCTCTCGATGCAAAATGCAGAACAGTTAGTTTATGCGTTCATGACCTCAAGGCTAGATTATTGTAATGCTCTACTTGGTGGTTGCCCTGCACGCTTGTCTTTTGTCTGGCTACCAGTTTCTCCGTAGCTGGCTAAGCGCTCTATTTGAGCGACGTAAACACAAATTAATAATACAATTAAAATAAATATCTGATCATCCTCTATAAATGCGGTCGTTATTTACGTCTCATATCATCAGTAAACCGTTGTGTTGCCAAGGAAACAACTGACGCTTTTGTATGACATTCCAAAGAGCGGCCGTTATCAGCCTCACAGTGGAAAATGAACCGTACCAGCTGGCTGGATCGGCACGAAATAGAACGGTTATGCAGAACCGTTCGGCCCGACGGTGGAAAAGCGGCTTATGACCATACTAGCCCGGTTCTGTCAACACTGCATTGGCCTTTTAAACATCGCATAAATTTTAAAATCTTGCTGATTACTTACAAAGCACTAAATGGTTTAGCTCCCCAGTACTTGAGCGAGCTCTTAACGCATTATACTCCATCACGTCTATTGCGATCTCAAAACTCTGGCCAGTTGATAATACCTAGAATATCAAAATCAACTGCTGGCGGTCGATCCTTTTCCTATTTAGCACATAAACTTTGGAATAGCCTTCCTAGCATTGTTCGGGAAGCAGACAAACTCTGTCAGTTTAAAAACATGTCTTTACTATGGCATACACAGAACATTATTAATTTATATTATTCAAATCAGTTAAATGATTGTTCAGGCTGCATTAGGTCTGCCAGAACCGGGAACACTTCCTATAACACCTGATGTACTCGTTATCATAAGAATGGCATCTACTCTAATATTAGTCTCTCTGTTTATCCCGAGGTTTACTGTAGTCTGCCGGATCCAGGGCGTATCCAGATCAGATGGTAGACCTGCGCCTAGATACGACCACAACGCAGCCCTGAAGTGTCAGCAGAGACCGTGTCAACTAGACTATCCACTCTGAAGGCCTCCTTCACTTCACTTTCCCTCTGTACAGATGAAAATGTTACCAAATTTATTGGAAACGACTAAAAACGCTTTATTATGCATGCCAGACAAGTAATTTGGCAGTCTTTTTGTAAAAGAAAAACTTGTGCACATTCGTATTCAGACGTGCTTGCCTGTGGACTGAACATGTAATGCTTATGTGCGTGCTGTCACCGTTCTCACGGATTCAAGTTTTTTAAGGGTTTGCACGGGGTGATGGCGTTATCGTTTCAAAACTATTTCAACACCTGTTTCAAGGTCTGCGCTCTCTAGCTGCCGGGAGCTGTAGTCGTGTGGATGAGCAGCCGAAACGCATTTATTTTTTTGGGAAAAAAAAAATTAGAATATTTCTAACCCAATTCCTTGGATCAGAACACTATTCCCTGTACTAGATCCAGCAGAAAAATTCAACTTCGAGTCTAAAATAAAGGATTCAGAAGACCCTGTGTCACGCAGAATCCTCACAGGTACTTTAACTGAACAGTTAACCAGAAAAACATACTCCGTGGTAATAAAAGGACCATAATCTGCCTGGGACCCTCCGTACCTATCTGCGTTTTGATTTTCCCTCCATCAGGGTTTCGTTAGGAATAAAAGATGACGCAAGCCCAACAGCTTTAGTACTGGCCTTTCAACACTGGGCATTCTTTTTTCCAGTGGCCCTTTTCCAGGCAATACCTGCAAATGGAATTTGGATCCATGTTTCTATTAGGCCTATACTCTGCCTTTAACAACGTCGGTTGTTTTTCAAAGTTTTGATCTTTTTGATAAAAAACAGAATTCTTGTGAACCAACAAATCCGTCAGCTAAAACTGCAGCTTCAGCCGCGGTTTTCACCTTTTGTTCATTACCTGCGTGAAGTTGGCCCCCCACCCAACGCAAAACGTCAGCAAATTAGTCTTAGTCGTTTGTGCTCCGTTTGGTTTTTAAGATATTAAAAGAACATTTATAGGTCATTCTGAGGTCACTCAGCCCCCCACATTCTCCAAATTCATCAGAAATACCGTCGTTTGTTTGTGCTTCGTTTGTGCTGGTTTGTGCCGGTAAAAGTTTCGTTTGTGCTGCTTCCGTTTTTTAAATATTATACATTGAATTATAGACGATGACGTCACCAGCCCCCCGACCTGCTCCAAGTTCACCTCAAATAGTCCCGTTAGTTTGTGCTTCGTTTGTGCTGGTTTGTGCCGGTAAAGGTTTCGTTTTTGTGGCTTTCTTTTTTTAACAATACAGAAGTAAGTTAGCCTGGTAAGATTCAAACGGCAAACCAAATTACATTAAACAGTAGCATTCACTTAACTGTTACTGTGCATTTTTCAACTTTTAACGGACACAGCGGATCACAGGATGTGGATGTAAAACAAACTCCAAGGTAAGTGTTTTTTACTTGTTAATGTATGTTGTTACGTGAATAACAGTGGTAAAATTAACATTGTCATTAATGCACGCACCATATAATCTGTTTGCTAATGTGTTTATACAATAGGCTAAATATGTGCATTTGTATAGACCTATACAGTAACTGGTCAAAAGTTTGGAAACATTAAGATTTTTAAATGTTTTTGAAACAAGTCTCTTAACCTCACCAAAGGCAGTATTTGTGAAATATTACACTTTAAATTAATAATTATTATTTATGTGATGTCAACGCTCAAATTTCTGCATCATTACTTCAGTCTAATATCACATGATCCTTCAGAAATCATAGTAAAATGCTGATTTTGTGCTCAATTATTGATGCTTAACTATTAAGAATGGTTCTCATTTTTATCAATGTTAAAAAACATTTTTGCATGCTTAATTTTTTTGTAAAAACCGTGATACGTTTTTGTGTTTTTTACCTTTCTATAAATCAAAGATACAAAGAACAGCATTTATTTTAAATAGAAATATTTTTAACAATATAAATGTATTTGCTGTCTCTTTTGATTCATTTATTGTGTCCTTGCTGAATAAAAATATCCATTTATATAAATACAACCTTTGAATGATTGTGTATCATGGTTTCCACAAAAAAAAAAAAAAAAAAGAAAAATACTAAGCAGCACAACATTGATAATAGTGAATGTTTCTTAAGCAGCAAATCATTAGAATCATGTGACACTGAAGACTGGAGTAATGATGATAAATTCAGCTTTGATCACAGGAATAAATTACACTTTACTCATACATATACATATATACATATATATATATATATATATATATATATATATTCACAGCTGATTTACACCGGAATAATATTTCATAATGTTACTGTTTTTACTGTATTTTATCTAATAAATACAGCCTTGGTGAGCAGAAGAGACTTCTTTCAGAAACATTAAAGCCTAATGTTTTCCAACTATAATGTATGTGGAAACTCATGACTCAATGAATTAGAAATTAAGCCAAAGTGATTTTACTTTTGAATTGCTGTGTACTATCGAACATCCATTAACACAAATAATGGACCTTTAAAACTTAAACTTAAAAACACTTCATACTGACAAGCTACTATCTGTCTTCAAACCAAAAATGCCACACATAATAATAGACTTGAGTGCAAACAACATCAAGCCTGACTTCCAGAAAAGCAGATACTACTTCTCCAAACAGGAATAGGAAAACAAGGTTGTGCGGCATACAACAAAAATACTTGTACTTGTGAAAGTAATTTTAAATAATGAAATTAGTCTTCTGTGTATAATACAGCATGTGGGCATATTTTGTTTTTTTCTGACGCTCCTGTCACTCCACTTCTCAGGTCGTCATACATCTCCCAGACACATGGAGACCTCCTGCAGTAGGCCACATAATGTCCTAGAGCATCCTGGGTTAAGCCTCCTCTGAAAGCAATGACTGCCCTTAAAGTAAAGCTCTCTCCTTGGAGCATCAAATTGGAGGGAAATTCACGCAAAGCAAATTCTGTGGAGTTGCTTCCCAGGTCAGTGTCAACCCACAGAAGTTCTCCCAGACTGTAACTGTGAGAAACTTTTCCTGCACAGAGCTCTTTCCCTGTGGTACCTGTCTTGAATACAGAGGGACACCGTGATGGACTTTGGATTGGCCTGAGGCAGGGGGACTCCGGAAGGTTAAGGCCTTCTTCTACCGCGGTCTGAAGATGAGCCATGCCAGAAGCCTGTAGTACAGCAACAGAAGTACAAACTAATGGAATTTCCCTTGTGACTTGTTTGCTGAGACCACAATTCTGTGAGGAGCACTGTTTTGTGAAGGAAACACATATGTTTTGTCATTGACTTTTCAATGATAGTGGAGATGTGGCACTGTGCATCGATTTGAAGAGCACCAGATTTCAGTCGGACAGCTTTGAATATTCCACTCACCAGCTCTGCCCTCTGTATGTAGGCCTGTGCATTCAGACCCTTTGTGGTGATGGATTTCACTAGCTGGAGGAGGTTGTTGGAATCCTCACCGCAAACAATATTTTCAAAAGTGACACTAATTGCAGAAAGCACAACATAAGCACTGACAAAAAGCATCGAATGCACGTGTTCAGCACAGAGATTCTTGATTTCCTGAGTTTAACAGGCTGTTGATTGTTTCCATTTTTTAACAGGTCTACTTTCAGTTTTTTTCCCCTCACAGATGGATCTGCATGGGGCCATTCAGGACAAGGAGAGAGGTATGAGTTCCTCTTCCTCTTTTTGGGTGGAACCGCTAGGCCTCTCCAGTTTTCAACAGCGCCTTCATCTGTTGGATGGATGTTTGTGGCGGTGTCAGACTTCCCAGAACAGTAAGTGCCCATTTCCGTCTTTCCATCACTAGAGGTTGTGGTGGGTAGTGGATTGGTGTCTGTCGTGATCACTGTTGAAACGGTTGTATCCTCTTCACCTTTTTCCTCAGCTTTCTGTTTAGCAGAACAAATTCGCATGTTGCCTTCAATGAAGAACAGATGTCGAGCAATGAATCGATCCACCCGAATAGGCAGGTTTTCATGCTTGAAAAGGCCGCGTTTGATGTTTTTGAACTCTGCTTCAACATTGGCTGAACTTGCGGTGATATTGGTGCTTCGGTAGTGAGGGATCATTACTCCTGTCCAGAGTGGTAAGTAACTTGCAAGACAGATTATATTGGGAATAATCTCAGGGAGAAAGTGCATATTGTCATGATCACCATTAGACACGGCAAGTGACCTGCTCTCCTCACATATGTCTGTCACCCACTGCCGTAGGTCTGTCTGTGTTTGGTCACATGGATCCACTTTTCTGGCTTTCAGGTGTTTCTTGCACCTCTCTGATATGAGGGGGGCTCCAGAGCTGTCATTGCCCTCTCCTTCGCTGAGAGCCACAACAGTAATGCTGCGTAGTAGCTCTCTTGCATCGTCCATGGATTGTGATATGAGAAGCTGTGCCATTGACCTCACAAAAAAATCTTTGATGCGACGTGGTTTCTTCTTCAAGCAGTCCCACTGGCAGATCATCTTGATGCAGTGAGCAACATCAACCCGAACAAAACAAGATGGCACTTTTGCTGACTGTTTGCAGAGTAAGACACCACAACACTCATTGACGGTAGGTCTTTAGATCAGGATGAGGAGTAAAAGCCTTGACCAGAGCTCCGAGCAAAGCCAGAGAAAAGTCACTGACAACCTCCTTTGGAGTTGGTGCACCTGCACGTATCCATTCTCTCAGCCAATGTGTTATGGCATTAACATCATGTCTCTCTGACAGCATTTGCACCACTGGGACACTTGAGTTCTCATCTCCTGCCAGAACGCCCTGATATAAAAATATATGGCCAGATTTACCACTTGGTCTCTGTAGTTTCCTCACGACTGAGCCAATTGCATCAAAACTCACAGTGGGGTTAGTAGATGTCTTTGATAATGACTTGTACATATACATTTGTGTTTGACTCCAATAGTGACAGAAAAACTTGTCCAGTCCAATGTCTTTAATGTTGCCACTGTGAGGTGCACTGTATTTTAACATCTGTAGTGACAAAATAGGGTCCTTGTCACCCGATTCTATGTCATTTCTCTCTTGCTTTGCTTTGCGCAGGGTGGCCAAATTAGGCAGATGGCTCGGCTCAGGATCTCCAAACTCCATCAGCTTTGTTGCCTCTGATGCCCTCCACACATGCGGCTCCATTCTACCCTCACACAGTTCTTTGGATATCTGCAAACGCAAGTTACCAGACATCGCACGTTTGGAACAGCCAGTGTGCAGGGAGTCATCAGTGTTTTTAATTAAACACTTAAACACCATTGGGCTGTTCATTTCAGGCTCTCTGTCACATTTTATGTGAATGTGGCCACGACACTCCTTACAGTTGCCTCTGATTTCTATATATTTATCTGTGGCTGATGGATAGACCGTGGCTCTTTTAAAGACAACTGTGCAGGGGCATTTCACTTCTTGCCAAATGTGATGATTTATCACATGCGTCCAGATGCCAGGCTTCAAAATTGTGTATTCCCTTTTTTGTGTTTTGGAGAACTTGTTTTTGTATGTAACTGTTTCAGGCATGAATTCAATCCATTTCTGAAATGGAACTTAAAGATCAAAAGTCCAGGCTTCTTTTGGTCTGGGGGAAAGGGACCCTGGCTCAAAATCAGTGTCATCACTACTGCCACTTGTTTCATGATCACTTTCACGAGTAAACCCTAAAGCAGTCCAGAGGTTGTGTCTGTTTAGTTTAACAAAAGTGTATAGAGCCTTTGCAGTGATCTTGCTTTCTAGCTGCTTACTAAGCTCTGTCCAGATGCTCTGATTAGGAGTAGCTATGTTGCCATTTTGTACTATGGCCTCTTTTGATGAGCACAAGGCTGTGAAAATGGAATCTGTCGACTGCTGGTTTCTTGGGCATCTGGCATAAACAAACATAATTACCCACTGAAATAATCCTGACTCAAATGTCATGTACAGTTTACATATTTTATGTATTATTGTATTGGTCCAAATATAAGGATAGGTAATGTTGACTCCTAGGTGCACAATGTAGTAAAAAAACTAACGTGCAGCTGTAATTACCATTTCATAGTTGTATTATCAATAATTATCAATTATCAAACATTGACAATCTTAACTTTTGAATGTTGTACCGTTAATCTTGAAGTTAACTAATAATATTGTAACTGACAGTGTAAAACATTGTACTTACATTTGCCAGATTTGATTTAGTAACGACTTTTGTAGTTTGATTTTATATCAACTTTTCCTCTACTAACTAATTTCCACTAGAACACTACTAGTGTGTCACTTGCGCCTAGTGGTGGGAGTGAAGTGCAGCAGATGAAACTCCTTGCAAATAAATAAAACGTTAAATCAGGAGAGACCAGTGAATGAAGTAAAAATAATTGTTTATTGAACAAATGATGTGATTGTTATCCTTGACAAAGTCTTTTGCAATTCGATTCCTAAAAAGTGTTCACGCCGAGGAGAATTGTGCTTTAAGGTGAACTTGGAGCAGGTCGGGGGGCTGGTGACGTCATCGTCTATAATTCAATGTATAATATTTTAAAAACGGAAGCAGCACAAACGAAACTTTTACCGGCACAAACCAGCACAAACGATTGAGACTATTTTGGGTGAATTTGGAGCAGGTCGGGGGGCTGGTGACGTCATCGTCTATAATTCAAAGTCCAATATTTAAAAAACGAAAGCAGCACAAACTAAGTTTTTACCGGCACAAACGAAGCACAAACAAACTAGGCTATTTCTGATGAATTTGGAGAATGTGACCTTAGAATGACCTATAAATGTTCTTTTAATATCTTAAAAAACAAAGCAGCACAAACGAAAATTTTTATGGCACAAACCAGCACAAACGACTAAGACTAATTTGCTGACGTTTTGCGTTGGGTGGGGGGCCAACTTCACGCAGGTAACCTGTTCTCCCTATATTAGGATCTTTAGATCCATCAGTATATACTGGAGTAAATGCTTGATATACAGTTTGTAGTCTATCTTCAACAATAGCTGCAATGTCTCCAGATTCTTTAAATACCTTCATTAATTCTAACATGTAAAAATCCAAGAACACTGCAGGAAACATCCAAGGTGGAGTTATTGATAACGGTACTGTAGGAATGTATCTTTTCTGACTTAAAACCATTTCTCTTGCTTCTTTGCCACTATTCCATGCAAAACACTTCTGTTTAGATCTTTCCTTTTCCCAGCAAGGAAGGAGTACCTTTACTGTTGGATGGTGGTCTTCTGAATGACCTTGAAGATTTACCCAGTAGTTCATCATTAACTGCTTTCGTCTGATTTGTAACGGCATTTCACCAACCTCAACCTGAAGAGCAGATACAGGAGTCGTTTTAAAAGCACCACAACAAAGTCTCAAAGCTTGAGCTTGTATCACATCCAGCTTCTTCAATAAAGTTTTTGCTGCTGAGTCATAAACAATACTTCCATAATCTAAAACTGATCTAACCAGTGCTATATAAATATTTTTCATTGCCGCTCTACTCACTCCCCATTCTGATCCTCTTAGGCATCTCATCACATTTAAAATCTTTTTACATTTAGTGTCTGTCTTTTGAATGTTCTTTCCATGATAATTTAGCATCAAACCACACACCCAGAAACTTAAAAACTTTAACTTGTTCAATAGTTTGTCCATACATCTTTATCTGTGTCAATGCCTCTTTTCCTAGTAAACATGATTGTTTTTGTTTTATCTACTGAAAACCTTAAACCCCATGAATATGACCATCTTTCTACTACTTCAATTGCCTCTTGTATTTTTCCTGTAATATGATTTATATTCTTACCCCATTTCCACAATGCCCCATCATCAGCAAACAATGATCGCCCAATGTCTCCTTGTACTTGCGAAAATACATCATTTATCATGATTGAAAAAAGTACTGGACTAATGATGCTGCCCTGGGGGGTACCGTTTTCCACCATATATCTTCCAGATAAAGCCTTCCCAATTCTGACTTGAATAAATCTATCAAACAAAAAAATCTTTAATCCAATTATAAATTCTACCTGTTATTCCTATCGTATCAAGTTTAATCATTAACCCCTCTTTCCAAACCATGTCATATGCTTTTTCGTCGTCGAAAAAAACTGCTATGACTGATTCTTTATTAACCTGAGCTTTCTTAATATCTGTTTCTAGGCATATAATGGAATCCATAGTTCCTCTTCCTTTCCTGAAACCACTCTGATGAGGTGATAGAATTCCTCTACTTTCCAAATAAAATGATATTCTCTCCGTAATCATTCTTTCCATTATCTTTCCCATATGCAAGTCCAATGCTATTGGTCGATAATTCTTTGGATTTGATGGATCCTTTCCTGGTTTCCTAATAGGAATAATGACTGACTCTTTCCATCCAGTAGGTAACTTTCCTTTTTCCCCAAACTTTATTATAAAAACCTAACAATTTTATAGAAGCCAAAACACCCAAATGTTTTAACATTATGTAGCAGATTTCATCCTTCCCAGGAGATGTCATTCCAGCTCTTGATATTGCCCTTTTCATTTCTTCCATAGTGAACGGAGCATCCATTGTGCTATTAGTTTCCTTCCGCCTCTCAAGCCTTCCAGAATAAACTGATTTTGTTAATTCCCTTCCTCTCTTTCCCTCCTCATTGAAATCCATAGCTCAAATAATCTAACTAAGTGCCTTTGCTATCATTTCTGCTTTTTCCTCATCAGATGCTGCTGCCTTTTCCCCCACCTTCATAATAGGATATTTCCATTCCCTTCTGATCCCTCTCATACTTTTAATCATGCGCCATATCTCTCCCACAGGTGTTGATCTACCAATTTTATTACAAAACATCTGCCAACTTTGTCTTTTTGCATTCCGTATAATTTTCCTAACCTTTGCTTGCATTTGCTTATACTGAATTAAGTTTTGATAATTATGAGATTTTCTTAATACTCTTACAGCTTTATTTCTTTAACTACTGCACTACACTCATCTGTCCACCAAGGGACCCCCTTCCTCTTCATTTGTCCTTTACTTTTAGGAATTAATTCATTAGCAGCTTCAAGCAATACTTTTTCCAATTTCCCCCAATCTCCTCAATATCTTCATTCAAATCTATATTGTCTATTTCACTTTCAAAAAATAAAACTAAACATTTCCCATTTAGCACGATCAAAAATCCACTTCCCCATTCTTTCCCCTTGTTTATTTTCCTGTATTAATATTCTACAAAAAAACTGGATAATGATCACTTCCTACTGTTGTTTCATAAGTTACCTCCCACTCACATTTCCCTGCTAAATTATTTGATACCAAAGTTAAATCCAACTGACATATTTCCTTTATGTACATCCGATCTGGTCCTTCTCCCATCATTTAAACAAACCAAATCTTTTTCTTCTAATAGCTGTTCAGTCACCCACCCCCTTGTTCCTGACTTGCCTGAGCACTAAGGTCATTTCTTACTTCCTCCCATGTCAATCCACTGATGTTTAAATGATGTACTGCTGCCTTCACAATTATTTGTATTCTTTCTGTCTTTGATTTAATCTCCATTGTGGCATTAACTACCCCTGCAATGAAAATAACTAACTTCTTTAAGTCAACCAATACTTTTGTCTGTTTTGTTTCTTTTGTGGTTTGATTCTCCTCTCTGTTTCTTTCATTTCTTCCTTCTCTTGGATTCACCATCTTCACAGCTTCTGCATATGTGATCTTATTCTGAGTTCTTATCTGTTGTATTTCCCTTTCCTTTTTCATCACTTCACAGCCCCCATAAGCCACACTATGATTTCCTCCAGTTACAACATTTTAGCTGATCATGATTACATTTCCCATATTCATGGTCTTCTCCACACCTGGCACATCTCCTTCTACCTTTACATACCTTAGCTGTATGTCCAAATCTTTGACAGTTGTAACACCTCATTGGCTTAGGGATATATATTCTCTAACGTTATAACTAAAAAATCCTAACGTAACTTTTTTTGGGTAGCGATTCCTCTTCAAAATCTAGTACCACACACTCACTGTCTTTTCTCACTCCCTCACGAGTTATTTGTATCCGCCGAACACCTTTCAGAATTCCTCCTTTTAGGTTTGATTTAATTTCCTCCATTGAGACTCCTACCGGAACTCCCCAAATCAGTCCTTTACTCCACTTATTTTCTCTTTCAACACGACTTGTATTTATTACCTTGAATGATCCTATTTCCTTCATTCTACCAGCCCTCTCCCTCTGTTCTTGATTTCTACAAACAATCAATAGATTTCCATCTCTCAAAACCTTTGCCATATGTACATCTCCAATCTGGTTTCGCAAAATAGTTGTCAATTTCACTGGATTCATTGACGAAATTCCCTTCTCCTCGCCGAATCTCAATACCATTTTAAATTTCAAACTTTCTTGATCACTCTCTTCCACTCCTCTTTCAAAACTGCGACTACACCTGGTTTTCTTTGCTCTAATCCCTTCAAAATTATTTTCTCTTTTCTCCCTCATTCTTCCGCTTCCTTGACTTGTTTCCATACTATCATCACTATTTACTATATCAGAATCCCCCCACTCTGGTCCATTCACAACACAGCTGTGCTTACCCGCCACCGCATTCTTCTTTTCATTTGATTTTCTCATTCTTGTTAATTCTCCTCGTTTCCGACCACCAGCTGATAATCATACTTTTCCTCCGAAATCATCTGTTAAATTTCCGTATTCTTTTAATTTGTAAGTTTTAACCATATAACCCTTGCCAACAACTGCACACGTCAGACTTCCAACGGCGTTAGTCCAGCTTCGTCATACCTTTTGTACTCGCGGTCTCTTGACTCAAGCGCAATCACGGGTAACACACCACACCTGTTCCTGACGCTCACTCTAGAACACGGAACAACGCCACCTGGTGTAAAAACACTGTAGGCCGTAACATCACTGTAAAGCTGCTTTCAAACAAGTAAAAGCGCTATATAAATTAAGGTGAATTGACTTGTTAGTGTCCACCCTGTTATATCAGAAGACCAAACAGAGTAGATACTGACAGTGTACATGGTGATTGTGAAAGTAATGTATGTTTAAAGTTGAAGAAGTAGTGTATTTAAAGTTCTTTAGCAATGTTTTACATATTGTATGTGAGAGACAGGAAATCATCCATCCATCCATCATACCACTTGCTGTTATCATTTTTGTCCAACCAGTTTTACAATAATTTCATAAAATCAGCAAAAAACATACTAATAATTCAGTGACAGTGAAAGTTTACTGAAGTATCAATAATGCAATACTTTAAAAAAGACTTTGAGGCATTTGTATCTGAAAATGAAATTTTGTAAAATGACGCAGTTAGGGTTAGTAAAGTAAGCACAATTCATACACAATATTTATATATTTTTTGATCATTTATTAACTGATATGCTTTTAAAGGTAAAAAGGTACATGAGTCGTCCAAGATAATGTAAACAATGCCCATGAATTAGAATAAGTATTTGAAACTGTTGTTCATTTGTTCCTAACAGGGTGGACATTGTTGATCTTCCATTTCATTTATTTAGTTTAATAAATGGTTAAATTTATTTACTTGAGCTTAACCAAAATAATTTTCCAAATGTTTTACATCACCCTACCATACACAAAATGTATTTTAAAAACTGAGTTTGATTTCGTCACTTTCGTTATCTTGATCTGGTGTGTTTGTTTAGGGTTAGAGCTGAACTAGTATAGTCTGACCAAAACCCCAACATCTGAAAAAAATAGCATATAGTCTAAATAATACTGTTTTATGAATTATCATTTAATAGTGGTTAAATAAAAATATAACAAAATTACAATGAGTACAATGACTTTTATCCAAAGACAGTGACATAAGAAATGCTAGCAATACAAAGTTTCAAACAGAAAAGTACAAGCTAGAACAAGCAGGGAAATAAGAAATGGTCAGAAAAAAATAGTTTTTTAAGTCACTTGCTATGCCTTGACGTAAATAAACAACTAATTCAGATGAGCTCTAACACAATCCTCATTCACATGTCGAAAACTGAGATGAATGCCGAATAAGGAGAAACAAATATGACAGTTTACGTTTTTATTTACGTTATGATATATATCAGCTTATGAAAACGGAAAAATAAACATTTAATCTTCGCGTATTTTAGTCTCCAATGAAAGCTCAGAACCTCTGCTTTGTGTTCACTTTGTTTTGACTGCGCCAAACTATTTTACCGCTCCAGTTTTGCCAAAAATGAAAGAGAAGAAAACACACGCGTGAAGGGCTCGTGGACGCGCGCAGACACCGAGCGGGCAGGTTGAGTCTATAAGGTTCTCATGTGTTATTTAAGAGCAGCAGCGCCGCGCGAGCGTCATTCATTGCTAAAACCAGAACAGCGTTTGAAAGACTTTAGATCCGATCAGAGAGAGATGGCAGAAACCGCCCCAGCACCGGCCAAAGCGCCCAAGAAGAAACCAGCTGCGAAAGCCAAGAAAGCAGGTCCAGGCGTTGGTGAGCTCATCGTCAATACTGTGTCCGCATCCAAGGAGAGGAGCGGCGTGTCCCTCGCCGCTCTGAAGAAAGCTCTCGCCGCCAGCGGCTACGACGTGGAGAAGAACAACTCCCGCGTAAAGATCGCCATCAAGAGCCTGGTGACTAAAGGCACCCTGGTGCAGGTCAAAGGGACCGGCGCCTCGGGCTCATTCAAGCTCAACAAGCAGCAAGCCGAGACCAAGAAGAAACCAGCCAAGAAAGCGGCTCCTAAAGCGAAGAAGCCCGCGGCCAAGAAACCCGCCGCTCCAAAGAAGCCCAAGAGCGCAGCGGCAAAGAAGCCCGCCGTAAAGAAATCGCCCAAGAAAGCCAAGAAACCCGCTGCCACAGCAGCTAAGAAGGCGACGAAGAGCCCCAAGAAGGCAAAGAAGCCAGCAGCCGCTAAGAAAGCAGCCAAGAGCCCCAAAAAAGCCAAGGCAGCTAAACCCAAGGCGGCAAAGCCTAAAGCCGCCAAGCCTAAGAAGGCAGCTCCTAAAAAGAAATAAACGTCCACTGTTTGTTCCTCAACGGCTCTTTTAAGAGCCACCCACTAACTCTGAATAAAGAGCAAAACTCGTGTATTTTAATGATTTCTGTTCATCTTGAAAGGAACAGCCAAGATGTGACTTTTGACCACTTACACTCATGCAATCTGAACAAACAATGTAAAATGTTTCATTTGATAACTACAATAAGTGACCAAGTAACTTGAATCACTCAAGTTGAGTAAACCATTTTTATACATAATAAATGTATTAAAAATGGCCAAAAAGCTTATGAGGGTTCAGGCAGTGATCACAGTACAAACAGAATATACACACACAACACTGCTGGAGAATTGTGACAATATAAACAACCCCACACACAGTAAAGGCAGTGATAAAACTACAGTATTACAATAGGAATATAATACTGTGCAGTATCAGATCAATGTGCACAGAATATACATTGTGTGAAAGGTGTAGCACTTTCGGTAGGAACAGTGTATAATATCCATATTCCATGTTATAAAGTGTACATGTCAAACCCCAAAAACATTGATATTAAAGTAAATTATTTTAAGTCTGTTTAAATGTTTTACATATTAACTGTGCACACAGAAAAAACACATCGTTAAATTAATATTTAGGAATCTAATTCCCTTAACATCTCTTAATGCATTTATATGAATTTTCTATCACAAATATTTCAATAGTTTTATTTTTTCTTCTATCTTAATGGTCACTCGTGCATAATCAGAAAAGGGGGTTGGGCTTTGGAGGGAAGTTCAGTGATTGGTTGAAATCTGATCAGACTCTAAACCAATGGGCGACTGGCACTCTCGAGTAAAGACAGTATGTGGAGACATGAATTTACATTTCTGTTAGTTTAGACTGAGAAGATTGTAGTAACTGAGTTAAAAAAAATGAGCGGCAGAGGCAAAACCGGTGGCAAAGCCCGAGCGAAGGCTAAGACTCGCTCCTCCAGGGCGGGACTGCAGTTCCCCGTCGGCCGTGTTCACAGGCTTCTCCGCAAAGGTAACTATGCTCAGCGCGTCGGTGCTGGTGCTCCTGTTTATCTGGCGGCTGTGCTCGAGTATCTTACCGCTGAGATCCTGGAGTTGGCTGGAAACGCCGCTCGGGACAACAAGAAGACCCGCATCATCCCCCGTCACCTGCAGCTGGCGGTGCGCAACGACGAGGAGTTGAACAAACTTCTGGGCGGAGTGACCATTGCTCAGGGAGGTGTGCTGCCCAACATCCAGGCCGTGCTGCTTCCCAAGAAGACCGAGAAGCCCGCCAAATCCAAATAAACAGATTAAATACTGTTTTAATAACCCAAAGGCTCTTTTAAGAGCCCCTCATTTATTCTCATAAAAGGCACGTTGTTTGTTAATATTTAATGACACCGTAAAGGCATAGGTTATTTAGAAAATTAGAAATCAAAATAATCATTTGTACGGTTGCTTCTTATAAACATTTATTAACATAACATTTGCAGGAACAAAGCAGGGTTTCCGTGGGTCTTAGAAAGGTCTTAAGTCTTGGTCTGAAATTGGAGCAGAAAGTCTTAAATTCGATATCATGGTATTAAATACAATTTTCATAAAAATGGAATTTACTGTATAATGCAGAATTGGTCAAATTTTGGATGAATAAATAAAAAAAAACTGGGTCAGTAGACTACACTTAAAGTGATAGTTCACCCAAAAATGAAAATTCTGTCATTTACTCACCCTCACGTGAATAAATAGTTCACCCAAAAACAGAAAACACAGAATTGGGTAAAAATAAAACATATTATAGGGCCCTAAATATAATTTTTTTGTTAAACTTTTAATAAATTGCTGTTAAATTGTTTGTTTCATGATTTCAATTAATTAGACATGCTTTTTGACTAATAAAATTTAATTTAACCATTAAAACGGAGTACAGCTAAAACAACAAAAAATAAAATAAAATAAAATGGATTTCATAGGGCCCTAAATTAAATTGCATGCATTACAAAAAAAAAAAAAGTTAACATATAAACATACTTAAATCAAGTTGATTTTTCTGAACCCATTGGCAGATATCTGTTCTTGTTTTAATCATAAAATATCTTTCACAAGATTTCTTATCTTGTCATTTTGCTTCTCTAGTAAATGTATCTTGATTTAAGAATCTTTTAGATATTTGCACTGGAAAACAAGACAAAACTACTGAAAAAGAACCACTTTTTTGTAGTGTTCAGTAAAGTTCAGTAAAAGTAAAAGAGCTTTTTTTGTAAAATTAATTAAAAAGTCATGGAGATCTGTTGGAAATTGTATTTTCAAACTTTGAAGTGTTGCTAATACAACTCATTGTGTGCTTCCTAGACATTTACATTTAGAGAACATATTGACGTTCAACTGATGTTCCCTTCAATTTATTAATTCAATTTTCTTTAATTGGTAATTTTCCTTAAATTTACCTTCATAAAACCTGCAGAAACCCTGACAAAGTGTACATGCTTATGGACATCCTGAAACGTGTTTGCTTGATAGAGATCGTTCTTTGGGTCATGTCTTGTTTGATTGCAGTGACTGTTCGATTTCAGAACAAATAAATACAATAATGCAAGTATAAAGCCTATGGGTCTGTTCCACTGTTTGATGAGCAAAGTAGTAAAGAGAATAAAGCACTTTGAGCGGGAAACCCTCCGCTTGTTTGAAAAGAGGAAACGCGCAATCATTGGCTAGCAGTCATAAGCACACGTCACATATCAGCCAATCACACGCCTCTGCACCCTCGCGAGACTATGAGCGCGTGGCGGTACAATGCTTTAAAAGCAGGCGTGTAACATAAAAACAGTATTTCCAGCGTAAGCAGAACTGAGAGAAGTAAGATACAGCAATGGCAAGAACCAAGCAGACCGCTCGTAAATCCACCGGTGGTAAAGCCCCGAGGAAGCAGCTCGCTACTAAAGCCGCCCGTAAGAGCGCTCCGGCCACCGGCGGCGTCAAGAAGCCTCATCGCTACAGGCCCGGGACCGTGGCTCTGCGAGAGATCCGCCGTTATCAGAAGTCCACCGAGCTGCTGATCCGCAAACTGCCCTTCCAGCGTCTGGTGAGAGAAATCGCTCAGGACTTCAAGACGGATCTGCGCTTCCAAAGCTCCGCTGTCATGGCCCTGCAGGAGTCCAGCGAGGCTTATTTGGTCGGACTGTTTGAGGACACCAATCTGTGCGCCATCCACGCCAAGAGAGTCACCATCATGCCCAAAGATATTCAGCTGGCCCGCCGCATCCGCGGAGAGCGTGCCTAAACCCGCATCTGCATCAGCCGCTTCAAACCCCAAAGGCTCTTTTAAGAGCCACATAAATTACACTGAAGGAGAGAATTTCCAATGTAATGCTGTAAATAACTAATATATATACCACTAGGGTCCTACGCAGTTTTGGGACTTTAATTCAGTAACTCCCAGCTCTGAATAACCAGCAGCAGATTAAAGGACTCGGAGCTCGCGATCATTAAATCAGAGTCTGCTCTGCTGTTTGGCGATCGTGGGACATCAAACAACGATTACAGTATCAAACTGATGTGTCAGAGGTCAATATATGCAGATTAAAAAGTGGTTTAGGTTTTCTAGTCAGTTAAGCGCATGCTATCACTTAAAACCAATGTATGCGGTGGAGATGCCTGTACTGTATACTGAAAATAATGTAAAATATAAAGGTGAATATTTAATAGGAACTTTAATGGAGTGACAATGTCTGATGAATGATTTCATCTCAATTTGTAGTATAGTAAACATTATTATACTGGATAGCATATTCTGCACGTTATTTTGAAAATCTCATAAATGCAATCAGTGACTATTATATTAAGATTTTTATGAATTTAACCCATGAACAGGTAATGTGCACCACAAGATATACACTCCGTAGTCTCTTGTAGGAGGCATGAGAACGATTTTTTTTTTTTTTCACCAAATACTGTTTTTACTATAATTAAGACTCTTTTGAGTATGTGGTTCACATGACTTGGTTCAAAGTGTTTGTGCTTATTCACTCATGGCGCTGGACATTCTGACTTTGTGGAAAGTAGTTTTATATTAACTTACTTTACAATAAAAATGCAATAAACTGCTAATATTATTTGTGAACATTATCTTTGCAGTCTATTTGACCCCATTTGATGTTTAATGTCTCTATGACTGACTTTTTTTTTTTTTTTTTGGTTTTATGACTTTTCATCATTTAATGGGACATCTGGTTAAACATAGCATCAATGTTCTTTGAACTCAAGTATAAAAATGTTACCCGCATTTGTACTGGATGATATTGAGGTCATTATAAAATGCAATTTTATGATCTTCAGAAAACGTTCCTCTGCTTTAGGGCCCTAACCTGTCAACAATATCTGTAGTATTGCAAGAACCATTGATAGTTTTCTGTCAATGAGATTTTGTCACAGTTCTTAGACCGTGAAAGTGACAAAGGAGAATGTCTGAGACCCTGATTATGAGACATCCTCCTCAGATGAGCATGAGATCCTCCTGTTGTCTCTCAACCACAAGCAGAAACATTACCTTCCAAAACTGGAAATGTATTCATAGTTTTCACATGACGTCACGCTTATAGGAACGCCCACCTGGAGGGCAAAACAAGGCTTTCCTCCGTTGCCTGCCAGTCGTTTTTACCAGGTTTGTAGTAAGTTTTAATGCAGTAAGACAGTGATAGTAAAATACCAAATTCAATATACACCTTATTGATGATGCATACTTTGTACAGGAAAGCAGATGAACACAGAATATTAGTGCAACACAAGGTCTCTCGTTAAGCGTATTTTTCCCATTGAATAAAAAGATCGGGTTGCGTTCATATTCTAGGCTCATCTGCTCGCCTGTATATTGTATGCATCATAAAAAAGGTGTAAACTGAATTTGATCTTTTAATATCACTTTTAGTACATTACGGCACTTTATGGGTGGGCTGCACTAATGCAGATTCTTTAGCCTGTCGTCAGTTCACCCTCCGTCAGCTGCTTGATCAGCTCTATAATTCTAACGGTCTACTGCGTAATTAATCTGTGTTTAAAATTAAGTGGTGCAACAACTCGATTTAAAATAAAACCCATATGAACAAATCCTAGATTAGCGTTAAACTTTGCTTAACTGAATCCTTATTGATGCAACCCACCCTGAAGTGTTTTTCACATTAATTGTTTTAGAACGTCACGCTGTTTTTAGTGATTGAAATACTGCAGCAGGTGCTGTATGTGGATCATAAGTGCCCAAAACATGCATCTTGTTCACATATTTTTGTTTTAAGATGGAAATTTGACAGGCTTGTGCTGCAGTTCAATGGAGTTCTATGGCGGTTTTGCCCTCCAAGGCTCCGCGGCAGTCACGTGACTGAAAACTATGTATTATGGTCCTGCTCCCCATTGCAGGGTATAGCCGTGACCAAAAGTTTTGGCAGTCACATAAATGAAGTGTTTTGCAAAGTTTGCTGTTTCAGTTGTTGTGGTGTTGATTCACATTGTTATAGTGCAGAGTGATAAGTTGCACTTTACATATTTGAAGAAGAAAAGAAAAAAAAACCCTTCAATGGCAAAAAAAAGAAAGAAAAAAGAACTTTATCACAAAAACCCAAATTTCACTGTTTTTTGGTCCTGGCACAAAATGACCAGCTAACATCATTTCACTAATCATATCATCAGCACATGGGAAACTGTGGACAAGTTCTAGTCAGGTGAAAGAGCAGATTGCTGACTGATTGCTATAAAAGAAGGGGAAAATAGTGTGTTCAAGCATTGTGTTCTTATGTTAGCAATGGTTACCGCTAAGACATGCAGCCATCATTGCGTTGCATCAAAATGGCCTGACATGCAAGGAAATTGCAGCGAGCAAAGAATATTGCACCTGAAAGAACCATTTACCAGATCATCAAGAGTTCAAGAAGACTGTCTTCTCCTGAGGAGTCGCTACATAATTGTGTCTCAACAGTGCAGAGCTGTTCAGTATTGGCAGCAGGCGGGTGTGAGTGCATCTGTACAGTCGGGCAAAGACCTTTGGACAGTGGCCTGGTGTCAAGAAATGCAGCAAAGAAGCCACTTTTCTCCAAGAAAAACATCAAGGACAGACCCGAATTCTGCAGGAATTACAAGGACTGGACAGCAGAAGACAGATGCAAAGATATTTTCTCTGATGAAGCCCTCTGATGACTGTTTGGGACATATGGAAAATTGATTGTCCAGAGAAGAAAAGGAGAACGAGTCCTGTTTTGTGACACCAGTGAAGCATCCTGAGACCATCCATATGTGGGGTGTTCCCAAGGGAGTGTGAAATTGACCCCAAAAACAATACATGTTTCTATCCTTGATAACAGAAATTGTAAGATAATATAAAGCCAATAAAACCAAAAGTATCTTTCTTTCTTTTTTTTCAATTTTAAGTCAATCAGTGAGATTTTAAAGTGATTTGCAAATTCCATAGTCATGCAATGGACTAGTTGCATGAGTTGGCATTTTTCTGTTTCCGCTTTCTTGAGTGTACGCTTGTACGCTTCCGGTTCCGAGATATGACGAGAGGGGAGATATGAATGATGGCGCTCTTCTACACAAGATGCCTCCAAGACCTACCAAAGGTTACAATCAGCGATGTACACCGGCTAGTACAAGCGGCAAGCTCAGCCCCGAGGAGCAAAAGGGAAAAAGGGTTCAAGATGTATATATCTAGTTACATCGACAACTATGAAGGTAAGTTATACAACATTAGCTAACTGACTGGCAAGCTAGCTAGCTCTAGTTAACGTCACTGGCTAACTTTGACAACTTGACAGGCTATTTTATCCAGTGTAAAGTGTTTTGATGTACTATTAAGTGTATGCATAACATGATGTCAATGCCCCACAGTTTCAAACAAAGATTGTTTCCCTGACGCTCAGGGAGGGTGAGCGTCAGGGCTATCTGTTACAGGTCGATGAGAAAGAGCGAGAAGCCTCACGACCTCAGAGTAGGGAGTAGAAACAAGAGGTGTTCATCAGTTCAAAGCCTCAATCAGGTTCATGTTCTGTGGTTTTGATGTGGCTAGGGGAGCTAACCTGTAATTTAGTATTCAAATAAAGCTAGATGACGTTTTGCAACAGGTTGCATAGTAACAATTGCTAACATCGACTGGTAACGTTAGCTAGTTATGTGTGTGTAGCATGAAAGGGCTAAGTTATATCTTTCTTTTCGTTTTGCAACCCTGTGTTGCAAAATGACAAATAAATGACCTAAGCATACACCTACCTTTCATGGAAACCACAGAAACTGGTTGTGACGGCTGCTGTTCTTTACTGTATGTTTATTATAACCAATGCATGGTCCAGTTATCTTTATGGTTCATAGGTGCAGGGTACAAAATCAGCACTTACTTACCACTGGCCAATGTTATGCATTCAACGTTTATTGTTTTACTAACACTATATGAAAGTGAGTAAATTGAGACAGGTGATAAAGGCTGATCTATTTGTATGTCCTTAGATTACAGTATTGTGTATGATGCCATTGATAACCTGACATGGTTTAGCCTATTCCCATACCTACTACTTACCTGATCAGCCTGCTCTCAGCTTTCTCATTTTCTGTGTTGTATGGAAGTTGTGTCCTAAATGTGAATTGACAGACATTTTGTTTTAATGTGTAGATTGTCTTTGCCACTGAAATGTCAACTGGTGAGCAGTCCTCAGAGTGTTCCTGTGTGGCTGGAAGAGCACTCTGCAACCACAATGTTGCACTGCTGTTCCAGACCGCGCACTACTCCACACTGAACCTGGCTGCTGTACCCCCCATCCTTAGCTACACTGATACAGAGCAGCTCTGGCACAAGCCAAGGATAATGGTAAGTATGTGTTCACAACCAAACCATGGTTCAATGAGAAAAAATACTATAGTATTTACTATAGTAAATTGTAGTATACTGTACATACTATAGTATTTACAACACATAGGTAATGAATGCTACAGCACACTGTAGTATTAACTATATTGAACTGATAAACTGTGTTAAATACTGTAGTATAATTTAGTCTTTACTACAGTAAACTGTTGTGTATTGTAGTATAATATACCCTTATTTGTAGAAAACTTAGTACAGTATTGGTAATTTGTTTATATTTCTATAGTTGTTATATTACCACAACTATAGAATGACCAAAACAAATTAATTCAAGTACTTTACTATAGTATGGTTCAAAAACACTATAGTATTTACTATAAATTACTATAGTATTTTTTTTTCATGTGTGAAGAGCTGATCTAGTATGTTGCATCAACAACCATTTAAATTAATTTGATAATTCTTTTGTGTAATTAATAGGGTGTGAAACCAGGCAGAGTGAGTGACATGGTGTTCATTTCCACTAAGCCGAAGCAGTTTATGGTTGCTGACGGTGTAAGGTAATATCTATTGTCCTATGTAATTGTATAGCCTATATAAATTTGTGATTGCTGTTTGAGTGGAAAATTGTTCACACTGTTAAAGTCCTAATTGTGAAATTAAATTATCAAAAGGAGTACACGTTACAAGGCAGTGTGGGGGGAGCTGCCAGATCCAGATGTCCTCAAAGTTGACAAGGTGTACAAAGACTTCTTGCCAAACATTGCTCCACTCATCACCACCATGGCAATAAATGCGGACGTCCCACTGGTTGATTCTGCTTTTGGGAAAGTCCAGGAAGGCAGTCCTATATCCTACCAGCATCCTTTACCAGTGAGCCAGGTTGTACTACGCCACCCAGATGCCCCTCCACCACCACCTCTACCTGTAGATGGCTATAGGCTGGAGCCAGTTTGTGTGCAGTCACCAACAACACCTCCATCTACAGTCACTTGTCACTACAGTAGACATGGCAAGGAAAATAGAGATTGCCACCAGGGAGCAGAGCAACACTGTGGAGTGGCACCGTTCCCCGGAGGCCAAGAATAACTTCTTCCCGATTCAGGGAAATTTGCCATGTCAGAGGTCAGAGTTCTGCTGAAAACTTGGCACAAAGAATTAAAAAGGGAGTGGCTCAAACGGCTGCAATGAAGAGGGGACTGGCACTGGAACCGGTTGCCATCCAGGAGTACTGCAGAGTAAAAAACACAAATTACTGGCCTTGTGGTTTCATCATCCACCCAGATGCCCCCTGGTTAGGGTCATCTCCTGACGGTCTGGTGTTTGACCCAACTGAGAGCCCACCCTTCGGACTACTGGAAATTAAACGCAAAGAGCTATGTGGACTGTAGCTACTTGAAAATGCAGAGTGGCACATTGAAATTAAAGCAGACTCACAGCTACTACTGGCAGGTGCAAGGCCAGCTGCTTCTTACAGGGATGGAGTGGTGCGATTTTGTTGTTTTTGCAGAGGAGGATATTCTCATACAATGCATCTACAGAGACTGTGAGATGGCTAAAACCATCAGGGAGAAGGGAGATTATTTTTATTTTTACATGCCGGTTTGAAGAGGGCTCTCTATCACTTTTTGGCATTTAGAGTTCCCTTCGATTAATATGCACTACATTTTTTTTCCTTTGAACAACCACTATATTGATAGCATTGATTCTTAATAAATAATATTATAAATGATGAAGTTACGTATTTTATTAAATATATTACCCTAAACGTGCTTCTTTGTGTGGCCTTCTCTTAATGCTATCATGCCTTGGGCCAGGTGTGTAAAACAATGCACAGATTAAGCAAAAAGTGAAATGTCATTAATACATGAGTTATTCATCATCGAGTTGCCCATGCCTTTACCAGTGGTCCGTACTGGTAGTTGACCAGGAAGCAAGCCACATTGAACAGCTCCTCAATGCTTCCACACACAGAAAGTGGTATGTCTCTGTCAAAAAGTTTGTTCTCTTTCACCCTCCTGATGCACCTCTCTACATGAACCCTCAGATGTGCAATGGATTGAGTCTGCCTGACATCCTCTCTACTCCTTTGGGTGTTTCTTGAGAGAAAGGCAGGCCGGTAAACCTTGCACGGAGCCAGATTGTCCACAAGGAACCCTTTGTCAACCATAATTGCCATGTCCGGTGTAAGTAGGTTTGCGATGCCAGACAGCTTGAAGATCTCACGGTCACTCATGGATCCTGCATACAGACCAAACACAAATGTAATGGCACCATGGGGTGCCATGCCGATCACGGTCTTGAATGTAGCATGAGACTTGTACGTCACTCTGCAACAGGAGAGAGGATGGAGTCTGGCAGAATATTTCAGTGCAGTCAAGCACCACTTGTGTGTCAGGGAAAGCTGAAAACTCTGGTGGAAGTTGAGCTCTGACAGTTTCACGTGGGATCCACAGACGTTGGCTTCCAAGCAGGATGTATAGGAAGTGCGTCCAGGTGGCAATAATCCGGCTGGCTGTGGTGCGGTGAATGTCAAACCGTTCTGCTAGAACCCTGAGAGGCAGGCCCACTGACAGATGCATGAGGAACAGCAGCAGCTCATCTATGGGTTGAAGTTTCTTTGAAAATAAACAAGTGTTAGGCCTAGATACTGTTATACACAGTGGTGGAATGTAACAGTACATTTATTCAAGTACAATTTCATGGCTCCAACTTTGAGGATTTGCTGCTTTTCCTGCATTGAGTACTTTTACTTTTAATACTTAAAGTACATTTTCTTGATTATGCTTGCATACTTTTACTTAAAGGGTTAGTTCACCCAAAAATGAAAATTCTGTCATTAATTACTCACCCTCATGTCATTCCACACCTGTAAGACCTTTGTTCATCTCCAGAACACACATTTAATCAAAAAATCTTAATTTGTGTTCTAAAATGAACAGAGGTCTTACGGGTTTGGAACGACAAGAATTTTCATTTTTGGGTGAACTATCCCTTTAAGTAACATTCAATGCAGTAACAGTATTTTTACAGTGTGGTATTACTTTTACTTAAAGTATCTGAATATTTCCTCCACCACTGGTTATTATAATTGTTGTACACGTGCATACCGTTGTTGGTTGAGAGAACTCAACCTCTGCTGCTGGCAGAGGCAGCCTTGGTTGGTGATCCGCACCATCTTGGTGTTGACTGCAGCCTCCACTAGTTTCCAAAAGGCCTGGAAATGTTTGTATGAGGCAAACCTAAGAATGTAATGATGTTCATGTTAGATTTCGTTTTATTTTTTTAATTGGCTTCCTCAAAATGAAACATATTTTACAACTTGTACACAACACATTGATTAACAGGTTGGTGTAATGCTATTTCAAAAGCCTTATAAACCAACCTGGTGTAAAAACGAATGGCCTCGTCCGACCCTGCGAAGCGTTGTATGCCGAAACGGGTTCGCACCTGTAATGCTTCCAGTTGGTGTTGGAGATACCTAATCTTCCGACGCAAGGCTTCATTCTCGTTGGCCATCTCATTTGCCATCACCGCCGCCGCTGGAGTCACACAGTAATCATGATCAGGGACCGCTGTTTCCATCTCGGACTCGGAGTTTGCTGTCAAGTCCGGGGTAAGGCTCTCTGCCCTCGGCTTACGCTCCCAAACATTAGGTCTTGGTGTGGGTAGAGCGTACTCATTCCAAGAAAAGAGAACCGGTATAGCTCCTTTTTTAATCTTCTCAACCCCCCAGCAGTCACTACAAAGTCTCCCGCTGCACACACGAGTGATTTTCGTAGGGCTGAAGCTGTCCCTACGGATCTACGGGAAACGAGTGAAAACTTATCTCTGAGTTATAGCGTGACGAATTACTACAAAGAGGTACACAACAATGTAATGCCGACTTTGTCACCCGTTGGAAGGTCAATCGCCTTTCTTTAATGCTGAATCCACTCATTTTACTTACTTGCTTGATCTTAGTCACGATGTCAAAACTCTTGTTATTAGCAGTGCGGGAAAGCTTAAAGCGGAAGTACTGATGCCCACACTCAAATCCCGAAAGTTAATAGACGCCATCTTGTGCACCTAGTCCATAGGTATTCTGGATGAATAAGAGACGAGACGAGACGAGACGAGACGGGACGGGGTCTAAACAAAGAAACATGAATAAACTTTGTTTAAAAAAATCATATTCTGGAGGTTTAAATGGCTGGGGTCCAATTGACTCCAGTGGGGAAATTTTGTGGTAAATTTGAGGGTAACAGGAGGGTTTAGATGCTACTTTTTTTTTTTTTTTTTTTTAAATGACATGTGAAGGCCAAGTATGGTATTTAATAGACATTAGAATCAGTGGGTATTGAACACACACACACACACACCCGGAGCAGTGGGCAGCCATTCATGCAGGCGCCCGGGGAGCAATTGGGATTTAGGTGCCTTGCTCGAGTCTGACTTTCTAACCACTAGGCCATGACTGCCACAATATGTTGTTCATGCTGTTATTTAACACATTTTGAAAAAAAAAAAATTGCATCACATAAAACAGAAATATTGATGAATTTGGCTTAGTTTGTACCTTAATAGAGAAATGTATCCTGAAAGATACAAGTCATGACATACATCAAAATATATCAATATATGAAATATATCAAAAACCCATTTCTAAATTCTCGTTACTAAAAATGGTAAAAAACCTAAAATACACTTAAAACAACACTTAAAATATACACGTACAAACACACACAGGCATAAACAGAAGATATATCAGATGTGCCACTCTATTATTTAA
This sequence comes from Coreius guichenoti, assembly GCA_039654105.1. Taxonomy (NCBI): domain Eukaryota; kingdom Metazoa; phylum Chordata; class Actinopteri; order Cypriniformes; family Gobionidae; genus Coreius; species Coreius guichenoti. The sequence continues at coordinate 29,299,320 of CM077191.1, forward strand.
TAATTTTACTTTCCTCCTGGGATCTAGGAATAGACTTTTGTCCTCTGTATTATATTTTAGTGAATTTCTCTGACAGCAAACATGTCACAGTAAGTCTGGATGTCCTGTAAAGAGATACCAAATGTTTCGAAGTTTTACAATGACAACTGCCTCTCCTCGGACTTTAAAAATGACACTCTTGTGGAAATATGATAATATTTTGTAATTATAATTTAAATGACTAATTTTTTAATTGTTTGTCATTAATCAACATCTCATGAAAATGTTATGGGGTTTCAAATCAAAATATGACTTTCTGTTACGAAACAGGACATCGATTTCATACATCTCCACTGTAGAGGACACCAGGACATCATGTTTATCAGGCATTTTGGGAGACACAACAAGTGAATAGGGAAAGTAATTATATTTAAATATTCCTATGAAATATTAGATTGTATTATGAAAATCTTGCCCATTATTACACTTCTTTTTTCATTACATGTTGCCCCAAGAACATATTAATGTGCAAATTAGAGACAATGTATAGATACATTGTATATAATGGGAAAACCCGCCATTTTACACACATATTGCATAAAGCAAAATGGTATATTAAATCATTGTTATATCTTTCATAACATTGTTGAGAATCATCTTTATACAAAGTTTGGTATAAAAAAATCCTGAAACCTAAAAATTGATTGGTCCCTTTGTTTTTGCCTGGTGTCCACCTGGTGTCCACTTACAAGGACATAGCATAACATATGCATAAAATATAATTTTTCAAAAATGGACACTCCATTTGTTCCATATGCTCTAAACAATGTAATGACACGAAAAAATACTAAATTCACAAAACTTTTTTTTCTGGTTCTCAGGACAGGAGGATATTATAACGTCTTATTGTCCCTCTTCGTTTACTTTGGTGAGTTTGTAGAAAAGCACTTTTCATTATCAACCAGTACTACTGTAAATTATATGATCTTTGTGAAATACATTTTATGAAACCTGAATTTTAATATGAAACAAACGGCAGGTTTGGGATTAAATCACATGCGCTCTAGCTTTATTTTGGGGGAGGGGTGTGTGCCATGTGACGCTGCGCTGGTTTCTGTCAGGTCCTGTAAACAAATGTAAAAGGTTTCCTTGTGCCATACACACACAATTTGCTTGTTGTCAATTGACAGACCGAAGTACGCTGACGGTGAATTAAATATGTCTGGAAGAGGCAAAGGCGGTAAAGGACTCGGTAAAGGAGGCGCAAAGCGTCACCGTAAAGTTTTGCGCGATAACATCCAGGGAATCACCAAACCCGCCATCCGTCGTCTGGCTCGCCGCGGCGGTGTCAAGCGCATTTCCGGTCTGATCTACGAGGAGACCCGCGGTGTGTTGAAGGTGTTTCTGGAGAACGTTATCCGCGATGCCGTGACCTACACCGAGCACGCCAAGAGAAAGACCGTCACCGCCATGGATGTTGTGTACGCGCTGAAGCGACAGGGACGCACCCTGTACGGCTTCGGAGGTTAAACGCCTGAAATCAAGAAAAGCTACAAACCCAACGGCTCTTTTAAGAGCCACCAACACTGTCACACAAAGAGCCAATGTGTAAATAATGTGCTACATAGTATTAAATCGAAACTATCGGCATATTTTCCTTCCATTTAACGTATAACCAAAGTATGCCCTTTAAATAGCGAGCGAAGACCATTCGTTTTTGTATTATAGTATATCAATTTAATGGATCTTCATTTTTACAACATGAACTAAAAGAAATTTATCAAAATAATACCGAGGTTAGCAGAAAATGCAGAAAACAATCAAATTTATTTCAATTAATTATTTTGCCCAAACGGATTTATTTACTATTCCTGTAGTTTAAACAGTTCAACAACAGTTTAATGAATCAATGAAGTTCCGATCAAAAACTGTTTTTAAAAAGACATATTGGTCTGTTCCCTCGCAAACTCCCTCAATTGGTCTATAATGGGTTTTAAAATTACATAATTGTGCACAATATTTGTTAGAACCTCTTATTCTCTCAAAATATCACAAATAAAAAGAGCGGGAAACGAAACAAAGGAAACTTCGGGGAGGGTGTCGTTCAAACATTTGGCGGTGGGCGGGACTATCATTTATCAGCCTGTGATTGGCCCTCGTTCCTCTCGTGATGCTTTGAGTTGTCCAATAAAATGCGAGTTTATGGTTTTGGCCTATGAAAACAGGCAATCAGAAGATTCCCCTATCTCTTTGTAAATTAGCATAGGGCAGTGAATAAATGCCTCTGTATCGCTCTTGAGCTCACGTTGATTCATTATTAACACCATGCCTGAACCAGCTAAGTCCGCACCTAAGAAGGGTTCTAAAAAGGCCGTCATTAAGACTGCTGGTAAGGGAGGAAAGAAGCGCAAGAGATCGAGGAGGGAGAGCTACGCTATCTATGTGTACAAAGTCCTGAAGCAGGTTCATCCTGATACCGGCATCTCCTCCAAGGCGATGGGCATCATGAACTCTTTCGTCAACGACATCTTCGAGCGCATCGGCGGTGAGGCGTCTCGTCTGGCGCACTACAACAAGCGCTCCACCATCACTTCTAGAGAGATCCAGACCGCCGTGCGTCTGCTGCTGCCCGGAGAGCTGGCCAAACACGCAGTGTCCGAGGGCACAAAGGCCGTTACCAAGTACACCAGCTCCAAGTGAGATGTTCTGACTTTAACTAACCCAAAGGCTCTTTTAAGAGCCACACATGTTCTCCGCTAAAGAGCTTTCTGCAAAATGTTTTAATCAGCTACAATATGTAAATAAATGCTTAATTGCTAGAATGTAAAATGAAATACTGTAACTTTGTACAGTTGAATTTAAATTTGTTTTGTATAAGACTACCATAAAAATTAGTGACATTATTTTAACTTTGTATTTTGAGCTGTTTCTATAAGATTATAAGCTTTAAAGTTTGTTATTCTAACTCAACGTTATTATAACTTAATTACTACTATTAGAATTGTTTAATCTATACAAAACATAATATACTTATTATTATTATTATTATTATTATTACTGCAAATAATAATCTGCCAAATTCTGTTTTTTTTTTTGTTGGTGAAAACCATAAATGTTCCAAAGTAATAAGTATGAAAATGAGGTGTGTAACATTATGCCATCTGCGTTTTCAAATATTTGTTATTTGTATAGCAACTCCCAAATGAGCGTACAAGCAGTTGAACAGGATGTAGTAATACTTGAGTCATTTATTATCTAGAACTTTACAAAAAGCTTACAATGACTTCAGTCATTGTTAGGGAGTTAGGCTTTTCACTTTAGAATACTGATCCAAATGATTAGTAATTCCTTGGTAATACGAGTCATTACTAGTTTAGAACTAATTATACATTTTTAATACTATACTAATTATACTAATTTACACTCACATTATGAACCTGTAAATAGTAATTCTCTGGGAGGTATTAAAAAAAAAAATAGTAGTTACTGATTAGCTAATTGTGAACTACCACATTCCACTGAGCGCTATTACTTACTAATCGTTAATCAGAGTTTCTTGTTAGATAATAGTTACTAGAAAGTTAATCATTTGTTCCTGTGTAGTTATTTATTAATAACGGAACAGTATTCTAAAGTGTTACTGGTAATCAATCTGCCATAAACGTGGTTACTATATTTTTACTATAATAAAACCATGGTTAATTTCCATAAAGGACAAATATGACTCATGATACCACAATAACATGTTCATAAAAAAACAAAACAAAAAGTATCCCACTAACAGTGGGTGCTGAGTTCAGGCTTCAGTTTGAAGTTTACTATTCAAACTCCAAGGACCGAATAAAACTATTGACACGTGGGTTGATGGCTTTCACCTTCCTCTACTACCCTCATGGTCCTCTTGTTGACTCCCTTTCTTGCAGTACACTTCACTATCTGTCTGGCATTTCCATCTTCAGGGTTGATTCTGACCAGGAACCTGTTAGCAAGATCATAAGTCAATAAATATGCTTAAAAAAAGAATAATGCACTCAACCTTGTCCTCAAATTCCTCCCATCCTCCAACTTTTAGTTCTTACTCAACTGTTGCACACCTGATTTAATAATACAAAAGCGATATGCAGAAAGAAATTCACTTGCCTCTGAACAAGCTTTAATGTACACGTAGCAGACTTCTGGTACTCAATGTTGAAGTTGTAGTAGCTTGCAAAGGCGGTTATAAAATTGTCACTGCTGTCCAGTGTCAAGAGAACTTTTCCCTCAATGGATAGCATCCACCTGGATGCTGTCATAATTGAATGTCCTGAAAATGAAAGAACGCAATGTTAATTACCTATAATGTTTTATTCTGAAAACAACCTTATGTCAACAAAGTCCATGAATGACTCCATTCTTAAATGGTACAATTTACATATTACTGTTTGTACACATTCATAGAGTATATGTATGTGCAGTGAATAAAATGTTGTCTGTGAATAAAAATACTTATGTTGATACAGCTGCGTGTGTTTGTGTGTGTGAGTATATTTGTGTGTGAGAGTGGGTGAATGAGTGTATGTGAGTGAGTATGTACAGTATATGTGTGTGAGTGTGTATGAGTATGTTTGTGTGTATGAGTGTGCATGTGTGAGTGTATATGAGTGTGTAGCTGTACAAACATCTCTGAGTGTGTATGTGAGTATATTTGTGTGTGTGAGTTTGTGTGTGTATGATGGTGAATATGAGCATGTATGTGTGAGTGTCTGTGAGAGTGTGTATGAGTATATGTGTTAGTGTGTTTGTGTGAGTGTGTGTCTGTGAGTGTCTGAGTGTGTGAGTGTACAAACTGTGTGAGTATGTATGTTAGTGTGTGCCTGGGTGTATGATATGTATGGGTATGTGTGACTGTGTGTGTATGTGTACATAAATAATAAATTGTAGTGGAGAACGACTCGGTTACTAATGTAACCTCGGTTCCCTGAGAGAAGGGAACGAGTATTGTGTAGCTACGCTATGGGAAAACTCCTTTTCTCGAGATATTGAAGCCAAAAATTATCCTTCTAATTTTATATATGTAAAACGCAGTGCAGCTGCACAGCAGACCCAAGCAGAGCATACTAGCATGCTGATTGGCTGTGCCACGGCAACTGCACGAACCTTAAAAACTTCGCCCCATACTATGGCCTGGGACGAGAGCCAGAGGCCCATAGAAGAGTAAAAGTTATGAGTCCCAAAAAGAGGCCAACGAGTGGTGAGCCTCATATAAGGGTATGTGTAGGGAATGAATATTCCCGTCATATTATTAGGCAAAACTAGACCAGACAGAGTCGGGCCTATGATTATTGCAAATGTGTTATACATTTGTTTATATGGAATTAAATGAAAACTAGACCGGAGAGAGTCGGGCCTTATAGTTATTGCAAATGTGTTATACATTTCTTATATGGAATTAAATAAAAACTAGACCGGACAGAGTCGGGCCTTATAGTTACTGCAAATGTGTTATACATTTGTTTATATGGAAAGAACCCTAGCTTGTAAAGCAGGAACCTCCAAGTTATAGAATCTAATAAATGTGGACGGAGAGGCCCAGCCTGCCGCCGCACAGATATCTTCAAGTGGTATTCCACTGGATCAAGCCCATGACGAGGCCATGCCTCTAGTGGAATGAGCTCTGACGCCTAAGGGGCAGCAGAGACCTTTTGACTCGTAAGCCAGCGAGATAGCATCAACTATCCATCGCGATAATCTCTGCTTCGTGATCGCGCACGCCAAAGCATACGAACAGCTGTTCTGACTGCCTAGATGCTGCGGAACGCCCTAGATAAACTCTAAGAACCCTGACAGGACAGAGTAGATTCGAGTCTCTTTTGTCCTCAGACGATGGAAGAGCTGATAGCGAAATGACCTGTGCTCTGAACGGAGTGGAGAGCACTTTGGGTACATAACCGTGTCTTGGTTTGAGGAAGACTCTGGTGTCGTTAGGCCCAAACTCAAGGCAGGAAGCGCTCACCGAGAGCGCATGTAAATCACCAATTTGCTTGACAGACGCTAGTGCCAGCGAGAGAGCAGTTTTGAGCGAAAGGTGATTCAGGCTCACAGTCTGAAGCGGCTCAAATGGGGCACCTTTCATGGCCTCTAGGACCGTGGAAAGGTCCCATATAGGAACCGATGGGGGTCGAGGCGGGTTCAGCCTCCTAGCTCCTCTGAGGAAGTGCACAATTAGATCGTTTCTCTTCAGTGACTGTCCGGCCATGTGAGCGTGAAACACTGCTATGGCCGCCACATATACTTTGAGCGTGGAAGGGGTGCGACCCGCATCCGAAAGATCTTGAAGAAAAGAGAGCAGGTTGAAGGCGCTTTCGCTTCAGAAATAGTATTCAGCACCCCTTCTGGGAGGTTCCTGGGTATCCGTTGATGGGCCACACATGAAGGGCCCATAAGTCGGGACGGGGATTCCAGATCATCCCCTTCGCCTGCCTGAGGAGGTCTCTCCTCAGCGGTATCGGCCATGGGGCTGTTTCTAGCAGTTGAATCAGCTCGGAGAACCATAGTTGGTTCCTCCAGAGAGGGGCTATTAAAAGCACTGCACACTTGCTCCCCTGATCCGTTTGATGACCTGAGGTAGCATCGCGACCGGAGGGAATGCATACAGCGGGCGGCTGGGCCAGTCGTGGGCCAGCGCATCCCTGTCCTTGGAGAAAAATGTTGGGCAATGAGCATTGTCTTCTGAGGCGAAGAGATCGACCTCTGCCTCGCCGAAGACGCTCCAAATTAGCTGAACCATTTGTGGGTAAAGAGACCAGTCCCCTGGGGGAATGTTGTCTCTGGATAGCATATCCGGACCCTGGTTCAGAATGCCTGGCACATGCACTGCCCTTAGCGAGCGCAGGTTGTGCTGAGTCCATAAAAGGAGGCGTTTGGCCATGGTGTGCAGGTCCACCCTGTCGATTTATATAGGATACCACTGACATGTTGTCCGTTCGGACCAGGACGTGGTGACCCTTTATGTATGGGAGGAAAGCTTTTAGCGAAAGATCGACCGCTCTCATCGCTAGACAGCCACCTCTCCGAGCTTGACCAAAGGCCGGAGATGGGCCTGCCTTCGTGCAGGGCACCCCTACCTAGGTTGGATGCATCTGTCAAGATCACTTTCCATTTCGAGACCATGCCCATACTCACACCAGACTGGTACCAGTCGGCTGTTTTCCAAGGAGCCAGGGCTTTGATACAGCCGTGGTTCACTTTGATGCGTAAGTGGCCTGACCGCCATGCGCGAGCCGGGACGTGAGGCTTTAACCAGAGCTGAAGGGGACGCATGTAAAGTAGACCCAGTTTGAGTACTGCTGATGCTGAGGCCATGAGGCCTAACATCCGCTGAAAATGTTTGAGAGGAGTGTAAGTGCCAGCTTTGAACGACGTCGCTAGGCCCTGGATGGCGAGCGCGCACTGTGACGCAAGCCGCGCTCTCATCCACACCGAGTCTATGACTGTTCCCAGAAAATAAATATTCTGGCTGGTACTTTGTAACAGGCTCGTTGACTGCAATGTTAACATCTCCAGCCGCCTGAATAGAGGGGACTTTGAGAAGTGTAAAGAGAGTGAAAATGGCGCATGGTTTGTGACGCTTTCTGTGCTTTGGTGAAGCACTCGGCGCTGTGTGAAGTGCTTATGTGCAGGGGTGCATACTGTATAGTGGGCACACTGCCTGCAGTCAGAACAGAGGAAAAACTCTTTTTGTGATTTATTAGGGTCGGCGTTAATATGGCGTTTGTGTGCAGGTGTGTGTGCTTTATAACAGGCTCATTGACTGCAATGTTAACTTCTCCAGCCGCCTGAATAGAGGGGACTAGGAGAAGTGTAAAAAGAGTGAAAATGGCGCATAGCTTGTGACGATTTTCGTCGCGCCATTTTACAACGCCGCCAGGCGCTGGACAGTGAGCGCGCACTGTGACGTAAGCCAAAGGAAACGGTACTGGCCGCTAACTGAGAGGGGCGCTGGTCTTCCTGGAAAAACGGGACAGGAGGAGACTCTGAGAGCGAGACACGTGGGGAGTTTTCCGGCGTGGGCTTGCTCGTCTGCTCTGGCATTCTCTGTTTGCGGCGCTTCTTTTTGGGCAGCCTGAGAGGGAGAGCGGGTGCTTGTTTCGCTGAAGGCTTTTCGACGGCGGTGACTTCTCAATCCAGAGGTCAGCGAAGGGTAATTCCGCTGAAGGAGATTAAATCTAAAATTCTATGGCGTAACATGGGTTTTTATAGCCGAAGGCCACGCCCATTCCGGCGGGATTTGGCGTGCTAGGGCGGGAAGCGACCCGATTGGTTCGCACGCCTCAGCCGCATTGCCATAGGTTCGTGCAGTTGCCGCAGCACAGCCAGTCAGTGCGCTAGTATGCTCTGCTTGGGTCTGCTGTGCAGCTGCACTGCGTTTTACATATATAAAATTATAAGGATAATTCTTCAATATCTCGAGAAAAGGAGTTTTCCCATAGCGTAGCTACGCAATACGAGAGTACTCTCCAAAGGGAACCACATACTTGCCAAGCGCAATGAGCCTGGGTGTGTCTGGTATTACCTGCTGTGCCTCAATGTCTGCCTGGGTTGCAGTGGCCTAAACATATGAAAACAACATGAAGTACAGAATATGAAGTAACTACTGTACATAAAAAACGAGTATAACGGGTACAACTAGTCAAATATTGTCAGTGATATTTTTCTTTCTTAAAATACTTTTCCACTGCATCTTTTTTAATTATTTAAATTTTATGTCTTAATAAAAATGATATAAAATATTGTCCTCAACCTGGCATTAAAATATAACATTCTGTGGTTGAGAAGATCTGCTTTTAGTTGGCACCGTTCTTGCCTTGCCAGGGTGTCGATACATATGTGACTTAAAAGACTGAAAATTCTTAAAAGTGCAAGGGCACTCAGGTACACCACATGCAAAGAGGTAATTAGCCACATTTCTGTGAACTTTTGCATGTGTGGTGAATGCATTTAAGAGAGAGATTGAGAAACTGCATGACTTGCAGCTGTAGCTGGACATACTTTAAAACTTGGCTGGGATGACTTTGAGGGGGTACTGGAATCTGGTGAAGATTGGACTGATCACCAAAACTGAAAGACATGACACAAAAAGACATACGACAAAACCTGTTAGCCACAGCACCAAGAACTATGAGCAGATTGTGTAAGAGAGAAATGGTAAAATAAAATTCTGTAGAAATAACAAAAAACAATTTTAAAGGTTCAAAGCATTATATTAAAATTACTTACAGAAAACTCATTCCCAGGCTGCAAAGATAAGTGACCCACACTGTAGAGCTGTAAGAATTCAAAATATATTTTATTCACTTATGTGTTGCTTGTTGAGGACGTATTAGCTAACACATCGCTGTATTTCATACACTCTAACAATATATCTATAGAAAAAAAATTATAAGCTTCTGCTTCTAAAAATTCTATTTTGCTTTTTGGCATGCATGGTCCTTTGTTGACTAATAGATCATCATTAACTCTGAAAAAGGTAATTTATACCTTTATTCATATTTTTAATTAATCATTATTTGTCATTACAATCACAAAGCTACAGAACTGGGTCTCCCGCCTAAATGAAATGAAGTAAAAGGCTAAACCGGTACCAATAGCCACACTCAGAAAAATGATTCTAGCTGTTTGCTGAGTTTATTTAAATAAAACAAGCTGAAACAACACAAATCTTTAGTTTTTTACTTAATTGCCATTTTACTCAATTTTATTATGTTAAATGAAATTAAATTTGTAAAATGTTAAGTTAACCTAAACCATTTGTGTTGGGACTACATGAATCATTTCTGTTGCACTGACTGAAACTGAGCAGTGTATTTCTAGTTTCCAGCATGCTTTGCATAGGGATGGATCAGGAGAGTAAATGTTGAAATTAAGTGCTGTTTAATGTGTTTTTTTAATAAAGGGAAAGACCTGTTCAAGTTTGATGTTATATTTGACAGTTATATTTGACATTTAAAAGTTGTGTTATGTTGTGTCGATTTTTGAGGTTACCATTATCGTGAAGTGTAGACCTTGTGGTTAGGCTATGCTGTTCTCAATAAGCTATAACTTTGCTAATGCCAGTAATGAAATGTTTTACTTGATCATAACGTGCATGCTACAAATGTTACACTTAGCATGTGAACAAGTGTTGTGTTGACTATTAGTTTTTATACAAATAAAGAAAATAAATGCGTTTGACACAGTTCCCACAGTCTAAATATGGTCATCAGATCTAGCCCTCTTCATCCTACTTTATCTAGTTGGAATGACATGATTTTTTAGTCTTGACTAAATGAATTTTAAGTTCATACAATAAGATTACAACAAATCATTTCAAACCAATTAGATTTTGTTGGAAAAACGTAATTCAATTTCATGGAAAAGTTTTCCTTAATTTAATTAAGTTCGTTCAACAGCTTGTTTTTTTGAGTGCAATCTCTCTAAGCCCAAATCAACTATTTGCGTTGCAAAGGAAAGTTTAGTATTTTTAAGCCTTGTTTTCACGTGTTTTTGTGTAAAACTAAGTTTTTATAAGCTGTCAACCCAAAAAAACTAGCGTTTAAGGAGACAAAAGTGGATACAGGCAATAAGACGTGAAGCATCAGCGCGAAGAATGGGTAAATTATGGGATCCTGACACTCAGTATGCATACGTGTGCAGTAAACATTTTGTCACTGTTAATTCAAATATCCAAATGTTAGTTTTATATATTATATTTCCTGTCGCTGATTACGTTCCCCTCTAGTGGGTGTAGTTCTCAGTGTAATATAACATGTCGCGCTCTGTCTCAATTGCCTGTATCCACTTTTGTGTCCTTAAATGCTCGATTTTTTGGGTCAACAGCTTATAAAAACTTCTGGGTTTTTGGTTCTGGGTTTTTTAGCTTGTTTTCTGTACACCTTGTCACATATCATACATAGCTTTTAGACATTGTTCTGTTTTTTGCTATAAGTCAGAAATGACAAGGAGGCCACTTCAGGCAATACAAAGTCAATGGAGAAGGTTTGATTGTCTCCTCTACAAAATTACCCAAAATGCAATGCAAATTACAGTATCTTACTGTAATATAAAAATGCAGTATTGCAATTTGTTTCCTAAATGCATGATGCTCAGCAACAACATTCCGTCGAGGAATAAAGTGCAGTTTCAAATTCTCAATAGCATCCGTCATTGTCTCTCCTTGGTTTGGTAAAGTACATTTAGATTTTTCCACGTACAGACCACACCATTGTCAAAACGATCCCCATTCACATGGATCCGCAAAAAAACAAACAAAAAAAAAACTCGCTGTATTCTGCTGCCAGGCCATTAGATGGCGATGAAACACTATAGACTGAACACGTAATACGCATGTGCAAGACGTCAATGTTTTCACAGATTCGCGTTTTTGTTGTTTACATGGAGACCGTTTTCAAAAACGTGCACTTTTTTGCACGCAGCTGTCGTTTAAATGAACGGCCAAAACGCATAAAAAGTTTTACGTTTTTAGTTGAAAACGGTGTCGTGTAAACAGCCCCTTAGAGTTCTCAATTCTTTATTCAAATAAAAAAGCAGGGCAAGCCAAAAGTGCCATAATTGTCAGCAGGTGCAGCACACTTCAATTCTTTCTCTACATCTTTCATAGGTAACAACATGTGGACTACGGCGCCATCACCTGACAAGTATACACAAACACAACAGTTGGACCGTTTGTAGTTGTAAGCTGTTAAATATATTAAATTGACTCAACTGCTGGAAATGTGCCATTTATATTTTAAAAGGTTTTCCCACAAACTTTGAAATGGTCAGGAATTTGTTGACGTACTATTGAAGTGTAGTTGAAATAATAATGTTGTTTCAACATTAACTTGGTACATCAGATGGCAACATTGTTTTATGTTGACATTTCATTTCAGTTGTATTTTCAGTGTTTCAACAAAAGTGATTTAGAATCAACATCAAATTGTAACATTGATCGAACAATATTACCAAAGATTATTTAAATGTTGATTCAACGGGGGAGTCGCGTGACGTAACATGGCGGAGTAGTTGTGTTTCTGCCGAGCTGCTGTGGAGCCCTCTGATTTTAACTTTTTCAATCTGAGTAGCCTTCCTTAAGCCAGGCTCACACTACAGGAGTTTTAGGACGATTTATCCCCGATTTTCCCCTCCCGAGATTAGGAGAAAAAATCTTGTCTAGGACCTCGATCAGTTCCGAAGTTCGGTGCAGATTGTCTGGTAATGTGAGGTGTTCACAGATTCTTTGAATCTTGCACCTCCCGATCTGCTGCCATACAAATCGGAGCCGCCCTGATCATATCAAACATATATCAATCATATTGATATTTAGGATTTTAAAATCGTAATGATTATATCAGTTCTTTCACGATAGCCAATGAAAGAAGTGAATAAGAGCACTTTTTAAAAATTGCAACCGCGAAACAAGCTGCTGTGTGCGGGTCTGTTGAACAGCGGAGATGGTGGAACTGCATGTTAAAGTGTTGCAACAACACGTCTATTTGTATAACGTGTCTTCGAAAACATGACACAACCGTACGGACAAAGAGAAGAGCTGAGTAGAAATTGCCTTGGTTTAGGTGAGTGTAGAAAGCTGCTAGCAAATGTAAACATTACTGTCATTACTGTTGAGACATCAATGTCAATCTGCTACGTACAGTGGGGAGAACAAGTATTTGATACACTGCCGATTTTGCAGGTTTTCCTACTTACAAATTATGTAGAGGTCTGTAATTTTTATCATAGGTACACTTCAACTGTGAGAGACAGAATCTAAAACAAAAATCCAGAAAATCACATTGTATGATTTTTAAATAATTAATTTGCATTTTATTGCATGGCATAAGTATTTGATCACCTACCAACCAGTAAGAATTCCGGCTCTCACAGACCTGTTAGTTTTTCTTTAAGAAGCCCTCCTGTTCTCCATTCATTACCTGTATTAACTGCACCTGTTTGAACTCGTTACCTGTATAAAAGACACCTGTCCACACACTCAATCAAACAGACTTCAACCTCTCCACAATGGCCAAGACCAGAGAGCTGTGTAAGGACATCAGGGATAAAATTGTAGACGTGCACAAGGCTGGGATGGGCTACAGGACAATAGGCAAGCAGCTTGATGAGAAGGCAACAACTGTTGGCTCAATTATTAGAAAATGGAAGAAGTTCAAGATGACAGTCAATCTCCCTCGGTCTGGGGCACCATGCAAGATCTCACCTCGTGGGGCATCAATGATCATGAGGAAAGTGAGGGATCAGCTCAGAACTACACGGCAGGACCTGGTCAATGACCTGAAGAGAGCTGGGACCACAGTCTCAAAGAAAACCATTAGTAACACACTACGCCGTCATGGATTATAATCCTGCAGCGCGCGCAAGGTCCCCCTGCTCAAGCCAGCGCATGTCCAGGCCCATCCGAAGTTTGCCAATGACCATCTGGATGATCCAGAGGAGGAATGGGAGAAGGTCATGTGGTCTGATGAGACAAAAATAGAGCTTTTTGGTCTAAACTCCACTCGCCATGTTTGGAGGAAGAAGAAGGATGAGTACAACCCCAAGAACACCATCCCAACCGTGAAGCATGGAGGTGGAAACATCATTCTTTGGGGATGCTTTTCTGCAAAGGGGACAGGAAGACTGCACCGTATTGAGGGGAGGATGAATGGGGCCATGTATCGCGAGATCTTGGCCAACAACCTCCTTCCCTCAGTAAGAGCATTGAAGATGGGTCGTGGCTGGGTCTTCCAGCATGACAACGACCCGAAACACACAGCCAGGGCAACTAAGGAGTGGCTCCGTAAGAAGCATCTCAAGGTCCTGGAGTGGCCTAGCCAGTCTCCAGACCTGAACCCAATAGAAAATCTTTGGAGGGAGCTGAAAGTCCGTATTGCCCAGCGACAGCCCCGAAACCTGAAGGATCTGGAGAAGGTCTGTATGGAGGAGTGGGCCAAAATCCCTGCTGCAGTGTGTGCAAACCTGGTCAAGAACTACAGGAAACGTATGATCTCTGTAATTGCAAACAAAGGTTTCTGTACCAAATATTAAGTTCTGCTTTTCTGATGTATCAAATACTTATGTCATGCAATAAAATGCAAATGAATTACTTAAAAATCATACAATATGATTTTCTGGATTTTTGTTTTAGATTCCGTCTCTCACAGTTGAAGAGTACCTATGATGAAAATTACAGACTTCTACATGCTTTGTAAGTGGGCAAACCTGCAAAATCGGCAGTGTATCAAATACTTGTTCTCCCCACTGTATATAATCAAGAACTGGAAAGAGTTAAACATTTTAAGTTTTTAGGGTTGTGGTTTGATGAAAGAGTTACATGGGCGATGCATATCCAGAAAATATTGGATAAATGTAAGAAAGTAATAAATATAATGAGGTGTTTAGTTGGCAGTGAATGGGGGGCAGATAGGATGGCATTAAAGGCCATCTATAATGGGTTGATTAGGTCTAGAGTAGATTATGGTTGTGTGGTGTATGGATCAGCAGCAAAAAACGTTGCTTAGAAAGTTAGATTGTATACAGCATCAGGTATTGAGACTATGTACAGGAGCTATAAAAACGACACCGATTGCAGCGCTACAGGTAGAAATGGGAAAAATATCATTAGAAATGAGACGGATACAGTTATCAGTGAGTTATTGGGCTAATTTACAAGGCCATAGTCAAGAGCATCCAACACTAGAAACTTTAAAGCCCTGTTGGGAAAAAGAGAGGAGGAAAATGAAAAGCTTTGGATCAACAGTGATACAGAAAGCAACACAATTTAAAGTTAATCAGTTAAATGTTAGTCCAACTGTACCGCTACCAATAATAAAACCTTGGTTACATACAGATGCTACAGTGGATTTTGCATTGTTAGAAAAGAAAAACAGGGATAAGGAATGTAATTCATATAATGTGCAGACATATATTGAGTACTACAGCTATGTTCAGATATACACAGATGCATCAAAGAGTTTAGACAATAAAATAGGAGTAGTGTTCATTGTTCCAGAATTTCATTTATCTGTAGGGAAAAGGATCAGTGATGAATTATCTGTTCATACAGGGGAAATGATTGCAATATTATTAGCAACACAGTGGATAGAGGAGATAAGACCTTTGAAATCAATCATTTGTTCAGACTCAGGTTCATCATTGGCTAGCTTACAATACAGTCACTCAGAAAGTAGACCAGACATTTTAATAGAAATACAGCAAACATTATACAGAATTCAAATGATGGGCCTTACAGTGGTTTTTTAATGGGTTCCGGCACATATTGGTGTCAGAGGAAATGAAATGGCAGACAAGGAAGCAAAGGAAGCCATTAAAAACAAAGACATTAATTTATCAGTTAATCTGAGTAAGAATGAAATCAAGAGTATTATTAAGAAAAGGTTGAAGGAAAGGTGGCAAAAACAATGGGATCAGGAGAAGAAAGGTTGAAAGAAATGGTTTTACAGGATTCAAAGGAAAGTGGGAGAGATGATATAAAAATATCAAGGATGAGATTTGGACACACAAGACTAAATAGTACACTTTATAAAATGAGTAAACACGATACGGGAAAGTGTGAATTTTGTGGGCAAGAAGAAACAGTGGAACATGTTATGTTATACTGTCAGAAATATGAGACTGAAAGAAGGGTTTTACTACAAAATCTATCAAAAATAAAAATGCAGTTTATATTAGGAGATCTTTTACAAAATAATTCAGGAAATGAATTTTATAATTTTATTTTTCAATATCTAAAAGTGGCTAATTTGTGGGAGAGGATATAAAAAGGGAGGAAATGTGTCATTTTGATCCACACTCCATACCAGTCGGTGGCGGTAATACACCATTTCGTTGTTTGTCAACCGCCAATAAAAATCTAAAGAAGAAGAAGTTTTCATCACGATGGCACTGCGAGCACGAAAGCGAGCTCTCCAGGAGAACATGGACAGTGAAGAAGAGTGCACCTTTTCCTCGGAAGAAGACGAAGACTTTGAAGATGAACGCTTGCATTTTGAGGAGCGCTGTGATTCAGTGGAGGATACCAACGAGTGAGTTATTTTTACTTTTGTTCTGAGTTCCCACATAACGTTAATCGCATAGCTGTTTCAAGGCTTATAGACTGACTTCAACCGGTTTATTAGTGGAATGCGAGTTATAGGCAACTTTCAAAACGTCTTCTTATACAGCATAAAATGTACAAGCTCGTTTTCTATGGTTTAAATTAAAAAAAAAAAAAAAAAAAAGTTTAGACTGTACACCACTGAAATATGGACAAAACGATCTGTGTTACTGTGAAAGCCTGCCTCATTAACTACATTTAAAGTGTCATTGTTTAATTTCTTTTATAAATTGTTAGCAATTTGGCTTAGCGTTAGTCCATTTCTTTACTTGAATATGACATTTCTCCAAGTAAAAAAAAGTTATGTAATGAAAGAAATTCAGTAGTATCTTGTACAAAAATTAAATAAATTAAATGACGTAATACAGTTCAATTTGTGTTAATTGAGAATTAATACAAAAATCACAAGAGTTTTCCATATACCGGTTTAAAACGTTCAAATAATTAATTAACAGGGTAAAGGTTACTGTTATGATGATTAAAATCGAAGCTCATTTGCATTTTAGTGGATCTTGAGATCCCGCACCGTAAACCCGCGCTTTTTTTAACATCTCGAGCTCAAGTCCGCCAGCTAAACGCAAGATGACGCTTATAGCCAGTGTTTGAAGTGGGGCGGTACTCGCCGGTACGCAGTATTCTGTGTGTGGTGCGCGCGATCTCCGCATGATGTGCGAGCTATGTGTGTGCGTTACAGTTTAACAAAAATGTATTAAAAGTTTAACAAACATTACATCTTTAGGGCTCTATGAAATACGTTTTTTCCCCTCCCCATTCAATTGTGTTTTATTTTTACCAAATTCTGTGTTTTCTGTTTTAATTTTTCTGGATTCCATTTGAATCGTTTTTTATTACATTTTAATAATCAAAAATCATGTCTAATTAATAAACTTCATAAAACAATTATTTTAATATATATATTTATTATTATTATTATTATTATTTTTTTTTCATTTAAATCCACCCCCCCCCCCCTTTTGATTGTGTAATCAGATGAAGACATAAAATATTAATTTAATTTAACTTTTAATCATATGAACTCAAACAACGTGCTGCACAAACAACGTGTGCAGCAAACAACGTTGTCAAACAACTTTTGGTGCTGGGCGGTATGACCAAAAATTTATATCACAGTATTTTTCTAAATTATACCAGTTTCGTGGTATATGCCGGTATTTTTTCCCCCATGCATGACAGGGTGTAAACCGCATTTTCTATTAATTTAGAGAGGAAATACTGCAGTAGATTGACTTAGAATGTCCTATTTTACTGTCATGATGAGTGAATATTGTAGAAAAATTCCACACTAGAAATAATACAGGTTTGCAAAGCCCCACAAAATGATGCTGTGGGGAGACAACAACCAATAAAACAGACTACACACTCATTACAGACATATGAATATTAAAATATGAACACGGAGAGAAAAAAAACCTTGAGGGCACCTTAAGTATTTTAAAAATCTAACCCTATATAACAACAAACTGCCAAAACGAGGGAGAAACGCGGAAGAATATTTAAAAGGTCTAAGGATATTTTCAGTACATTTAAGAGCACTACAGTCTCTGAACAAAAAAAAAAAACACACGTCAGTTTAACACAGAAAGAATAAAGGCATAGACTCTTTTTGCCCATTCTTTGAATTGTCATTCTACATCATTGTCTTCTGTGTATCAGAATAATCTATCGTGTCATCGCGGTCATGATCAGACGTACGGCTGTATCAGTGTCCTTGTTTGCACATATATTTCATTTGAAGAAGACGTGATTAAATATGTGCACGTACACTGCTAGTTTATTTTTAGAGCACTAGAGTATATGAAATATGTCCATTAAACTTTCTGAGGAATTGAAAAATTAAAACAACCAACCATCTGTCAAAGGTTTCTGAAGATATTTATTTGCAAAGATTAACTGCCACAGTAAGAGAAGGCTATATTAATTATGTATAGCAAAAATACTATTATAATTTAGGTTAGTGTATCATTCAGCAGCAAAATATATTCTAGCAAAATCATGTGTGCACAATTTTATAAAATCTTAAAATAAATGTTCCCCACAATTTTTTTTTTTTTTCAATAAATGTTTAATGTATAGCACAGCTTTTTAATGAGGCAACAACATGTGATAGATAGGACACAACAAGATACCCTGTTAATAATTTTATTGCGCAAAAGTATTGTATGAAAGGCTCCAATATTGAGCGCCAAAGCATTTATGCGCATTCCGTGCGCAGAATGATGCGTTTGAAGCAACATGGAGTCGCAGTGCGTCGCTGCGGAACATTGATCTTGGAGTGAGTTTCATTGTTACTGTCATAACCGAATGTGACGCGCTGTTTGAATGCTGAATGGAGGATGACTGAGAATGAGTTTACATTTTAACTTTTAACTTAATGACTTAAATATTCATTTGTACCTTACATTAAGCTATCAAATGGCTTCAGAAGTCTTGGAATATTGTACACAACTTTATGGTGCTTTACAATTTTTTTTTTTTTTTTTTTTTTTTTTTATGCCTTTAGTGGGGATTAACAATAACGCAGAATAGTACGCACAATATCGGACGTCACTGAGAAGCTGCAGCTGGGGTGGGGATGATTTTTAGTGTGGTGGCCCACCATGGCTGAATGAATGTAGCGGAAACACTGATGAGGGAATAAAGCGCGGCGCAGGACGTGCTCCCGCTGCCGGGCTCAGACATGAAGCACGCATACATGCCTTTCACACAGCATCCCCGATGTGTCTGAATGGGGGCTGAAAACAATAAAATGTTACTTGCTCCAATTCGCTCGTAGACCTCCGCGCTTCAATGGTGTGGTCAATACTTCAGTAAGGAGCAACGTAGCTCACGTCCTCCACACCGAACCTGCTAGCAAAGGAAGCAGTTCCCCCTTCCCAGAGCGAGTCAGGCTTCTACAGCCGACACTTCCTTGTACCAAAGAAGGATGGTGGCCTCAGGCCTATTCTGGATCTCAGGCACCTGAACAAAGCCCTCATGAGATGGCCATTCAGGATGCTAACATCCAACAGTGTTCGTACGGGTGCTTGAAATCCTTGAAAATGCTTGAATTTTGATGTTGTGTTTTCAAGGTTTGAAAAGTGCTTAAATTTTGGATAAAGTGCTTGAAAATGCTTGAAATTGTAACTGTATTTCTTTCACAACAAATACCTATCTGACTGAAAAGTTTGTTTATTAAATGGAGAAATAAAATGTTGGAGAGCCTATATGAAACCCGCTGTGCTCGCGATCTGCCAGTTTATTTCCATGTGTGACTCCGCCCCCATGAAACCATCTACTGCACCATGCCGGGAGGTTGTCGTTTCAATGAACGTTGGCTGGAAGATGGAAAATATGCATCATGGATTAAACGGGGACAAACCCCACAAGTTGCCGCTTGTAAAGTCTGCAAAAAAGACGTGCAGCTTTTCGCAATGGGCGAGCCTGCCCTTTCAAGTCACATGAAAGGTAAGTCATATACTTTTCAAGTAAGCTAACTGAAGTAGCCTCCTGTACACGTTAGCGCCTATTTGTTTACGCTATTAACTGCTAGCTAGGAATTCGCATTAGTTGCATGAGTACTTGGTGTGAAAATGTAATGTTAGTATTGCATGTCCGTTATGGCACGTTCATTTGTGGAATATGCAGTGAACATAGCCAAAGTTACAGCACAGTAACTGTAACGTTAACTAATTAACCTGCAAATGTTAGCTCAGTGCATAGAAATCGTGTCAGATGGAGTGTCTTAGGGTTGCCACCCGTCCCATGAAATACGGAATCGTCCCGTATTTACAGGCAAAATGATGCGTCCTGTATCAAACCAATACGGGACGCGATTTGTCCCGTATTTTACATAGGTCCACACATAGTTCAATAAACCCAAAAAGATATTGCAGTGTGGAGAATACTAATAGCAAATATAAAGAAATCAATTTCGCAATAAGTAGTACAGAAGCTTGTTTGCGCGTGTTTGCGTTTTAGCGGCTTTGTTGTCATAGCGACGGAGTCTCGAGAACATGCGCTGTAAACTTGCGCGGTTTATAAAAAAACATGTCGAGCTCGCGTCCACCGTTTGAACGCAAGAGAATCTCCATATATAGGGCTGAATAGAAAAAAGGTATCAATGGGTCTTTCCAGTAACTCATGATGAACGTAAGGCGAACTGCACACTTGCTCAGACTGTCTGACTTAAAGCAGCATGCGGTGACAGACACATCCGTGCTTCTAGAGGTATAGGCCTATTGTTGTTGTTTTTTTAATGGATAATATATTAATATAATATTCCATACATTATCAGAGCTTGGCAGACAGAATTATATATTTTTTTAGACATTAGACAGGTTAATTATTAGATTATAGCCTAATTAATGTTATTATTTATCATTTAGCTGGCTATATTAATCATTCATACATAAATAATACTGTCATATAAAGTTTGACATTTAAAAAAAATTTAGATAAATTATGACTATATTATGTAATTTATTATTATTTGTCCAATTTTTAAGTAAATTAATACAAAATTAAACATTTTTGAATTGTCGGAACTGTCCCTTTAAGCAGTCATTTTGAACCAGTAATCACTTTTTTGACAATTCTGAAATGTCATTTGGCTCAAATCCTCCCACTCACTGCTACTCTCCATAGCTGTCTTACTGTATGTTATGTTATGAACCATGAAGAGATTAAACATTTTAAAGGTGATAATTCAGGATTTATACAGCAACATAGTTAACTGACAACTATCATTTTCAGCATCTTACTGATAATTGTATCGAGAATAAACATAATTAATACAAAAAATAACATTTCCCTCCTATTTTTGTTGTTATTTAGGAAAAAAGCATCAAGACCTGATGAGAAGTCATCTGAATCCAGGTGATTTTTTTTTTTTTTTTTTTTGGGGGGGGGGGGCAGAAAAGCACAGCTACATCCATCCATACAACCAGCAGGGACAGTGCAGTGGAAGCAGCCGGTGGAGTATCCCCTCTACCACCCACATCCACTCCTCCAGTCCTTCTAATCCACATCAGGCCACCAGCAAGACCACAAGCACCATAAAATCCTTTGTCAGCTCTAATCAAACACTTCAAGCAGAAATATGCTGGGCAACAAAAGTTGTAACCAGCCACTATTCCTACAAATTATGTGAGAATGCAGCAGACATTTTCAGAACCATGTTTCCTGACAGTGACATTGCAAAGCAGTTTACTTGCTGGGAGAGAAAAGCAGCATACCTCACCACATTTGGGATTCCTCCTCATTTCTCTTCCTTAATGAAGGCCAAAGCCAAAATAGAGTCTGAATATGTACTTCTGTTTGATGAAAGTCTAAGTAGGGAAATTAAGAAAAGCCAGCTTGACATGCACATACGATTTTGGAATGATAACCAAGTAAACTCAACTTACAAAGTCTTTCAAGACAGCTGAGATGATTGTGCAAGATGCCCACTTCCCAGCAAAGATTAACTTCTTTCTAATGGTAGCTAGGGAAATCACACCATTTTTGAAGTTATACCAGACGGACAAACCCACGTTATGTGCGGTGATCTCACAAATATGCTGAGGAGTCTAATGGAGAAGTTTGTCAAGCCCAGTGTCATGAAGGCTGCAACTACCCCTGTAAAGCTTCTTCAAGTTGACTATGCTAACTGTCAACCACATAGATGTCACCAAACTGAGAATCGGATTTGTCACAGAGCGAGCCCTAGAGGAGCACCTGAAACAAAACTCCTCTGAGAAGCTGAGCCTGGAGTTCAGACAGAACTGCAAGCTGTTTTTACTGAATATAGTGTCCAAACTGTTTAAAGGCACCACTTAAATATCCGCTTGTTAGAGGCCTGGCTGTCCTTGATCCAAGGGTGCGCCTCAAAAGCAAAGAGACCAAGAATGTCCGAAAACTCAGTACTGTTTTACGACTCCTCGTGGAATCTGGCCGCATTGAAGAACAAAACTGTGATGACATTCTGAGGGAGTTTGGCCACTTTTATGACCACAATCTTATGTGTGCGTCAGATTCCTTAAGGAATTTCAACCCACAAATGGGAAGGTTGGATGAATTCTACCATGAACATTTATCAAACAAGGCAGAGTTTCGCCATCTCTGGAAGGTAGTAAAACTCGTCCTGGTCCTCTCCCATGGTCAAGCCTCTGTTGAGAGAGGGTTTTCAGTTAACAAAGAGGTGATGGTGGAGAACCTGAATGAGCAATCAAAGAATGCTCTGCGGATCATTTATGACCATGTGAACCATATTGGAGGGGTGCTCAAAATAGTCTACACGAAGGAGCTACTCCTCTCTGCAGCTGCTGCCAGGCAGAAATATCACAATTATCTGGATGACCAAAAACGTTGAAAACAAAATGAGCTGACTGCTCAGAAGAGGAAGGGAGTAATGGAGGAGATAGCTGAGATTAAGGCCAAATAGAAGAGGATGGAGGAGGACATAAGGGTCCTCCTGAAATCTGCAGATAGTAATGCAGAGAAAGCTGAATCGGTTGGAAAACTCAGCTTCATCTCGAAATCAAATGGTCTTCGCAGAGCTGCAAAAGAAAAACAAAAAATTCTGGAGGCTGTAGAAAAACAGCTAAACGACAAGCTGAAGGAGCTCAAAGACACTCCTTAATGTACTATATGGCCTTAACGTACAATGTTCTGTGTTTAGTGCAGTTTTTTTGTTTGTTTTATTCAACAGAGAGCGATAAAGGCCACTTAAGTTGATTTTGTTTTCCAGTATTTTGTGTTGTTTGGTGTATTTTTTTTGTTTGTTGTTTTTTTTCAACAGGAGTGGATAAAGTCCACTGAAGTGAACTTTAAGTTGACTTGTTTACACTTACACATCTTAAGTTGATTTTTATATTAAGTTAAATAGGCACTTTGAGGTTATAGACCATATACAGTGGCGAGAACAAGTATTTGATACACTGCCGATTTTGCAGGTTTGCCCACTTACAAAGCATGTAGAAGTCTGTAATTTTTATCATAGGTACTCTTCAACTGTGAGTGACGGAATCTAAAACAAAAATCCAGAAAATCACATTGTATGATTTTTAAATATGTCATGCAATAAAATGCAAATTAAGTATTTGATCACCTACCAACCAGTAAGAATTCCGGCTCTCACAGACCTGTTAGTTTTTCTTTAAGAAGCCCTCCTGTTTTCCACTCATTACCTGTATTAACTGCACCTGTTTGAACATGTTACCTGTATAAACGACACTTGTCCACACACTCAATCAAACAGACTCCAACGTCTCCACAATGGCCAAGACCAGAGAGCTGTGTAAGGACATCAGGGATAAAATTGTAGACCTGCACAAGGCTGGGATGGGATACAGGACAATAGGCAAGCAGCTTGGTGAGAAGGCAACAACTTTTGGTGCAATTATTAGAAAATGGAAGAAGTTCAAGATGACGGTCAATCTCCCTCGGTCTGGGGCACCATGCAAGATCTCACCTCGTGGGACATCAATGATCATGAGGAAGGTGAGGGATCAGCCCAGAACTACACGGCAGGACCTGGTCAATGACCTGAAGAGAGCTGGGACCACAGTCTCAAAGAAAACCATTAGTAACACACTACGGCGTCATGGATTAAAATCCTGCAGCGCACGCAAGGTCCCCCTGCTCAAGCCAGCGCATGTCCAGGCCCGTCTGAAGTTTGCCAATGACCATCTAGATGATCCAGAGGAGGAATGGGAGAAGGTCATGTGGTCTGATGAGACAAAAATAGAGCTTTTTGGTCTAAACTCCACTCGCCGTGTTTGGAGGAAGAAGGATGAGTACAACCCCAAGAACACCATCCCAACCGTGAAGCATGGAGGTGGAAACATCATTCTTTGGGGATGCTTTTCTGCAAAGGGAACAGGACGACTGCACCGTATTGAGGGGAGGAAGGATGGGGCCATTTATCGTGAGATCTTGGCCAACAACCTCCTTCTCTCAGTAAGAGCATTGAAGATGGGTTTTCCAGCATGACAATGACCTGAAACACACAGCCAGGGCAACTAAGGAGTGGCTCCGTAAGAAGCATCTCAAGGTCCTGGAGTGGCCTAGCCAGTCTCCAGACCTGAACCCAATAGAAAAATCTTTGGAGGGAGCTGAAAGTCCGTATTGCCCAGCGACAGCTCTGAAACCCGAAGGATCTGGAGAAGGTCTGTATGGAGGAGTAGGCCAAAATCCCTGCTGCAGTGTGTGCAAACCTGGTCAAGAACTACAGGAAACATATGATCTCTGTAATTGCAAACAAAGGTTTCTATACCAAATATTAAGTTCTGCTTTTCTGATGTATCAAATACTTATGTCATGCAATAGAATGCAAATTAATTACTTAAATCATACAATGTGATTTTTCTGGATTTTTGTTTTAGATTCCGTCTCTCACAGTTGAAGAGTACCTATGATAAAAATTACAGACTTCTACATGCTTTGTAAGTGGGCAAACCTGCGAAATCGGCAGTGTATCAAATACTTGTTCTCCCCACTGTAAGTGAGTGTTGGCCTCTGTGTGCCCCGACCTTTTCCGGGCCCCGTTGTACTTCTGATTAAGTTCTACTCTAATGCCTCAGGCCTTACTATCTCAGGCTGGAGTTCAGAGGAAAGCCTTTCAGCTTTAATAGCACAGCGTGATTTGAACTGTGTTCCCATATGCGTCTAGCAAGACGCAATACGAGTGAACCGTTTGTTACTTGCGTAACCTTGGTTCCCTGAGAATAACGGGAACAAGTATTGCGTAGACGGCCGTGCTAGTGAGCTATTCTATTCCCGTTATTCTCAGGGAACCAAGGTTACATAAGTAACCGAGTATGTTGTCTTTCTCGGATTATTGGGCTTGAAAGTTCAAAAATATGTACAAATGCACAACCTGGCAAGTATACAGGTAAACACAGTCGGGTATGTCTTTAGTAAATGTATACACTTAAGAAATCGGATATGTTCTGTGTGATTTAATGTTAATCAAACAACAAAAGAAAATAGAAAATCACCCCATGCTTGACTGAATAACTTAAATGTATAGTTATTTTATAGAGTGAGGACTGTGCTACTGTTAAATAGACCTACTGTAGCTGAAAAATAAGCAGTTTTTCATTTGTCTCTTTCTTATTTATTATCTTTCTCTTCGTATTTGTCATTGTTTGTGATTTTGCATTTTTGCTTATTTTTAAAAAACAAAGATAAAATTAAATTAAATATCTATATTGTAATTTATCAAATAAAAAAAATAATAAATTACTCGTATCATGAAATAAGATTTGGGTCATCCCAACCTGTTCAGAATAATGAAAGGTTAGTGAATCTTAACATGATTGATAATAATGTGATTGTTGCAAACATCTCTGTAAGGATGTTCACACTGGCTTGTTGTTGTTGTTGTGTTTTTTTTATATATATATATATATATATATATATATATATATAATTTTTTTTTTTTTTTTGTTTTGTTTCAAATAAAGAGGAGGGAATGGTTAAAGCAGGGCAGGAACATGCTGGCCAAGTGAGTTTAGATTTTTAAATTTATACGTTTTTTTTTTTTTTTTTTTTTTTGAGGTAATTTAGTCTGGTATTGGATTGAAGTCATAATTTTGGTATCGTGACAACACTAATATTAGCATACTAGTAGGGATGGGCGATATAGACGTAAAACTATTTCACGATATTTCTGGTATTTATTGCGATTGATATCAATGACGATATAAAATATAGTACTATTGACCACTGTTTTTGGCTACAAGTGATCGCATTCTTGAGCCTCAGAAACACAACATTGATCTAAAGTAAAATGTACCCGTCATCAAATAGGCTCCTATTAGGGCTGCACGATTTGGGGAAAATATCTAATTGTGATTTTATTCTGGTTACAATTGCCATATGCGAATATATATATATATATATATATATATATATATATATATATATATATATATATATATATATATATATATATATATATAATTTTTTTTTTTTACAAATGAAAAGTGTGTGTGTGTATATATAACATTTTGTGTTTATATATTAATATGAATAATAATTATGATTATTATTATTATTATTGCTAAATAAAAAATATTGAACAAAATAAGAAATATTAATATTACAATAACATTTTCATTATTAAAAATTAAAAATAGAGTATGTAAGAATAAATATAACGATATAATAATAGTATTTATATTTTACAGAACTTTTTACAAAAAAAAACTTCTGGGTTACCTGTTAATAAGCAGTCAGCCTATGACTAAAAATCCTAAGAAGTCTAAGGATTTATAGTAAAAAGAAATATATTATTATAAAAATCTGCTTTTTATCTGTGATACCAATTTCTTAAAGTCTATGTCTTTAATATGAAATATGAGCCTCTTATGCATCCACTGTGGGGAAAAAAAAACTGTACATTGAAGAAAAACATATGGATTGTCATATAAATTTATTTAGAGTGTATTCTTATTTTTTTTAACCTCAGAGAAGTAATAGTTTTCAGGAAATCCCTAATGTGAAGCTAGCGCTGTAGGCTGAATAAAAAGAATATAGAAACGCTTTGACTGATTAAACATGAAGACAATAAACACGACTGCATCAAGATATGGTGTATTTGAGTTCTTCAAGCCTTCTCGGGTATTTTCATAATAAAAATTGAAAATGCAATAAATAAAAATATATCTGTGTACCAGTTCCAGATTGTAGAGGTAGCTCCTCTTTTAGCGATAAACTCCTCCTCTCTTCCGCTAGTTTTTGCTCTGCACGTGAGCTACTGATGGGTCGCAAACAGAAAAACGTCATCAATTAGGCTTTATCGTTATTATTGCGGGAATACTAATTCTTATTGTGGGGAGAATTTTTACCGGTATATCGCAAACGATAAGATATCGCCCATCCCTACATACTAGCATACTCTCTTGTGGGCTGACAGTGGAAACTCGGCTAATGAATGTAATATATAATGTATGTATAAATGTAATATTTTACTGTATTCACACCTAATTTAAAGGTGCATATCTGGCTCTGTATTTTTACATTTACATGAATAATCTTTTTACCGTGCATCCGAAAAGTATTCACAGCGCTTCACTTTTTCCACATTTTGTTATGTTACAGCCTTATTCCAAAATGGATTCGATTCATTATTTTCCTCAATTCTAGTTTGCCAAAAGGCACCAGAAGGACTCTGACAATTAGAAACAAAATTCTCTGGTCTGATGAAACAAAGATTGAACTCTTTGGCCTGAATGACAAACGTCATGTCTGGAAGAAACCAGGCACCGCTCATCACCTGGCCAATACCATCCCTACAGTGAAGCATGGTGGTGGCAGCATCATGCTGTGGGGATGTTTTTCAGTGACAGGAACTGGGAGACTAGTCAGGATCGAGGGAAGATGAATGCAGCAATGTACAGAGACATCCTTGATGAAAACCTGCTCCAGAGCGCTCTGGACCTCAGACTGGGGCAAAGGTTCCTGTTCCAACAGGACAACAACCCTAAGCGCACAACCAAGATAACAAAGAAGTGGCTACGGGACAACTCTGTGAATGTCCTTGAGTGGCCCAGCCAGAGCCCAGACTTGAACCCGATTGAACATCTCTGGAGAGATCTGAAAATGGCTGTGCACCGACACTCCCCATCCAACCTGATGGAGCTTGAGAGGTCCTGCAAAGAATGGGAGAAACTGCCCAAAAATAGGTGTGGCAAGCTTGTAGCATCATACTTAAAGACTTGAGGCTGTAATTGGTGCCAAAGGTGTTTTTTTTTATTTATTTTTTTATATATATATATATATTACATTTGCAAAGATTTCAAACAAACTTCTTTCACATTGTCATAATGGGGTATTGCTTGTATAATTTTGAGGAAAATTATAACTTAATCCATTTTGGAATAAGGCTGTAACATAACAAAATGTGGAAAAATATCGGTGTGTTGTCTCACATCTGGTGTCCAGTGCGCTGCTCAGCGGAACACTGTGTTTCAGTATACTATGGGGACCTGTAAAAGTGGAAAGATAAAGGCTGGGAGAAATGTACTCTTGATTTGGATTCTGGGGATGATTGGCCTCTATGGACTATGTTTGGGGATGCAATTTCCAACTGCACGTAGAACCTCAACAACATGTGGCGTCACAATGCCGTCTGCACGCCTGTTACCAAAAAAAAAAAAAGTTATAAGCAAAAGGACAGTTTAAATCCCTACATTTAAAATAAAGAAAAACAAAAAACACAAACTCAGTGTTACCAGATAAGAGGAATGTTCTGCAGGAACACACACACACACACACTCTATGGACACAGTACCTGTTACTGTAATTTCTTTATCCTGTAGAATCCCGTCTTACATTTATATTCAATTACATGCTGTTATTCCTTTACAGTTACTACTCTCTAAAATACCTGAATTACATGTTGACTTAACTAAATTTAGCGTCCAACAGCAGATATTTCAGCTAAATGGATGTTTTTGCGCTGAATATTAATGGAATATTAATGCGTTCTGTCTGTTTGACGCGCATGTGCGCGCCCGCCGCTCGTTCAGTGAAGTTTAACACAGACTCAAGACGCGCTTTCATGCAAAATGGAAATATTCGCAGATGCATTATACATTATACATTTACAGATGAGGATATAACTACTGTGCTCTATATAGATTAGGGCTGAAACGATTCCTCGAGTAACTCAAATAAAAAAAGTCAGAGGCAAAATCATTTGCCTCGACGCTTCGTTTTGTCCATTTAACTACACACGGTCATGTTGCAGAAAGACATTTTTTGTGTAAGGACTTGGAGTATGCGCGGATTGCGGTTATATCTGCGGGTCAGGTCAGTAAATAAAAAGTAACATTCCAAAATTTGCGGGTGGATGAGTTAAATCATTAATTTGTTTATTTTAATAAAGACATATAACTCTCATTTCACGGTAAAACGCAATAAATGTGTCATTCTTTAACTTTCGTTTTCAGCTAATTTCAAGATCAAAGAGCAATGCGAGAGAGAACTTCAGCACTGGTAATATAATTTAGTCTCGCTATTTTTAAATGAAGACAACTGTTTGTTGAGCTTTAGGATGCGACGCTGAACAGTTAAGTTTCATTTGCGGAAGTTCGCGCGTCAGAGAGAGATACGAGCAACTCGAAACACATGAAGCAACCAGCATGAATGGCGTTTGCACATGCATCACCGTCATTGTGATGTGTATGTGAAATGTTTAATGGGACTTTATATATATATATATATATATATATATACCTGATATCTCCGAAATACACCATTAAAATTCTCAAAGCTAAGCGCAACAAATAGCAGAACAAGCTGTAACGGTTGTGTGCGCGTGATGCGCAGCGCTCCTGCTTTCAGAGCTGCGTGCTTTCATTGATTTTGCGTAATTTAAATCTCACACTTTAATCATATTTATAGCTTCTAGCTTAATAAAACAAGCAGTGTTACTATGATGAATGTAGATCTCAAAATGTAGATCTGTATGTGCGATGTAGGCTACTTTATCTGAATTAAATACAAACACATCTCTCTCTCGCTTTTGCTCACGTTCCAGCAATTACTCCTCCGTGTGCTGTATTAGGTTGTCGACCCCGGTTTAGGTTATTTAAGAAATGTAATTTCGCCAAAGAAGATTTTTTTAAAGAAACCTACTTTAGTGTAATATGTTACAATAGCATCGCGCTTAACACTGAGAATTTGAATAATTGTAATGTGTCGATCGGGTGCGGATATCTAAATCAGGAAAATCATGTGCGGGTGGATGGTTTGTTTTTAACAGCGGATTCGGTGACGTCAGAGCTGATCCGCGCATCTCTAGTATGCCCATCTCTTGTTGTTGTTCCAAGTTACCTTCCTGTCCAATATTTTTTGCTTCTTACAAAAGCCACAAAGCCTTCCAAGAAGACAGTAAAGGCTTATGTCATGCCTGAGCTGAAGCTGAAGCTGAAACTTGAAAGTTAAGTTGCACAACATAAATGCAATGTTTAGGCATTATTATTATTATTATTATTATTATTATTAATATTAATATTTATATTACTATTATTTTGATTTATAGCTTTAGTTTTAGGTTGCACTATGTTTACCTATTTAAAGTAATTTGAAATTGATTTTTATATATTTTTTTATTTATATATTTGCATTTTGTATATAATATGGCAATTGAATGCGCTAAATTGGTTTCGTTTTCACAGATATTAATGTATGCAATTTCAGCAATAAAACTTACATTTTTTTCTAAAAAGGAAACAAATTAGTTGTTCATTTTAAGATACCGGTCTTATTTTCTCATGTATATTTAGTATTGCTCTTTAATAAAGAAAAAGTACTTCTTATCCGATTACTCGATTAATCGATGGAATAATCAGTAGAATACACGATTACTAAAATAATCGATAGCTGCAGCCCTAATATAGATCAGTGGATATAACCTGTAAAATGGACGTTTTGCGCTGAGGACGCAGACGCACACACACATTTGTCAAAGCGCATGACGGGGTATGTTAAACGCTAATGCATTCGCTTGAAGCTTAAAATAAAGACTTCTCATGTTTTGGGCACTTGGATCATGTACCTTTCCTGCATCACTCTGTTTCCACTCCACTATTTCTAGATGCACATTTTGTCCATAAAAATGCGTTATTCGGTGCTGTAATTTGGCGCGACTGGTGGAAGCTTTGGGTACAGAGAGGGCAGACCCGACTAATTGATAATGAGAATCGTTATCGATGATTTTCATTATCGATTATTATCGATTTTTATCGACTAGTTGTTGCAGCCCTAGTCTTCAGTAATCTGCGTTCTCTGAATAACAAAGTGGATATAATAAGATCGCACATAAGGTACTGTAATGAATTTCGTGAGGCATCTTTGCTTTTGCTTTACGGAAAGTTGGCAATGCCTGACTCGCTTTTTGAGGTTCCTGGATTTACATTAGAACGAGCTGACAGAGACAAAGTTTCGGGTAAAAGTAAAGGGGATGGCATCTGTGTGTGTATATAAACGATAAATGGTGCCAAACATATTCAGTAAAATATAAGATATGTGATCCTAATGTGGAAATTCTCGGCATGACTTTAAGAACTTTTTATCTGCCTAGAGAATTTGGTTGTATTTTGCTGTTCGTGGTATACGTTCCGCCCAGCGGTAAACCATCTCAGGCAGCCAGCCTGATAGTGGACTATATTCACGAACTACAGCTAAGCTACTCAGATGCACCCGTGATCGTGCTGGGCGATTTAAACCAGTGCAAATTGGAGACTTTGTTGCCGGGATTTGAACAATATGTAAAGACTCAAACAAGAAATAATAATATTCTTGATAAGTGCTTTGTGAATGTTAAGGATGCTTGTGTCAAAGAGTATGCCACCAATTCTAAACTCTGACTATAATGTAGTACATATGACTCCTGTGTACAGGACCAAACTTAAAAAAAAAACAAACCAGAAAAGAAAATGATTAGATTGTGATCGAATGAAAGTATACAACAACTGAAAGCCTGTTTCGACTGGACAAATTGGGACATTTTTGAGGAAGGCTCACTTGATGAAAGAACTACAGTGTTAAATGATTATATTAACTTCTGTGTGGAGCTGGTCACACCTACAAAAGAAATTAAAGTTTATCCAAATAACAAGCCATATGTGACTAAAGGTATTAAAGAAGTTATGAATTTGAGGAAAGTAGCATTTAAGAATAAGGATATTAGGGCATTTAAACAAACAGAAAGAGAGTTAAAAGTTAAATTAAAGGAAACAAAAGAAGTTCATAAGAGGCGTTTGGAGAAAGCCTTTAAGACTAATAACACTAAAAAGGTTTGGGACATCATGAAAACAATGACTGGATTGTCATCTTCAAACAAATCTATTGTAATTGATAATGAACTTTGTTTTGGGAATGAATTGAACACCTTTTTTACCAGATTTGATTTAATAGGTAAACATAACAGTTGTAATGAAATAAGAGATACTGTTCCATCATTATTGGACTTATTGAGGTTGAGGACGTTAGGAAAACGTTTCAGTCTATTAATACAAAAAAAGCTGTTGGTCCAGATGGATGTAGTGCAGGTCTTTTAAAGAATTTCGCACATGAGTTGGCTCCGGTGTGGCAACCGGTATTTCAAGCTTCAGTTGACACACATACTGTTCCTGTGTTATGGAAGACCGCATACATAAAACCGTTACCTAAAATTTAAAATCCAAGAGAATATAAAGATTTTAGACCAATAGCCCTTACCTCAGTGATTGGGAAATGTCTAGAAAGAGTTACTCCAGCATTTAGTTCAGATAGTTCAAAGATAAACTAGATCCTTGGCAGTTTGCCTATAAGAAAGGTTGTAGTACTGAAGGTGCAGTTGCTGCTTTAGTGCATATAATCTCTAAACATTTATATAAATCCAAAACAACTGTAAGAACTTTGTTTCTAGTTTTCTCTTCTGCATTCAATACAATACAGGTTGACATACACAGTTGGGTGTAAATCCCTACCTGATTCACTGGTATATCTCAATTATCACTAATAGAGTTCAGAGAGTCAAAGTGAATAAAACTGTGTCGTCTGCTATCACAACAAATGTCGGAGTACCACAAGGTTGTGTCAGTTCTGCCATACTTTTCACCTTGTATACAAATGACTATCAAATGGACATGTTAAATCAGTATATTTTAAAGTATTCTGATGACACTGTTTTAATACAGTGGGGAGAACAAGTATTTGATACACTGCCGATTTTGCAGGTTTGCCCACTTACAAAGCATGTAGAAGTCTGTAATTTTGATCATAGGTACACTTCAACTGTGAGAGACGGAATCTAAAACAAAAAGCCAGAAAATCACATTGTATGATTTTTAAATAATTAATTTGCATTTTATTGCATGACATAAGTATTTGATCACCTACCAACCAGTAAGAATTCCGGCTCTCACAGACCTGTTAGTTTTTCTTTAAGAAGCCCTCCTGTTCTCCACTCATTACCTGTATTAACTGCACCTGTTTGAATTCGTTACCTGTATAAACGACACCTGTCCACACACTCAATCAAACAAACAGATCCAACCTCTACACAATGGCCAAGAGCAGAGAGCTGTGTAAGGACATCAGGGATAAAATTGTAGACCTACACAAGGCTGGGATGGGATACAGGACAATAGGCAAGCAGCTTGGTGAGAAGGCAACAACTTTTGGCGCAATTATTAGAAAATGGAAGAAGTTCAAGATGATGGTCAGTCTCCCTCGATCTCGGGCACCATGCAAGATCTCACCTCGTGGGGCATCAATGATCATGAGGAAGGTAAGTGATCAGCCCAGAACTACACGGCAGGACCTGGTCAATGACCTGAAGAGAGCTGGGACCACAGTCTCAAAGAAAACCATTAGTAACACACTACGCCGTCATGGATTAAAATCCTGCAGCGCATGCAAGGTCCCCCTGCTCAAGCCAGCGCATGTCCAGGCCCGTCTGAAGTTTGCCAGTGACCATCTGGATGATCCAGAGGAGGAATGGGAGAAGGTCATGTGGTCTGATGAGACAAAAATAGAGCTTTTTGGTCTAAACTCCACTCGCCGTGTTTGGAGGAAGAAGGATGAGTACATCCCCAAGAACACCATCCCAACCGTGAAGCATGGAGGTGGAAACATCATTCTTTGGGGATGCTTTTCTGCAAAGGGGACAGGACGACTGCACCGTATTGAGGGGAGGATGGATGGGGCCATGTATCGTGAGATCTTGGCCAACAACCTCCTTCCCTTAGTAAGAGCATTGAAGATGGGTCGTGGCTGGGTCTTCCAGCATGACAACGACCCGAAACACACAGCCAGGGCAACTAAGGAGTGGCTCCGTAAGAAGCATCTCAAGGTCCTGGAGTGGCCTAGCCAGTTTCCAGACTTGAACCCAATAGAAAATCTTTGGAGGGAGCTGAAAGTCCGTATTGCCCAGCGACAGCCCTGAAACCTGAAGGATCTGGAGAAGGTCTGTATGGGGCCAAAATCCCTGCTGCAGTGTGTGCAAACCTGGTCAAGAACTACAGGAAACGTATGATCTCTGTAATTGCAAACAAAGGTTTCTGTACCAAATATTAAGTTCTGCTTTTCTGATGTATCAAATACTTATGTCATGCAATAAAATGCAAATTAATTACTTAAAAATCATACAATGTGATTTTCTGGATTTTTGTTTTAGATTCCGTCACTCACAGTTGAAGAGTATCTATGATCAAAATTACAGACTTCTACATGCTTTGTAAGTGGGCAAACCTGCAAAATCGGCAGTGTATCAAATACTTGTTCTCCCCACTGTATCTGTGTTGAATGACTCACTAGCTTGTAAAATTGGTTTCCAAGGTCTGCCCAAGCTTGCTGGGACCTGATTGATCTGGTGATGCTGGTAGACCAACTAGGCCAGGGGTGTCCAATCCTGCTCCTAGAGGGGCACTATCCAACAAAGTTTAGCTCTAGTCCTAATTAAACGCATCTGAACCAGCTAATCAAGGTCTTTAGGATCACTAGAAACTTCCAGGCAGGTGTGCTGGAGCTAAACTATGTAGTAAAGTGGCCTGCAGGAGCAGGATTGGACACCGCTGAGCTAGGCCGAGCTAATAGCAACCCAACCAAGCTATGGAGCAGCTTGCCTTAGCCAATCTGTTCAGGCTGGTTCACCAACTCAGTCAAGCTAGTGAAGCTGATGACCAGCTCATGCTCAGGACCAGCCACCAGCATAGGCTGGTATTAGCTGATTTTTTTTTTTTTTTTTTTCTGTACATCTATGTTCTTGTAAGCATGCTAATTCAAATTTTTTTGACAGATGTGAGGATGACAGTGACAGTGACAATCTACCTGTTGCAAAAAGAGGCAAGAAGATTCTGTCTTTGAAAGCAGAGACTAATGCAAAAAGAGCCAAGAAGACCCTGTCATGGAGAGAAGAGTCTGATGTCGACATAGCTCCAAAGACTATGAGATTCCTGCCTGCACGGGAACCTGGGCCGCAGTTGAGTCTTGCTGACTCGCACTCCCCTATGAGTCTTTTCAAACTGTTTTTCTCAGAGACCACTGTGTCAAATCTGTGCAACAACACAAACGCTCAGGCTGCCAGGGCACTGGCAAAGGGTCGCAAATACAGTTGGACAAATGTCAGTGTTGGCGAGCTGTACCACTACATAGGACTCGTTTTCTACATGGCCATGGTGAAGATGAGCGCCATCACTGACTATTGGCGGCAGCACAGTATTTTTTCTGTGCCTTTTCCTGCCACAGTTATGTCAAGGGACAGATATCGCACCATTTCATGGAATTTGCACATGAGTCACCCAGATGCAGACAAGGAAAATGACAAAAAGAGGGGCACACCTAAACATGACCGACTTTTCAGGGTCAAACCTCTCATGGACACTATTCGTCTTGCCTGCAAAGCCTTCTATCATCCTAGAAGAAATTTAGCTGTCAATGAAAGATTTGTGGCATGCAGAGCAAATACAGAAATGGCACGGAACATGAAACCCATCCCTACTAAGGTGGGCTTCAAATTTTTTGTCCTTACTGACTCGTCAAATGGATATACTGTGGACTTATCTGTGTACACGGGCAAGAACAGCTTTCCCACAGGCCATGGGCTTTCTTATGATGCTGTGATGTCTCTTCTGGACAAGAAAGTTTTGGGTTCTGGGTACCATGTGTACATGGATGATTTCTACACAAGTCCAAAGCTCTTAACAGATTTGTTTGCTATGAAGTTTGGTGCTTGTGGGATTTACAGAGACTATAGGAAGGACTTCCCACGGAGCACATCTAATTCACTGACCAAAAAGTCCACCAGGGGATCCATCAGGTGGATTCGGGATGGGCCTCTTGTGTGTGTGAAGTGGATGGACAAACAAGAGGTGTCTGTTTGTTCCACCATCCATACTGCCTATAAAGGAGACCGTGTGAAAAGGAAAGTGAAAACACAAGATACATGGAAGACAAAAATTTTTCCATGTCCTGCACCTGTGACCGCGTACAACCACCACATGGCGGGTGTTGACCTGTCCGATCAGCTGTTGCAGTACTACACCGCACAGCACAAAACTATGAAGTGGTACAGAAAAGTCTTTCTACACTTCTTGGACGTTGCTGCTACCAACGCTTTCATATTGCACAAGGAGCTACACGGCAACATGACGCACAAGGCATTTATGGAACAGCTTATTGCAGAGCTCTGTGGTGTCTCTCAGAAAGTAGCACCAAAACACTCCAGTAGTGGCCATGTGCCGGTTCCAGGAGCTGCGCTGACCTCAGATGTCAGAAATATTGCCACTGCTGGTCGCCGCATATGTGCGCATTGCAAAGCAGTGCGTGGCAAGAAGCAACAAACACCTTGGAAATGCCAGGGATGTGATGTTCACTTGTGTCTTCAGTTGAACAGGAACTGTTTCCAGGAATGGCACAAAGGTTTGTAAGTAGATTTTGAACAGTAGCCTTTTGGAAGCTCAGCCCCGAAAAGAGCTCATATCATCAAGTCTTTAGTTTATTGGAGCACACAATGTGGTGTATTGTTTATTATGTACAGTAGGTGTGGTGGTTTTTACATTGGAGAATGAAGCAGCATATAAAAAGTAGGGTATCCGATAAAAAAAAAAAAAGCCATTTGAATAGGAAATAAGGACCATCTAATGGTGAGACAGGTAGCACACAACAGCAAGTCAGCCTTGTAGTGGAAGCATTAGAAACGGTAGTTATAAATATAAGAGGTAGAGACTGTTTAAAGTTATTGCAATGAAAACTGTTGCCTATATCTGATGTGTGTGTATATATATTTCAATGTGGTAAATGTTGTTTTTTGTCCTTGAACATCATCATATGTATTTGTAAAAGTTTTCCCATGTATGAATTGTTCAGTTGAATAAAGATTTTTTTTTTTTTTTTTTTTTTAATCTGGGGTGTCTTGGTCTATTGGTCTATCTTGGTCTATTGTTTTTGTGTTGAATGTGGGTGCTCAAAAATGTGCCTTTTTTTTTAATGGGAGATTTTAGACCTCCATGAACTATTTTGAGAAATTCCGGTATTGCCATGTATCCTAAGGAGTTTTCCTGAAAATGAGCACAATGTTCTTCTGTTGTGTTCCAGGAAGTCCTGAGGAAGATTACTTACAAATTGTAATTTGAAATCAGAAACGTTATACATGACACAATAGTTAGTAATGACACATTTAGTTAGACACATTTTAGGTAATATAATGTGTATACTTTTTTTATTACTTTTAGGCCCTGGTTAGAAGAGGTGGGGGACTCGAGTTGCAAATTTAAGGACTTGAGACTTGCTTGACTAAATGAATTAAATGACTTTGACTTGAGATCCAGTGACTCAAGACTTGACTTGACTTGAACTGTATGACTCAAGAATAAGTTCATAACTAAAGTAGTTATTATTTTTTTTTTTTAATATAAATCACAAACAAAATGTAAGCAACTGAACCATCGACACCAGTGATCAGAGTCTGCGTGATTGCATGACGCTGCACAAGCACAAAAAAAACATACAGCGCAGTGGGCATGCTAAATCTACAGAGGATAGAAGAAAATCTTTGAACATCATTTGAAAATTTCTTTTTGGATAGAAACACTTTGAAATTTTCCATATTCATAAAAGGATTTGCTGTATGCATAATAACTGGCAAGGGATATTGGACATGATAATCACAACTTCTAACTTCATTCACCACTTCAAAAAGTAAGCTTTAAACAGCTAACCAGATCGTTATAGTTAATTTGACTAAATCAAGAGAGAATAATGGTCAAAACAGCTTTATATAAAAGTATGTTTTCAAATGAAGCTTAAGGCTGTCAATAGATTAAAATTAATGATGACATGTTTTGTAAGTAACGTGATGTAAATTTGCTGACATTTGCAACAGTTTATTTTAAATCATAGTGCTTTAATGCCAAATATGTCACACTTTCTAATGACAGAAAACAATACAAATGTTTTGTCGACGTTTCTCTTAAAGCAGGGTCAGACTCAGACATTAGGGGGTTGGGGCAAAATGCTACCAGAATTAATAAGATACTCCCAAAATTCAAGTTGTGGTTGTGTAGTTTCTGTGCAAGTTGTATACGAAAGACGGAAGATAACGACTTCGAAACTCCTGAAGTGTTTCCAGATAAGCGTGTCATATGCATCAGACGTTCAGCCAACGGTCTGTGGGCGTGATGTCTGAGGCTGAGACTAGCTTTTATTAACCCCCTGGAGCTGTATGGATTACTTTTCGATGGATGCACTTTTTTTTTGAGCTGCCATATACTGCCATTATAATGCTGTTGCCATCTCTGTTTGAAACCTGGAATTGCAGTTACTTCCGGAGTTATTATCTACGTGGGTTGTGCATCGGCACGGCTCCTCAGCATGGATGTATCTAAAGTTTTAAGGAGTTTGTGTGGCTGGCTGTCAGTCACCGCACCGGTGTGGATACTGTACTTCGAAATTATAGATACTTTGTCTTAGAAGTATGACCAAACTAATAAGTTTCACCGGAAAATGTAATCTGAACAAGTAACATGTCTGCCACTTTTGTTCTGACCAACTGAGAAAAAAGCATTACAATAAATCGTGCTACCAACGGTGATTAAATCTAACGATCGCTTGGGTCATATCACATCAAACCATGCAAATTAGTATTATTGTTATACTTTGTTCTCAAATTGTTAATGTTAACAACATCAGCATTGTGTGACTACTGTAATGTGTGACCGAACATTTCTGAGTGTAGGCCTATAGCTACTGTATTTTCTTTTACAGAATAGCAAGAGTCATGGATTCCTTAAGATTTGGTGGAAAGTGGAAAGAATGGAGAAAAAAAAAAAAGAGGAACAAGTGGAGGAAGAAGCCAAGTAAGAGAAACAAAGAAAGGGACAAAACTTGTTACTTTCTGTCAGGACTTTAGCATTTGAAATGAAAAGTTGATTTTAAAAATTTGTTTTAATGAATAAGAAGTGTTGTAAATCTCTTTTGAAATTGAAAAGTTGTTTTTCAAGTAAAGATTTCAGAGTCAGTGATATCAGATTGTGTGTATGTATTTTTATTGTACTTACCCTGTAACTTCATGGAGCAAGAGGGTAACAAGCACCACCCATTTTATGGTTGTGTCTAGAAGGGATAGGTACAGCTACGGCCGGAAGTGCCGCAAAATCTCGGCGCGAATTACAATTCTTGGAGTTGGAGACACTACTCCTGTCACCAAGGGGTAGACAAGCACAAACATGAAAAACAGACAAGACAACTACAACTGGTATGTCAATAAACAGTTAGCCTACATGCACTTTGCTTCACATATTCATTAGGCAGGAGAGTCAGAAGTCCGACCAAGCCTCTCCGACCAAGTATGGGTGCTAAATATCAAAACAGATCGAATGTCAAGTCACCTTTATTTATATAGCGCTTTTTACAATACAGTGTTAACAGGAAAAAAATGCAACAGAATTTGATTCGGCTGTACAGCCACTCTGGAGAAAACCGTAATGTCATCGTCCAGCTCAGTTCAGTTATCATATAGTGTCAATGCGGGCTGATCAGTAATATAGTTGAATATTTAGTGTCCCCAACTAAGCAAGCCAAAAGCCAAAAACAACAGAGGCGACGGTGGCAAGGAACCCAAACTCCATCAGGTGACAGAATGGAGAAAAAAACCTTGGGAGAAACCAGGCTCAGTCGGGGGGCCAGTTCTCCTCTGGCGAACGAACAAACAGTGTATGATTATGATTCAGGCAAACAAAATCAGAAGTCAGATTAGATCGGAACATTCAGAGTCCAGTTCCATCTGGTTGAAGATCGGAGTCATCATGCAGGAGACAGGTTTGTTGAGGATCAGTGCCACTGGATGTCGTGCCGATGAGGCCTTCACAGGGGAGAGTCTAGTTGACACGGTCTCTGCAGACACTTCAGGGATGCATTGGTCATGTCTAGGCGCAGGTCCACCATCTGATCTGAATACGGCCCGGATCCGGCACACTACAGTAAACCTCGGGATAAACAGAGAGACTAACATTAGCGTAGATGCCATTCTTCTTATGATGTAACGAGTACATCAGGTGTTATGAATGTCTATCTGCCAGGCCAATCACAATGCATGAACAAAACAAACTGTATATTGTGTATTGTCTTTAGCTTGATGACCACTCAGACCATTGTTAAAAAGAGAGGCGACGTCGTCTTCAAGACTTGAAGAAACTGGACTGCCCAGCCAGAATATATGTGGTTCATCTAATCAGATTCCCTGATTTCAAGGTCTATATTTATATTTATTCAGTGATTGAGCTAAATGTCTGGGTATCACTTTATTTTACTGTGTCCTTGTTACATATGTTACATGTACTTACCATAGTAATAACAGTAAATTATGCATAATTACATGCAACTAACCCTCAACCAAACCCTAATCCTATCCTAACCCTATAGTAAGTACATGTTGTTAATTAATATTACTCAGTACTTAAATATATAATTACACTGTAACAATGACACCTTAAAATAAAATGTAACCAATATCTGTCTATAAATGTTGTTATGACCGGCTCGTTCTCGTCTGTAACATAATTAAGGGACCCAACAACAAAGTTTCAGTTTTACAGCAAAATATAACTTTTTAGCAAAAAAATGTATATATTAAATGTCTCTGGGAATGTGAATGTAGTATGTAATGTTGTGTGTGTGGATGTAATGAATGCATCAGTATGTTAAATATGTGAAGAAAACAAGTCAGCGAGATGGTAATAAAGAGATAAGGACAGTGAGGGAGAAATAAAGCAATGTGTCAGTGTAAAGGGGAAAATTAAAATAGGTATAGGTGCCTGCAAGTAAGAAAATGAGGTGGTATTGTAATGTTCATTCAGGAGCACAAAAACCATCCTGTGGTAGGAAAGGACAGAAATAATTTATTTTTAGGTCTAATTATGGTTAATTATATATCTGTTTACATGAAGAATTACATTGTCAAAGAGTTACAGCCATTCCCTAAAGGGTACATGATATTATTGATCACTTTAGGCAGCTGAGGTCCGTGAGCCAGTGGACACTAGGGTGGAGAAGCACATAGAGAGGTTAGCATTGGCTGGTGCTAGGAAAGTCAGGAGACACATTTCCATCTTTGTGTCTGAGCTGTTCAGAGGAGAGGCTCCCCCTCCACCCACAAGGAGGCGTTTTTATCCCCTTGACAAAAATATCAGAAATATAATCAAGGCGACAAAAGGCAGTCAAGCATTGACCAAGTCAATCTGCAGGTAACATAGATGTTGTTAGGAGATGCTTTTATAGGATTGAAGCAACATTGGTTGCATATGGCTTTAACCTCCATGCCACTGAATAATGTATGTCACTCTTGTCGTATTGCTGTGTTTAGGGACTGGAATCCTGATTGGAAGCCGAGCCACTTTATGGTTGATTTCAGCGTGGCGGAAATTGGTGCGCTGGAGGCAGAGTTCCAAGGTAATAATTAATCATTACAGAAGTACTTAGCTGATTTTCAACAGGCTTTGTATCATTACAGTTGTTGTAGTATATGCAGATGAACAATCCCACATAGCAATTGCTGTCTGGCCCAGCTCCGGTCCACACAGCCCCCTTTCCCACTGCCCACATGCCGCAAAGAATGACGACCCTGGAGTGGCCCAGATCTGGATTAAAGACAAGTGCCACACATGGGCCATAATTGGCCCGAGTCTCAGCCAATTACTAACCCATAACTGGCCCTGCACTGGGCCAGAATAGGTTTTATTGTTGGTACAGACTCTCAGCCTTAAGTAAACCAGAAACCCCAAAACTGAGCCACATCTGAGCCTTATACTTACCTACCTTATCTAAGAAACTGTAAAAAAAAAAAAAAAAAAAAAAAGAAAACATAAAATAACAAACGGTCACTGACTGTCAGCTACAGCTGCCAAACAAACACCGTAGAATTAACTAATTTAAATAAAGTGCATTTTTTTTACAGAAAACTCTTATTTTACAGGTATTTCATGAATTATTACTAACAAACACATTCACAGTATCACGAATCTCTTGCATTTAACTACATGAACAATGTAACTGTGTCACTGCATCAGCAACTACACAGTTACTGCCTCTTAAATAAAGCAACATGCAGCATAACACCAATGTTTACTGGCCCATCCTGGACATGATGACATAATATTTTATGACAGCATATTAATAAAATTATGCCTCATGATAAACAAAATTAATGAAATATCGCATGATTATGGTTAAATGATCACAGAAATTTGAATCAATTCAATATTTAATATCACTGGTTGATTGATCTGGGCCACACTCCTCCCACCAACAATCGGCCCTCATGTTGTTTGCCGTGACCCATGCTGTGCCATCATTGCCACACATGGCTCAGCTCTGGCTGACAGGATACATGCCATTTGCCGACAGGAGGCCAGCAGTGCCAGTTTGCTATGTGGAATGTTAAACTTTTCTTCATGTTGCCTGCACCCAGAAACTGGCAATGCATGTTGGTTTGAGTCTGAGTTTCAAAATAGGCTACTGCCTACTATACTGTTTCTTCCTATGCTCATCGGACCTTCCTGGTGTATAAATACCTGTAGCTTAATGTGATATGCTAGGCTGTATTACTGGGATTATGACAGACAATTGAACAGTTGTATTTAATATCCATGAATTCATATTATAGACACTGATAAGCCACAATTTTGCACACCCATACATGGCCCAGCCTATAGTAGGTTTTAATATAGTCTTGTTCACAATCTGATAATATGAACTGCACTGTATATTTCTCATGTAATGTGTATTGGTATGTTTGTGTTCTCTCCAGAGTCCAAAGTCCTCCTGTGTGACTTTCACAGAGAAAAGGTCTGGGTGGAGTGGACCAGGAGAAAAGACAATGGCTGCAATGAAGAGGTGCTCCCTCTCCTCAGGTCTATTGCAGACTCCCCCACAGAGGAGGAGTTTGCACAACGTCTCCTTCTGCTCCAACAAACCAAAGTGTGGCAGGAGAACGAGAAACTGAGGAGGCGGTTTTCAAATATATGGCTACCCCAAACCAAAGTGAGCATATCTCCATGCTGTTAGGGTTAGAATCATTTTTACGTTGCATTATTCTCACATCAATGTCTCAATTAAAAGGTATGAGTATTTACAACTGTTGTCTTTTCTAACTCAGTGATGGGTTCGTGTCTTCAGAGGAGAAAGTCTCAGAGTGGCTGTCTACACCAACAATGGTGTCGAGAGACAAAATGAGACTCTGAAGCACACTTATTTGGAGGGCTACAAAAACTGTAGTCTTAGCAAATTGCTAACAGTGATTGTGACAGACTATCTGCCAAGGACATATCAAAAGTAAGTCAAAGAAGCCAATGCAAATATGTAGATACATTTAAATGAGTAGTTAACTTTAAAAA
Organism: Coreius guichenoti; assembly: GCA_039654105.1. NCBI lineage: Eukaryota > Metazoa > Chordata > Actinopteri > Cypriniformes > Gobionidae > Coreius > Coreius guichenoti. The sequence goes on from CM077191.1 coordinate 29,342,787, forward strand.
TTAAAATTAGTCTATGATTTGCTCGCCATAAGCCATCCTAGGTGTATATGACTTTCTTCTTTCTGATGAACACAATCTGAGTTATATTAATAAATATCCTGATGTTGAGTTTGACGCTCAAAAAAGCACATCCATCCATCATAAACGTACGCCACACAGCTCCGGGGGGTTAATAAAGACCTTCTGAAGTGAATTGATGGGTTTGTGTAAGAAAAATATCCATATTTAAAACTTAAAAAGTAAAATATTTAGCTTCCGCCAGACCGCCTTTTGTATTCAACTTACGCAGAAAGTGTAACGCCACTTGCAGTTCAAAATGCTTACACTATGTCCTATACATCGCGTCAGTTACGCTTTTTCCGTAAGTTGAATACGGATGGAGTTTTTGCCATGAATATAGCCTTAGATGCTGACATGTCATTAATTAAACAATCTGAATCTGAATACGGATGTGCTTTTTGAGCGTCAAACTCAATGGACCCTGTCCTGACCCTTGTTGTTTATACTGCTAAATATAACTTACTCATCACCATATATTGTCTAATATTGCCTATCACATTAAATCTGACATCGCTAGCTTATAAATCTAAATCACTATCACAACGCGTTAACATTTTGCTAGCCTGTTAGCCTGCCATCCGTGCATCCGGGTCTCCTGTTTTTCTCTTGCGCACCTTTTTACAAGTCCATCAAACAACTCTGGTGAGCTGGATTAGTCAACAAACATGTCATGTCATCTTCTCCTGTTATTGTCACTTGCACTGCCTGTTACATGCTTAGCATAGCCTTCTCTGTCAGCGAAGAGGGCTTCACATGTGATAAATGCAGGGAGATAGGCTGACGGAGAACATTTCAGAATTAGAGACACGCATCCAAACTTTAATTGAGAATAGTAAGAATTCAAGGGCTTTAGACACTGCTTTGGATGCAACTAGCTTAGTAAACTCTGTACATTGTTCGGTTCTAGCAGTAGAGCTCGAGCAGCCGGGCAACTGGGTGACTGTGAGACGGCATAGTCGTGGATCAAAAAACCACTCTTCTGTTCCGATTAGAACATCAAACAGGTTCTCCCCACTCAGAGATGCACCCACTGAGAATCCTGTTGAAAGTGCCCTAGTTATTGGCGATTCTATTACACGGAACGTGAAAATAGAGATACCAGCCACCATAGTCACATGTTTATCGGGAGCCAGAGCACCCTGACATCAAAGCAAATTTAAAAGTGCTGGCTAATGCTAATCGTAAATTCTCTAAGATTATTATCTACATCAGCACTAATGATGTTCGACTTCGCCAGTCGGAGATCACTAAAATTAACATTAAAGAGGTGTGTGAACTCGCAAGTACGATGTCAGCTGAAGTATTTTGTTCTGGCCCCCTTCCTGTTCGTCGATAGCAGACTATCATCACTCAATGGCTGGTTGTCTAAGTGGTGTCCGCAGAATAACATAGGGTTCATAGACAATTGGAAAAGCTTTTGGGGCAGACCTGACCTGTTAAAAAGAGATGGTATTCATCCCTCCTGGGATGGTGCCACTCTTCTCTCTAGTAATTTGGCACATAGTCTTAGAGCTGAACTAACTGACTAACTGGGGCCCAGGTCAGGAAGCAGACGGACTGGCTTAACTGACCATCTGCTAGCTGTCTCACGTCACAGAAATCAGATAAATCCCAACACATAGAGACTCTTTCACCTAGATATTATCACATAGAGACTGTGTCTGTTCCCCGAATTAGTAAATACAAAAAAACTCTCGAACCCATTTAAGGGTAAAAATTTAATTGATGTTCAACAAATTAAAAAAAAGATATAATACAGATGAACAAATAATAAAGCTCGGGTTGCTGAATATTCAATCCCTTCCCTCAAAAGCGATTACTGTTAATGATATGAGATCATAACCTACATCTAGGGCTGTGTTTGACAGAAACCTGGCTAAGACCTGACGATTACATTACTTTAAATGAGTCCACCCCCCAAGATTATTGTTATAAACACGAGCCGCGTCTGAAAGGCAAAGGGGGAGGTGTTGCTGTAATTTACTGTAATATCTTCAGTACTACTCAGAAGTCTAGTTTCAAATATAATTCCTTTGAAGTTTTGGTGCTTTACATAACGTTATGTAGTATAAATGCTAAATCCCGTTTGACATTTGTGCTGGCTACTGTATACAGGCCACCAGGGCACCATACAGTCTTTATCAAAGAATTTGGTGATTTTCTATCAGAGTTAGTACTGGCTGCAGATAAAGTACTAATTGTTGGTGATTTTAATATCCATGTAGATAATGAAATAGACGCATTGGGATTGGCATTTAGAGACATTCTAAACTCTATTGGAGTAAGGCAACACGTGTCAGGACCCACTCATCGCCGTAATCATACTTTAGACCTAATACTGTCAACATGGAATAAATGTTGATGCCGTTGAAATTCTGCAGCAGAGCGATGACATCTCAGATCATTATCTAGTATCATGTATACTTAATGTAGCAAAGGCTGCAAAACCGTCCCGTTGTTTCAAATATGGCAGGACTATCACCGCTGCCACTAAAAATTGCTTTGTAAATAAACTTCCTCATCAGTTCCATCTCCTCAGCATCCCAGATAGCCTAGAGGAACTCGATGTTGCAACAGAAACTATTGACTCTCTCTTTTCCAGCACTTTAGACACAGTTGCTCCTCTGCGCTTAAAGAAGATTAAAGAAAATAGTCCAACGCCGTGGTACAACGAGCACACCCGGGCCCTTGAAACAGCAGCCAGAAAAATGGAGCGGAGCTGGAAGAAAACAAATCTGGAGGTTTTTCGGATTTTGTGGAAAGAGAGCATGATTGCGTACAGAAAGGCCTTAAAAACTGCTAAATCTGCTTATTTCTCGACTCTCTTAGAAGAAAACAAACACAACCCTAGGTATTTATTTGATACAGTGGCTAAATTAACAAGAAATAAAGCTTCAACTTCTGACGTTTGCAAACAGCACAGCAGTAATGACTTTATGAACTTCTTTACATGCAAGATTGATAATATTAGGAAGAAAATTATAACTATGCAACCATCTACTACAATATCGCATCAGACAGTGCATTGTAGTGTCACTCAGGAAAAATTCCACTCATTCACTGCTATAGGAGAAGAAGAATTTGCTAAACTCGTTAAATCATCTAAATCAACAACATGTATGCTCGACCCTATACCGACTAAGCTATAAAAGACATGCTTCCAGAGGTCATAGATCCTCTTCTTAATATCATTAATTCATCTTTGTCATTAGGATATGTACCGAAAACTTTTAAGTTAGCTATTATTAAACCACTTATTAAAAAAACGCAACTTGATCCTACAGAATTAGTCAATTACAGGCCAATCTCAAATCTACCCTTTCTGTCAAAAATACTAGAAAAGGCAGTGTCCTCACAACTGTGCTCCTTTTTAGAAAGAAATGGTATCTGTGAGGATTTCCAGTCAGAATTTAGACCGTATCATAGTACTGAGACTGCTCTCATTAGAGTTACAAATGATTTGCTCTTATCATCTGACTGTGGTTGTATATCTCTATTAGTGTTACTCGATCTTAGCGCTGCATTCGATACTATCGACCACAACATTCTTTTGAATAGACTCGAAAATTATGTTGGCATTAGTGGAATTGCATTGGCATGGTTTAAATCATACTTATCTGACCGTTATCAGTTTGTAGCAGTAAATGAAGAGATGTCACACCGATCACAAGTTCAGTATGGAGTACCGCAAGGCTCAGTGCTAGGACCATTGCTTTTCACCCTGTACATGCTAGTTAGTTTTCATTGTTATGCTGACGATACTCAGCTCTATATTTCTTCACGCCCTGACGAAATTTACCAATTCACAAGATTAAAGGAATGCATAACTGATATAAAAAATTCGATGACTATTAATTTCCTGCAACTTAATTCAGAAAAAACTGAATTTTTAATTATTGGACAAAAAAACTCCACAAGTAGTAACCTAGAATACTAACACTTGATGACTGCTCTGTCAAGTTCTCGTCGTCAGTTAGGAACCTGGGTGTGCTCTTTGATACCAATCTCTCATTTGAAAGCCACGTTTCTAGCATCTGTAAAACTGCATTCTACCATCTTAAAAATATATCTAAATTACGGCACATGCTTTCAATGCAAAATGCTGAACAGTTAGTTCATGCGTTCATGACCTCAAGGCTAGATTATTGTAATGCTCTACTGGGTGGTTGCCCTGCACGTTTAATAAATAAACTGCAGCTGGTCCAAAACGCAGCAGCTCGAGTTCTTACTAGAACCAGGAAGTATGACCATATTAGCCCGGTTCTGTCAACACTGCACTGACTCCCTATTAAACATTGTATAAATTTTAAAATCTTGCTAATTACTTACAAAGCACTAAATGGTTTAGCTCCCCAGTACTTGAGCGAGCTCTTAACGCATTATACTCCATCACGTCTATTGCGGTCTCAAAATTCTGGCCAGTTGATAATACCTAGAATATCAAAATCAACTGCAGGCTGTCGATCCTTTTCCTATTTAGCACCTAAACTCTGGAACAGTCTTTCTAGCATTGTTCGGGAAGCAGACACACTCTGTCAGTTCAAATCTAGACTAAAAACACATCTCTTTACTATGGCATACACATAGAACATTATCAATTTATATTATTCAAATCAGTTAAATGATTGTTTTAGGCTGCATTAACTAGGTCAGCCGGAACCGGGAACACTTCCCATAACAACTGACAATGAAACTCCCCCCTGTAAATGCCGCATCGACACGACATCCTCATTAAACCCGTCTCCGGTGTGACGACTCCAATCTTTTGAATAATCTTACGAATATCTTTTGATCTAATATGACTTCTGACCTGTAATGTTGCCAGAATCATAATCATACACTATTTGTTTGTCGGCCAGAGGAGAACTGGCACCCCGACTGAGCCTGGTTTCTCCCAAGGTTTTTTTTCTCCATTCTGGCCCCTGATGGAGTTTTGGTTCCTTGCCACCGTTGCCTTTGGCTTTTGGCTTGCTCAGTTGGGGACACTAAAATTTCAACTATATTACTGATCTGCCCGCATTGACACTATATGATAATTGAAATTAGCTGGATGACATCACCGTTTTCTCCAGAGCGGCTGTACAGCCAAATCAAATTCTGTTGCATTATTTTCCTGTTAACACTGTGAAGTTGCTTTGAAACAATCGGCATTGTAAAAAGCGCTATATAAATAAAGGAGCCTTGTCCTACTGCCAGGAAGATATCACAGTGCATGGGGATGGAGTTTTCAGCGTGAAGAGCCAGACTGCAGAATATCACAAGATATGTTTTGGTTCCCACACAACAATGCCCTCCTGCACATGTGAAGACTGGCAGAGGAACCTGCTGCCTTGCAAGCACTTCTGTGCTGTTTTCATCATAGTACAGGGGTGGGGCTGGGAGAAATTAGAAGTCACATATAGGGATAACCCCTTATTTTCCTTGGATGTGGTGTGTGTAGGGAGTTCCACTCCTCCCAGAGACAGCAGCACCTGAGACAGCAGCACTCATCCCAGAGACAGCAGCACCAGAGACAGCAGCACCAGAGACAGCAGCACCTGAGACAGCAGCACCAGAAACAGCAGCACCAGAGACAGCAGCACTCCTCTCAGAGACAGCAGCACCAGAGACAGCAGCACCAGAGACAGCAGCACCTGAGACAGCAGCACTCCTCCCAGAGATAGCAGCACCAGAAACAGCAGCACCAGAGACAGCAGCACTCCTCTCAGAGACAGCAGCACCAGAGACAGCAGCACCAGAGACAGCAGCACTCTTCCCAGAGACAGCAGCACCAGAGACAGCAGCACTCCTCCCAGAGACAGCAGCACCAGAGACAGCAGCACCAGAGACAGCAGCACTCCTCCCAGAGACAGCAGCACCAGAGACAGCAGCACTCCTCTCAGAGACAGCAGCACCAGAGACAGCAGCACTCCTCCCAGAGACAGCAGCACCAGAGACAGCAGCACTCCTCTCAGAGACAGCAGCACCAGAGACAGCAGCACTCCTCCCAGAGACAGCAGCACCAGAGACAGCAGCACTCCTCCCAGAGACAGCAGCACCAGAGACAGCAGCACTCCTCTCAGAGACAGCAGCACCAGAGACAGCAGCACTCCTCTCAGAGACAGCAGCAAGACAAAGAAATGGCAAAAGTGTGGGAGCTTACTATGTGAAATTTTAGATCTCACTTACCATCTACAGGATGAGCCATTTCTGGACTCCTTGACTGTTCGACTGAACAACCTTTTGGAGGATGTGAGGCATCATACCCCTCATGATGACACCCTTCCCCTGTCTTACACACCTCCATTCAAAAAGTTGAGATACCTCAAACCCCTCAGCATGAGCCCCAAAGAACATCCGTCCTCTGGAAGGTTTGGCCGCCGTGCTGAAGCAATAAAAGCAAGCTTCAAGCTTTAAATGCAGGTGTAATGTAGTTTTTTGCATGTATATTATTGGTCCTTCGGTTAATTATTATTATTATTATTATTATTATTATTATTATTATTATTATTATTATTATTATGGTTTGCATTGTGTCTGTGTGTTTGTGTGTGCATGAGTGTTTGTGTAAAAATATTTCGTGCCAAAAACTTGTGTGTAAAACTTCCAATATGGATACAGAATTTCCTAAACAGGAGTTTGTAAGAAGTCTCTTTAACCTTTGAGGCAACAGGGTGTTAAATACACCTCTACATCGAAATTCACCAACAATACTGTGCTTAAAACTCTGTAAATAAAATTATTGCACTTTATTGTTGAATCAATTTAATGGATCCTTACCAAAGTATCCATTTTCTTAAAAAGATTTGTAATCTCCCCAAACGTTTGAGGGGTAGTGCAAATATAATAATAGGCCTAATTATAATAAACAGAATAACAGTCAACATTAATATTCATGGAAGACAATTAGACTACATTTTATTTGATGGGGGTCAGTAAGGGACTTCCAGTGATGTTATTGTTTTCATTAACTATAAGATTATTATAATCTTTTTCTGTGGGGAAAAAATAATTTCTGTGGAATACAGAAAAAGAACATTCTACAAATAACAATAATGATAATTATAAAATACTTGGTATAATTATATATTGTACCATTGACTAAAGATATTTCAAGATCAATAGTAGTAAGTTAAGTTTACGTTATTAGAATATCACAAGAATATAAAAAGCTTAACATTTTATAAAAGCAGCTCAAAATGCAACAAAAGTTCAAAGAATTAACCCATTTGTGGCCAAATTTTTCTGAATGGTTTCAAGCATATAGTTGTGTTAATAGTGTCCTATGTGAACATGTTCTGCATTTATTTTTCCCAGGTTTTAGTTTTTTTGAAAAATCGTGTTTGAATGTGTGGCAACTATAGTTGCCAGTGGACAAATATGTTGTATGCACCCCTTAAATGTCAAATTTGAATAGGAGGAGAACATTTGGCATCTAACTCAAAATAACTGCTTTCAACAGGTCGATCTTTATTCATAAACAAATGTATTATGTATAAAAGTCGAAGAACATTTGATACAAACTCAAAAAAGCAGCATCTCTCTTATAATCTTTTGAATATGAAAACACAACAAACAACAAATCCATTTGTCTTAAAGTGGTGGAACAGTGCAGAACAAAGTGCAGCCATTAAGTTGCCCCAACAGGGCATTGTGTATCAAAAAGTTAAATGAAAATAAATAAATAAAAATAAATAGCATCTAAATTACATCTATATAACAAAACAAAAACAAAAAAAACAAACAAAAAAAAAGGCCCATAGTATTCAATGGCTGACTGTAGTAGGTGATTTCATATACTAATATAAATGTAAACTCATTACTTGTCTAAATTTCCACGTTATAATGGAATCATAAGCTACTAGTCATAAAAAGAATTAGGGTCCTTGACCGATTAGAATGAAACGCATCCAAACTGGATGAAGGGCCCTCAATATTTAACCCCTTACAAGACATAATATCATAAAAGGGAGAAAAAGATAATCTACAGCAATTAATCCCATGCTTTAACTCTTTATCTTTCCATTCTTCCTTTTGTGTGACTGACTGAAGTTTGGAAACTGGAAGGCCCATCCACCCCTGGACAGCAGACACAGGGGTGGGACAGTAGAGCTGTGGAAAGATTGCTCTCTCATCTCCTCCTTTTGACAGATTTATTCCCTATTGAATTAAGGTCTACTGTACAGTAGAGATGTCAGTTAAAGGGTTAAGTTATGTTTTAGGTGGGATATTATGAAAGCAAAAAGCATTAAACAAGACCAAAAACCTTGATTTATGAACCTATTAAAGGGGTCATGAACTGCGTTGTTTTATTGTTTTATGATGTTTCCTGGGGTACACTTATAATGTTAGAATGCTTTTTACATCAAAAATTGTCATAATTTATAAATAAAAGGCACTTTTCACTTTTACTCTCTCTTTTAGCGTGTTTTTACTATTACAGCTCTCATGGTTAACTAATAGTGAAAAGTGTTGCATTACATTTAGCTCTATGGCATTATATTTAGATTGTGGCATGAAAGGTTGCAGAGATGAACATTGTAGCCGATCACAGACATGTTGAGCGCATGAAAGCAGTGATCTCGTCATTGTAACTCAGTTTCTGTACACTAACGAATGCTTTCATCTTCATTAACAGTGCAAACGTGATATAGTTAAGAGATTCGTTGAATAAAACGGGAGTCACTGATAAACTCTCGCCATTTGATTGACAGCTCCAGCGCGCGCTGCTCCAAATATCGCAAAGGGAGCTTTCTTTGATCGCTTTCTTTATAGAATTTAATCACCGTTAAATAAGAGATTATTTTCATACTACTAAGAGAAACAACACAAGTTGACGTTTAGTCACTGGTTTGATTTACTGACACACAGACAAAGAACATCTGACTGTACATGAATAATTATATTTCAGATCAGGCATTAGAATTAACACAGTTACTTACATGTTGCATTACTGTCGAGCCCAGGCACTGCACAATATTTTTGTAATCCTCAACGGCATGTTTATTGCTTGGTAGCTCGATCTGGTTTAGCTCCATCTGTTACTTAGGCGACCTATTCTATTGCATGTCAGGCTAAACAGGCAGTGATGAAGTAGGCGTTGATCTTCTTCTGCAGAGGCGGTGCTTGCCTCCCTTTGACGTCATAGATCCCCACTTTGAAAAACCTGTCGTTTGCTGGGCCTGGTGTCAATAAAAGCTTTTATTGGACTAACAAGGAAGTTTTCAGTTCTGAAACTTACAGGATATTCTTATAGTATGATGACCTCTTATATGTCAAAATATGTCAATTTGATTTCTCAGTTCATGACCCCTTTAACATTTCCCCATGATATATGTACTTACAAGTCATTTGCCCACCGGCAACTATAGTTGCTTGGACTGTTGACTAAGTATACAAAAAACTATAGATCTCTTGTAAGATTTGTTTGAAATTTGTTTGTTTGAAAACATGGATAACATCTAGAAAAATACTTACAAAAGGAAAATGACAACTGTACACTGCGGCAACTAGTTGCCAGTGGGCTTCGTTCTCATTTTTATGGTAGTTTTAGGCAATGCGAATTTAACACACAAAGTTCAAGCGTTTTTTTACTTTAAAGTTAAGCATTTGTTTAAGAGCCATTCCACCAAATGGGTGACATTTGCTTGGTGTAACTCTTCAAAAAAAATTTTTTTTTCAACACTGAATCAAATACTACACATTTAACTCTTCAAAATGTGTATTGGTCAATCTCAGGTAACTTTATTTAATTTTTTACAAGGTTTCTAAGCATAAAATGGATGCATGTTTTCTCAGTCCTGTTACCAAAACTCGTGCCATTTAAAAGCATACTTAAAACCATGTCAAATAATTCCTTTGTTTTCCCTTCAAGAAAGTGTATATTTTAAAGAAATTGTTGGTTATATGTTCAAATAATTAATATTTGTGACTAAAAAAATCTATATGAAGACAAGAAAAATAAAAAAACTAATAAATTTTTTCATTTTAAAGAAGACTAAAAGACTACAAGTTTTTTTATAATTTGATTTATTAAACAATTGTATAAATGATGGACCAAACAAAACTGATAAAAACAGTGGTTTAACTTTATTTTTTTTTTAGAAAAAAAGTAAAATTTAGCAACAGGAATGAACACCGGGTAACAGGAATGAGTGTTCATATGTGTGTGCATGAGAGAGAGAGAGAGAGAGAGAGAGAGAGAGAGAGAGAGAGAGAGAGAGAAAAAGAAAGAAAGTGTACATAGCCGTGTGTGCATGTGTGTGAGTGAGATTTCTGTGTTGAAGGGATGTACTATGTGCTAGTAGTACTTAACAGCGAATGAGGTGGAAAGAGAAAGGAGAGAGAAGGAAAGAGAGAGAAGGAAAGAAAAAAGGGTGAAAAGAGAGGGTTGCGGGTGTGTCTCGCTCCTTCCCTTGCAGCACACCATGGGAGGGTGTTTCTGGCACCTGCATAGTATGGGTTTTCTCCATCTACAAAAGATAAGAAAGACAAAGACAAAAACGTTTAAGTCACTTCACAGTGGACTGGCTCCCTGTAAGTATGGTATTCACATTATAAAAATAATCCTAAATGTCTACAATTTTTTGTAATTTCAACTGTAATACTCATAAATCAGGTGAATATTATATCAACTAATATTCACAGTTTTAAATCAACAAACCAGAGGACTCTCACTCTTATTTTTTATATGAGTAACAGGACTGAAAGTAACAGGATTGAGTTAAGCAAAAAATGAGCAAATAAATGCCACATTGCATACATGCTAATAGCATGAGGACACTGAGCAAATTGTAGTAACAAATAACCTCTAAGAAATAATTTCGGTAACAGGACAGAACGTTGAGATTGTAACTATGACTGAGAAGGACTTAATTTTGGTCTTCCTATGGCCTGCATAAGATCCAGATGATGCAACTTCCTGTTGAAAATGTGTCTTGTGGCATGTTCTACGTTTTTTTTAGAAGAGCAATGTGTGAGTAACAGGACTGAGTGAAAACCTGGGGACACGACTAAAATGGATATTTTATATAACGTGTATTCCTATACATATTTCTATTTTTTATATTAAATTACACATTTTAAATTTGCAGTTAGATTAATGTTCAGGACACTTTTCTTAATAAAATGTATTTAAGAGTTAATTTCCATGCAAATTTATACATACCTCCTGGGGATTACCCATTCGGTGGAATGGCTCTTAAGTCTTGTAGCTGATTAAAACATCTCTTTTCCAGGTTGATCTAATTCACTGTAACCCAGAACACAAATAAAAGCCAACAAACATGTATATAAGCTAAAATTAGAAGATAATGTAAGTTTTCACTACAATTGTTTATGGTTCCAAAAACAATAGCTCTTTAAACGAGAATATGGGTGGCTCTTAAAAGAGCCTTTGGGTCGTTGAGAGTCTCAGTTGACTCTACTTGGAGCTGGTGTACTTGGTGACGGCCTTTGTGCCCTCGGACACGGCGTGTTTGGCCAGCTCTCCGGGCAGTAGCAGACGCACGGCGGTCTGGATCTCTCTAGAAGTGATGGTGGAGCGCTTGTTGTAGTGCGCCAGACGAGACGCCTCACCGCCGATGCGCTCGAAGATGTCGTTGACGAAAGAGTTCATGATGCCCATCGCCTTGGAGGAGATGCCGGTGTCAGGATGAACCTGCTTCAGGACTTTGTACACATAGATAGCGTAGCTCTCCTTCCTGGATCTCCTGCGCTTCTTTCCTCCTTTCCCGGTGGTCTTAGTGACGGCCTTCTTGGAGCCCTTCTTAGGCGCGGACTTTGCTGGTTCAGGCATGATACTGATGACGAATCAATGTGCCATCAAGACCCATACAGAGCAATTTATTCACTGCCATATGTTAATTTAGAAAGAGCCAAACCCATTAACTCGTATTTCATTGGACAACTCAAAGCATCACGAGAGGACCGAGGGCCAATCACATGCCGATAAATGATAGCCCCGCCTACTACCAAATGTTTGAACGACACCCCTCCCCGAAGTTTCCTTTGTTTCGTTTCCGCTCTTTTTATTTGTAGTATTTTGAGAGAAAAGGGTTCTAGACAAATATTATGCACAATTGTGTAATTTTAAAACCCATTACAGACCCATTGAGGAAGTTTGGGAAGAAAGAGACCATTAATGGCCAGACTCTTTAAAACAGTTTTTCAATCAGTAAATAAACAGTAAATAAATCCCTATGACAGTTTTAGAATAGGTAACGATTTCGGTTCTGTTCTTTTTATTTTCACTTCTGCTAACTTTAGTATTATTTTACATCTAATTGCCTTTTTGTTCATTTTGTAAAAATAAACCAGTTAAATTGATAAACTGAAACGCAAAAACGAATGGTCTTCGTGCACTATTTAAAGCAACACGTAATTTGGGGATTTCTTAAGAAAGAAAAGATGCGGATAATCTCGCTTTATTACTGTGAAAGTTTATTTACAATTTTTGTTTTTTGGATGAAGCATATGGATTCAGAAAACAAAGCGTTTTATTATTAATTTTACGATTAACACCCAAAAACGTTAACTCTTTATGTGAAAGAGTGGTTGGCTCTTAAAAGAGCCGTTGGATTTGTAGTTTCTCTTGATTTCAGGCGTTTATCCTCCGAAGCCGTACAGGGTGCGTCCCTGTCGCTTCAGCGCGTACACAACATCCATGGCGGTGACGGTCTTTCTCTTGGCGTGCTCGGTGTAGGTCACGGCATCGCGGATAACGTTCTCCAGAAACACCTTCAACACTCCGCGAGTCTCCTCGTAGATCAGACCGGAGATGCGCTTGACACCGCCGCGGCGAGCCAGACGACGGATGGCGGGTTTGGTGATTCCCTGGATGTTATCGCGCAAAACTTTACGGTGACGTTTAGCGCCTCCTTTACCGAGTCCTTTACCGCCTTTACCTCTTCCAGACATGCTCAATACAGTATTTCACTCGTTCAAAAGATGATAACGAATAAGTGATAAGCGTTAAATGGAAGCCTTTTACGTCTGCTTACAGGACCTGACAGAAACCAGCGCCGCGTCACATGTGATTTAGTCCCAACCCTGTCGTTGGTTTCATATTCAAATTCAGGTTTCATAAAATGATTTTCACAAAGATCATAATTTACAGTAGTACTGGTTGATAATTAAAAGTGCTTTTCTACAAACTCACCAACGAAGAGGGACACAAGGCGTTATATCACAATATTAAAGTAAAATGATTAAATAATGTGGCACATCTGTTATAGCTTCGGTTTATGCCTGTGTTTGTACATGTATATTGTAAATTTTCTTTTTACCTTTTTAGTAATGGGAATTCAGAAAACAAACAATTGGAGACCTACAAAATTAATTTAATGCTAAAATGCATAATTATGTTTAATACTTTTCTGTTTGCAACCATTGAAATCATAAGGTTTAATGTAATATTGACACTAGTTTCATTCATTTATAAAGCATTTTCAAATTAATGTGCAGAATATGCTATCCAGAACAATGTTTACTATTCTATAAACTTAGATGTGAAATAACTTATGTTTTATCACTCCTTCATAGTACTCTTAATTAAGTACTCCCCTATTGCATATGAATCTAGTTTTCTATTCGTTATTTTCAGCATTACTTTGGAAATGCACTCATTCGGTGTAATTTATGTGGCTCTTAAAAGAGCCTTTGGGGATTGAAGCAGCTGATGCAGATGCGGATTTAGGCGCGCTCTCCGCGGATGCGGCGGGCCAGCTGAATGTCTTTGGGCATGATGGTGACTCTCTTGGCGTGGATGGCGCACAGGTTGGTGTCCTCAAACAGGCCGACCAAATAAGCCTCGCTGGACTCCTGCAGGGCCATGACAGCGGAGCTCTGGAAGCGCAGATCCGTCTTGAAGTCCTGAGCGATTTCTCTCACCAGACGCTGGAAGGGCAGTTTGCGGATCAGCAGCTCGGTGGACTTCTGATAACGGCGGATCTCTCGCAGAGCCACGGTCCCGGGCCTGTAGCGATGAGGCTTCTTGACGCCGCCGGTGGCCGGAGCGCTCTTACGGGCGGCTTTAGTAGCGAGCTGCTTCCTCGGGGCTTTACCACCGGTGGATTTACGAGCGGTCTGCTTGGTTCTTGCCATTGCTGCAGTTTCTTCTCTCTATTCTGCTGGCGCTGGAAATGCTGCTTTTATGCTACGCGCCTGCTTTTAAAGCATTGTACCGCCACGCGCTCATAGTCTCGCGAGGGTGCAGAGGCTTGTGATTGGCTGATATGTGACGTGTGCTTATGGCTGCTAGCCAATGATTGCGCGTTTCCTCCTTTCAAACAAGCGGAGGGTTTCCCGCTCAAAGTGCTTTATTCTCTTTACTACTTTGCTCATCAAACAGTGGAACAGACCCATAGGCTTTATACTTGCATTATTGTATTTATTTGTTCTGAAATCGAACAGTCACTGCAATCAAACAAGACATGACCCAAAGAACGATCTCTATCAAGCGAACACGTTTCAGGATGTCCATAAGCATGTACACTTTGTAAGGGTTTCTGCAGGTAAATTTAAGACCAATTAAAGAAAATTGAATTAATAAATTGAAGGGAACAGCAACTGAACGTCAATATGTTCTCTAAATGTAAATGTCTAGGAAGCACACAATGAGTTGTATTAGCAACACTTCAAAGTTTGAAAATACAATTTCCAACAGATCTCCATGACTTTTTAATTAATTTTACAAAAAAAGCTGTTCTCCCAAACACTAGAATATGGAAATAACTTTTACTGAACTTTATGATCACACTACAAAAAAGTGATGTTCTTTTTCAGTAGTTTTGTGTTGTTTTCCAGTGCAAATATCTAAAAGATTCTTAAATCAAGATACATTTACTAGAAAAGCAAAATGACAAGATAAGAAATCTTGTGAAAGAGATTTTATGATTAAAACAAGAACAGTTATCTGCCAATGGGTTCAGAAAAATCAACTTCATTCAAATGATAAAGTAATTTTCATACCCATTGACATATATTTGTTCTTGTTTTAAGCATAAACTCACTTAATTTTGTTCAGTTTCTCAGAAAACAAGACTTAATTTCTTCATTTTGCATCTCAAGTAAATGTATCTTGAATTAAGTATGTTTATTTTTTTATTTTTTTGCAATGCATGCAATTTAATTTAGGGCCCTATGAAATCTATTTTGATTTATTTTATTTTTTTGTTTTAGTTTTACTCCGTTTTAATGGTTAAATTCAATTGTATTAGTCAAAAAGCATGTCTAATTAATTGAAATCATGAAACAAACTATTTAACAGCAATTTATTAAAAGTTAAAAAAAAATAACCTATGTTTTATTTTTACCAAATTCTGTGTTTTCTGTTTTTGGGTGAACTATTCATTCACATGAGGGTGAGTAAATGACAGAATTTTCATTTTTGGGTGAACTATCACTTTAAATGTAGCCTACTGACCCAGTATTTTGATTTATTCATTCAAACTTTGACTTTTCAAATTCTGCATTATACAGTAAATTTCATTTTTATGAATTTTTTTATATAATACCTTATTGAATTTAAGACTTTCTGCTCCAATTTAAGGCCTTAAATTGTAGATAGTCAAATTAAGACCCACAGAAACCCTGCTTTGTTCCTGCTGTTATATTAATAAATGTTTATAAATAATCGTACAAATTATTATTTTGATTTATTAATCAACCTATGCCTTTATGGTGTCATTAAATATTAAACAAAGTGCCCTTTATGAGATGAAATGGGTGGCTCTTAAAAGAGCCTTTGGGTTATCAACACAGCTTTTAATCTTCTTATTTAGACTTGGCGGGCTTCTCGGTCTTCTTGGGCAGCAGCACGGCCTGGATGTTGGGCAGCACGCCACCCTGAGCAATGGTCACTCCGCCCAGAAGTTTATTCAGCTCCTCGTCGTTGCGCACCGCCAGCTGCAGGTGACGGGGGATGATGCGGGTCTTCTTGTTGTCCCGAGCGGCGTTTCCAGCCAGCTCCAGGATCTCAGCGGTAAGATACTCGAGCACAGCGGCCAGATAAACCGGAGCACCGGCACCGACGCGCTCGGCGTAGTTACCTTTGCGAAGAAGCCTGTGAACACGACCGACGGGGAACTGCAGTCCCGCCCTGGAAGAGCGAGTCTTAGCCTTCGCTCGGGCTTTACCGCCAGTTTTGCCTCTGCCGCTCATTTTTAAAGACTATTACTACAGTTACTTTACAGTCGAAAATAACAGTGTGAACACTCGTGCCTCCCCCACACTGTCTTTAAACAAGAGTACCAGTCGCCCATTGGTTTAGAGTCTGATAAGATTTCAACCAATCACTGAACTTCCCTCCAAAGCCCAATCCCCTTTTCTGATTATGCACAAGTATTTGTGACTAAGATAGAAGAAACGAAACTAAATATTTGTGATAGAAAATTCATATAAATGCATTAACAGATGTTAAGGGAATTAGATTCTTAAATATTAATTTAACGATGTGGTTTTTCTGTGTGCACACACAATATGTAAAACATTTAAACAGACTTCAAATAATTTACTTTAATATCAATGTTTTTGGGGTTTGACATGTACACTTTATAACATGGAATATGGATATTATACACTGTTCCTACCAGAAGGGTTACACCTTTCACACAATGTATATTCTGTGCACATTGATCTTTGATACTGTACAGTATTATATTCCTATTGTAATATTGGAGTTTTATCACTGCCTCTATTGTGTGTGGGGTTGTTTATATTGTCACAGTTCTCCAGCAGTGTCCTGTGCGTATATTCTGTTTGTACTGTGATCACTGCCTCATAAGCTTTTTGGCCAAATCTCTTATGTATAAAAATGGTTTACTCAATTTGAGTGATTCAAGACTTGGTCATCTATTTTAGATATCATATTAAGCAAATTATATTGTATGTTTAGATTGCATGAGTATAAGTGGTAAAAAGTCACATCTTGGCTGTTTCCTTTCAAAATTAACAAATTATTAAAATTCACGAGTTTTGCTCTTTATTCAGAGTTAGTGGGTGGCTCTTAAAAGAGCCGTTGAGTAACAAATAGTGGACGTTTATTTCTTTTTGGGAGCTGCCTTCTTAGGCTTGGTGGCTTTAGGCTTTGCCGCCTTGGGTTTAGCTGCCTTGGCTTTTTTGGGGCTCTTGGCTGCTTTCTTAGCGGCTGCTGGCTTCTTTGCCTTCTTGGGGCTCTTCGTCGCCTTCTTAGCGGCTGTGGCGGCGGGTTTCTTGGCCTTCTTGGGCGATTTCTTGGTGGCGGGCTTCTTTGCCGCTGCGCTCTTGGGCTTCTTTGCAGCGGCGGGTTTCTTGGCCGCGGGCTTCTTCGCTTTAGGAGCCGCTTTCTTGGCTGGTTTCTTCTTGGTCTCGGCTTGCTGCTTGTTGAGCTTGAATGAGCCCGAAGCGCCGGTTCCTTTGACCTGCACCAGAGTGCCTTTAGTCACCAGGCTCTTGATAGCGATCTTGACGCGGGAGTTGTTCTTCTCCACGTCGTAGCCGCTGGCGGCGAGAGCTTTCTTCAGGGCGGCGAGGGACACGCCGCTCCTCTCCTTCGATGCGGACACAGTCTTCACGATGAGCTCGCCGACGCCTGGGCCTGCTTTCTTGGCTTTCGCCGCTGACTTCTTCTTGGGCGCTTTGGCCGGTGCTGGGGTGGTTTCTGCCATCTCTCTCTGATCGGATTTAAAGTCTCTCAAACGATGTTCTGGTTTCAGCAATGACTGGCGCTCGCGCGGCGCTGGTCTTAAATAACACATGAGAACCTTATAGACTCAACCTGCCCGCTCGGTGTCTGTGCGCGTCCACGAGCCTCTCACGCGTGTGTTTTCTTCTCTTACATTTGGGGAAAAACTGGAGCAGTAAAATAGTTTGGCGCAGTCAAAACAAAGTGAACACCAAGCAGAGGTTCTGAGCTTTCATTGGAGACTAAAACACGCAAAGAGGAAATGTTTATTTTGCCTTCGTCAGATCAAATCCAAGGCGAGCCTCAGCCACGGGGAAAAGCCGCGTGTAAATGTGATGGATATTTTAAGTGTAAAAGTTGATAAAAGCCCAAACGCGTCCTCTGTGTATTCAGCAAACAGTCTGAAAGAGACTTTAATGAAATCAGCATCAGTGAGGGCGTGAGGAGGCTTTCATACAGCTGTTGTTTTGGGCAGCTTGAAGCACACGAACATCATCCGGAGGACCCGAGTCTGTGGCTCTCGTGTCTGGACAGCAGATGATCTGTCCTTATAATAATAATAATAACAATAATAATAATAATAATAAATATGTCTGATCACACTAGTTAAAACTGTTAATGTTTTAACTTGTTAAATACGTTTTCATAAGATGATATACATCACACTACTAAAAATGTAAATCGTCATATTTGTTTCTCCTTATTCGTCATTCATCTCATGTGAATGAGGATTGTGTTAGAGCTCATTTGAATGAGTTGTTAATTTACAGCAAGCATAGCAAGTGACTTCTTTTTCCTCACTAATTCTTATTCCCCTCCTTGTTCTAGCTTGCACTTTTTTGGACAATGTTTGAAACTTTGTATTGCTAGCATTTCTAATGTCATTGCCTCCTTAAGATTGTATTCCTCCATAAGTCTCTTTGGATAAAATGATCTGCTAAATGAATAAATGTAGTCACTTGTTGTAATTGTGTTATATTTTGATTTAACCACTATTAAATGCTAATTCATAGTCATATTATTTACAATGTGTTTGATATATTTGCACAGATGTTGGGGCTTTAGTCAGACTATATACTAGTTTTGTTGGATCTCAGCTGTTTAGACGATTTATTCCTAAAAGGTGTTTCTTGGATTTGAGAACATCAAGGGTTTTCTGACCTAGGATGATATTTTTCTTATTTTTGCTCTTGTGTAAAGAAATGGGGCTCTCATGACACACAGTAATTACAAACCTGATTCCAAAAAAGTTGGGACACTGTACAAATTGTGAATAAAAAAGGAATGCAATAATTTACAAATCTCATAAACTTATATTTTATTCACAATAGAATATAGATATATCAAATGTTGAAAGTGAGACATTTTGAAATGTCATGCCAAATATTGGCTCATTTTGGATTTCATGAGAGCTACACATTCCAAAAAAGTTGGGACAGGTAGCAATAAGAGGCCGGAAAAGTTAAATGTACATATAAGGAACAGCTGGAGGACCAATTTGCAACTTATTAGGTCAATTGGCAACATGATTGGGTATAAAAAGAGCCTCTCAGAGTGGCAGTGTCTCTCAGAAGTCAAGATGGGCAGAGGATCACCAATTCCCCCAATGCTGCGGCGAAAAATAGTGGAGCAATATCAGAAAGGAGTTTCTCAGAGAAAAATTGCAAAGAGTTTGAAGTTATCATCATCTACAGTGCATAATATCATCCAAAGATTCAGAGAATCTGGAACAATCTCTGTGCGTAAGGGTCAAGGCCGGAAAACCATACTGGATGCCCGTGATCTTCGGGCCCTTAGACGGCACTGCATCACATACAGGAATGCTACTGTAATGGAAATCACAACATGGGCTCAGGAATACTTCCAGAAAACATTGTCGGTGAACACAATCCACCGTGCCATTCGCCGTTGCCGGCTAAAACTCTATAGGTCAAAAAAGAAGCCATATCTAAACATGATCCAGAAGCGCAGGCGTTTTCTCTGGGCCAAGGCTCATTTAAAATGGACTGTGGCAAAGTAGAAAACTGTTCTGTGGTCAGACGAATCAAAATTTGAAGTTCTTTTTGGAAAACTGGGACGCCATGTCATCCGGACTAAAGAGGACAAGGACAACCCAAGTTGTTATCAGCGCTCAGTTCAGAAGCCTGCATCTCTGATGGTATGGGGTTGCATGAGTGCGTGTGGCATGGGCAGCTTACACATCTGGAAAGACACCATCAATGCTGAAAGGTATATCCAAGTTCTAGAACAACATATGCTCCCATCTAGACGTCGTCTCTTTCAGGGAAGACCTTGCATTTTCCAACATGACAATGCCAGACCACATACTGCATCAATTACAACATCATGGCTGCGTAGAAGAAGGATCCGGGTACTGAAATGGCCAGCCTGCAGTCCAGATCTTTCACCCATAGAAAACATCATAAAGAGGAAGATGCGACAAAGAAGACCTAAGACAGTTGAGCAACTAGAAGCCTGTATTAGACAAGAATGGGACAACATTCCTATTCCTAAACTTGAGCAACTTGTCTCCTCAGTCCCCAGACGTTTGCAGACTGTTATAAAAAGAAGAGGGGATGCCACACAGTGGTAAACATGGTCTTGTCCCAACTTTTTTGAGATGTGTTGATGCCGTGAAATTTAAAATCAACTTATTTTTCCCTTAAAATGATACATTTTCTCAGTTTAAACATTTGATATGTCATCTATGTTGTATTCTGAATAAAATATTGAAATTTGAAACTTCCACATCCTTGCATTGTTTTTATTCACAATTTGTACAGTGTCCCAACTTTTTTGGAATCGGGTTTGTATATGGAATATAATTTTCCTCACATATAACCAAACATTGTCAGCAAACAGAACCAGGAAGGATTATGGGAAATGCAGTTCTGAGGTGACCGGTGATCATGACACATACACCATCTCTCTTTAATCCTGAACCAAAACTGAGAAACTTCTCAGTTTAACCCATGTAATCCCAATTTTCCCAGAGATGGCATATATTGATTTGTATGGTATTTGTAAGGATATTAAACAATGTCAGTTATGTAAAAAAAATATTGAAAAGTCCATGAATGCAGCAGCATATGTCCTGGGCCGTGCTGGAGTTTTCAAAGTTGATGCCTCTCCAGCAGCGAGATAGTTCGCAAACATCTCAACACGTATCAATGCTCACGCACCCCCGCGACATCTGTATAATTCGCATGCTGATGTCGGCAGATGCAGGCCAAATACGGATTCTTCCATGCCCTCTCGATCTCAGCGTGGAGATCAAGGAGAAATGGAACGCTCATACGCAGGGCAGGGCGGCTGAGAGGGCTCAGATTCCTTCTTCACCCTTAACAGCCGTCTCCTGCTCTTCCTGGTTCGACTCTCTCTCGCTTCTTTCCGCCGCTGAAGAGCGAGAGAGATAACACCTCTCTCAAACTCTTCAACAAGGTTCATCTGAGACCCCTGCAATCTCAGTCTCCTCTCAGTGAGTGGGACCGTGCCGTTGGGTACAGATGCCTGGGGTTTCATAAAGGGGAAATGCTCACAGTGCGTGCAAACAGCTCTCATGAACTCAGCACTCCTCCATCACTTGTCTCTGTATCCACCTGTGAAATAAACTTCTGTGTTTGTGGAAGCTACCTGTGCTGTCTCTGTCTGTCCGCTAACAGTATGAGTGTGTGTAGTACGCTCTAAAAAAATGCTGGGTTAAAAACAACCCAGGCTGTTTTAACCCAGAAATTGAATTATTTTAACCCAGCGATTGGGTTGTTTTAAGCAAACATTTAACCCAACCGCTGGGTTAAAACAACCCAATTGCTGGGTTTGTCCACATCTTGGGTTGTTTTTAACCCAGCATTTTTTAGAGTGTATTAATGTAATCTGGATTTATTCACCATGTTGTTGTCATTATTATGTACCAGCATATATTGCATCAGTTGCAATGGCATGCCATTCACAAATCATCTTCCGTGGCCTCATGGGATAGTAAAGTGTCTATCACATACACACTTCAGAATCTCACTGGAAGAAATTAGTTATTCAGGAGCTTTTTGCCTACTCTTTTGAGAACTGTGAATTCAGACATACTACTTTGTGACATACTGTTTTTTCCCTGTAGGGAAGTATGCAAATTATATATATATATTTTTTTTTTTTTTTTTTTTTTTTTTTTTTTCCGGATGCATCCCTAGTCCTGACTGGGAATCAGGTTTTATGTATGGTTGTGTATTGCCTGTGTTTATTTTCATAAATAATTATGAATCAATTATTTTGAGCCAGCATCACTTCAAGATTTTCTTTCATTCTTCTAAGGCAGCAAGTTTATAGTGTCATTGTGGACTATCCAGATAAGAAATGTTGCAGTGATTGCATCTGTGGATGTTTTGGATGTGACCTCCCCCCTACCCACCCCCCCCCAGACAAATTGTTACACTGAAAAGCACTTTTTATTTTATTTTTTATTTTCAACAACAACCTGTCTGTTTTACTAGCAACCATGCATTGGTGTTTTATTTTATTCGTTTTTATATTTAATTTCATAATCATTTATAATCATTATTTATGTAGTTGCCATTTGATCATTTATTCATATTATTATTGTCATTTGATTTTGTAATTTATTCATTTTATCATTTAATATTTTTTTATTATTATTAATTTGTGTAATTGTATGTTTTTATATTTTATATTACTTATTTCCTTGCTCTTGCAATGCTTGCTATTGTTTAATCTTATGATTGTGTGGCTTGAAGGGATAATTGTCTTTGTGAGTCGGAGAATGTCTCCATTTCAAGGTTTTTAACATCACAGGACGCTGTTGTGAATCAGTAATTGTTTTTGCCTTGCTATAATAACACTTGTTGGAATTGTACTGGTCAGACGAAGTCAGAGAATGGAGTAGTGTAACATCTAGAAGAAGTCTAGCATTGAGCATTGATGCATTCAGATGAAGTCTGAGCATTGAAATAATCAGATTACTAATAATCTCTGCTATTTTTATTATCATTACTTCATCTCTTGCTTCTGCTCTTCCCTGGCTTTCTCAGGCTGTTAGAAGACATATCTTCTGGCAGGGATTCAGAGTCCGGGGTTGAATACAAATCTGATATTTCTGACGTGGAGATCCATCCAATCTAACATTTTAACACAATCTAACAATTTGTATTTTTGCTCTGTTGTATTTATTTGTGATTTATTTCTTGTAGTTTGATTATTTGTTCTGATTGTCTTTATTTTTATTTGACAGTAGTTTTGCTTTATTTTATTCTTTTCCTAAACATACCACATGCCATACCGTACCGAAACCTTGATCCTAAAACTGTGATACAAACTGAACCATTAGTAATTTGAACCGTTACACACCTAATGGCAAGCTGTTGTAGCATCTAATGCTCCTGGCTCTGCTAGTCATAATTTAGTTTTGACTAGTCAAAATTCCATATATTTATTCTGCAGTTTTGACTTATCATAATTGGAATCAAGATATCTACAATGTGATTATGACTATAGTCATAATATGCATTGAAGATATCTACAATTTTATTTTGAATAGACATTATATATATATTCTGACTAGTCATATTCTTACTTCCTTTGGAAAAGATATCTACAAATGGGTTTGAACTAGAAGAAACTTGCAATTAAAGATATACATTATTAATTTTGCACTAGGTATAATTCTAATTAGTGATATTACATTTTTACTTACGATAATTCAGGTAAAGATATCTGTAATTAAATTATCACTAGTGGGAAAAAAAAAAAAACTATTTGAGATATCTCTTACTGATTTTTGACTAGTAATGTTTAAAATTTAAGATATATCAGGGCTCCAGACTAACATTTGAGAGCAGTGGCTCCAGTGCCACTAAGTTGCACCTGATTTGGTGGTGCTGGAGGAAAATTTATGATAAAGCTAATTTAATCATAAAATTACTATTGTTTTGCATTGTTTTGTTAATAAGTGCAGTTACTAATAATATTACATGTTTGTTTATTGGAAATTTAACCGTGAAGCACTGAGCTTGAATTGAAATGCAGATAAAATGAACTTATATTAACAGTAATGTGCAAAAAAACTAATTTTTATAGGGAAAATTACAAACCCGATTCCAAAAAAGTTGGGACACTGTACAAATTGTGAATAAAAACAGAATGCAATTATGTGGAAGTTTCAAATTTCAATATTTTATTCAGAATACAACATAGATGACATATCAAATGTTTAAACTGAGAAAATGTATCATTTTAAGGGAAAAATAAGTTGATTTTAAATTTCATGGCATCAACACATCTCAAAAAAGTTGGGACAAGGCCATGTTTACCACTGTGTGGCATCCCCTCTTCTTTTTATAACAGTCTGCAAACGTCTGGGGACTGAGGAGACAAGTTGCTCAAGTTTAGGAATAGGAATGTTGTCCCATTCTTGTCTAATACAGGCTTCTAGTTGCTCAACTGTCTTAGGTCTTCTTTGTCGCATCTTCCTCTTTATGATGTTTTCTATGGGTGAAAGATCTGGACTGCAGGCTGGCCATTTCAGTACCCGGATCCTTCTTCTACGCAGCCATGATGTTGTAATTGATGCAGTATGTGGTCTGGCATTGTCATGTTGGAAAATGCAAGGTCTTCCCTGAAAGAGACGACGTCTGGATGGGAGCATATGTTGTTCTAGAACTTGGATATACCTTTCAGCATTGATGGTGCCTTTCCAGATGTGTAAGCTGCCCATGCCACACGCACTCATGCAACCCCATACCATCAGAGATGCAGGCTTCTGAACTGAGCGCTGATGACAACTTGGGTTGTCCTTGTCCTCTTTAGTCCGGATGACATGGCGTCCCAGTTTTCCAAAAAGAACTTCAAATTTTGATTCGTCTGACCACAGAACAGTTTTCCACTTTGCCACAGTCCATTTTAAATGAGCCTTGGCCCAGAGAAAAACGCCTGCGCTTCTGGATCATGTTTAGATATGGCTTCTTTTTTTGACCTATAGAGTTTTAGCCGGCAACGGCGAATGGCACGGTGGATTGTGTTCACTGACAATGTTTTCTGGAAGTATTCCTGAGCCCATGTTGTGATTTCCATTACAGTAGCATTCCTGTATGTGATGCAGTGCCGTCTAAGGGCCCGAAGATCATGGGCATCCAGTATGGTTTTCCGGCCTTGACCCTTACGCACAGAGATTGTTCCAGATTCTCTGAATCTTTGGATGATATTATGCACTGTAGATGATGATAACTTCAAACTCTTTGCAATGTTTCTCTGAGAAACTCCTTTCTGATATTGCTCCACTATTTTTCGCCGCAGCATTGGGGGAATTGGTGATCCTCTGCCCATCTTGACTTCTGAGAGACACTGCCACTCTGAGAGGCTCTTTTTATACCCAATCATGTTGCCAATTGACCTAATAAGTTGCAAATTGGTTCTCCAGCTGTTCCTTATATGTACATTTAACTTTTCCGGCCTCTTATTGCTACCTGTCCCAACATTTTTGGAATGTGTAGCTCTCATGAAATCCTAAATGAGCCAATATTTGGCATGACATTTCAAAATGTCTCACTTTCAACATTTGATATGTTATCTATATTCTATTGTGAATAAAATATAAGTTTATGAGATTTGTAAATTATTGCATTCCTTTTTTATTTACAATTTGTACAGTGTCCCAACTTTTTTGGAATTGGATTTGTATAATATTCTACTCTTATTAAATGTACCATTGTTCTTCTATAGTATCATACTGAACTGATCGACAGCTTCAGTGATTATAAAAGGAGCACTTTGTTTTACTTTTACTTCTGTGTAATTCAGTCACAATTTGAAGAAAAGTTTTTATTTTTCATGAGACTTTGTGACTTCCTACTTTTTTCCATGTATTAAGGAGTGGAAATGGCTAATAAGTCAAATAATTTGGTCGCCGTCTGGAGCCCTGTATATTTCATTCCTCTTTATTAAAGATATCCAAAACTCATTTGTAGATATCTAAAAATACCATATTTCTATTCAAAGTACAATTGTAGATATATTGAATTGTATTTGTCTAGTCTCCTCTTTAGAGCCGAAGAGGAAGACAGTTCTGTTCCTAACGTTAGACCTGCTGAAGAAGAAGTGACAGGTACAAGCTTCCAGCAATCGGGCTCTATTACATTAACTCAAAACGGATGCGAAGCTACCACATTTATGATCATCCTAAGTGAAGGGCTCTGGTTACAAAGCTGACCAATCAGAACTGTACTGAAAAAAGAAAGAAAATTCAAATAGTGGTTTAACAAATTCCCTGTAATATTGATAAAAATCTGCAAAAACATCCTGAAAATGCACTGAATTAAGATGATTACCTATAATTAGATTTCTAAATCCACCTTTTCGGTCTTTTCTCACTCTTGTACACTGGGTGACTGACAGCGTTTGAACAGGATGCCTAAACTGGCAAGGATTTTTGTCTCCTCTTTGCCTTACCATGAAGCCCAATCTCCCATCACAAATTTAAAACCCAATCTGACGTGTTCTCTGTGTGAAGACATTCGACATACCCTAACATGGTGTGCTTATTTCAACTATTTATACTATAAGGCAAACGTCTCGCTACATTGTATTCAGCACAGATTGTACTACAATAATAATGGTACTAGACAAGACAGTGCCAGTGGTCATAAATACTGCGCATTGAGCGCCAGGGAGATATTGAGCCGTTCCCTAATGGCTCAATTAGTATGAAAATAAAAAATGTGTGAGAATAGAGACTTTTTTGTTTTGTTTATTTACAAATATAGTGCACAGTATATAGAATAGAATAAAATAAAAAAGGGTGTGTGTGATTAAAGGCACATTTTTGTGCACCCAGGTTTGAACACACTCACAAACATTTGTGCCATTCCTGGAAACAGTTCCTGTTCAACTGAAGACACAAGTGAACGTCACATTCCTGGCATTTCCAAGGTGTTTGTTGCTTCTTGCCACGCACTGCTTTGCAATGCACACATATGCGGCGACCAGCAGTGGCAATATTTCTGACATCTGAGGTCAGCTCAGCTCCTGGAACCGGCACATGGCCACTACTGGAGTGTTTTGGTGCTACTTTCTGAGAGACACCACAGAGCTCTGCAATAAGCTGTTCCATAAATGCCTTGTGCATCATGTTGCCGTGTAGCTCCTTGTGCAATATGAAAGCGTTGGTAGCAGCAACGTCCAAGAAGTGTAGAAAGACTTTTCTGTACCACTTCATGGTTTTGTGCTGTGCGGTGTAGTACTGCAACAGCTGATCGGACAGGTCAACACCCGCCATTTGGTGGTTGTACGCGGTCACAGGTGCAGGACATGGAAAAAATTTTGTCTTCCATGTATCTTGTGTTTTCACTTTCCTTTTAACACGGTCTCCTATATAAGCAGCATGTATGGTGGAACAAACAGACACCTCCTGTTTGTCCATCCACTTCACACACACAAAAGGCCCATCCCGAATCCACCTGATGGATCCCCTGGTGGACTTTTTGGTCAGTGAATTAGATGTGCTCTGTGGGAAGTCCTTCCTATAGTCTCTGTAAGTCCCACAAGCACCAAACTTCATAGCGAACAAGTCGGTTAAGAGCTTTGGACTTGTGTAGAAATCATCCATGTACACATGGTACCCAGAACCCAAAACTTTCCTGTCCAGAAGAGACATCACAGCATCATAAGAAAGCCCATGGCTTGAAAGCTGTTCTTGCTCGTGTACACATTTAAGTACACAGTATAGAGTCGGCAAGGACAAAAAATTTGAAGCCCAGCTTTGTTGGCTTGGGTTTCATGAACCGTGTCATTCCTGCATTTGCTCTGCATGCCACCAGTCTTTCCTTCACAGCTAAATTTTTTCTAGGATGACAGAAGGCTTCGCAGGCAAGACAGATAGTGTCCATGAGGGGTTTTACCCTGAAAAGTCAGCCATGTTCAGCTGTGCCCCTCTTTTTGTCATTTTCCTTGTCTGCATCTGGGTGACTCATGTGCAAATTCCATGAAATGGTGCGGTATCTGTCCCTTGACATAACTGTGGCAGGAAGAGCAATGATGCTCATCTTCACTGTGGCCATGTAGAAAACGAGTCCAATGTAGCGGTACAGCTCACCAACACTGACATCCGTCCAACTGTATTTGCGACCCTTTGCCAGTGCCCTGGCAGCCTGAGCGTTTGTGTTGTGGCACAGATTTGACACGGCGCTCTCTGAGAAAAATAGTTTGAAAAGACTGTTACGTCCCGTGATGTAATTGTTGTTGAACAGTGTGATGATGTGCTTTCTCCCCTCCCTCTTATTCTCTCTCGCTATCTCTCTGTGTCATGCAGCGCTCCAAACGACTCGCAGCTGATCCTAATTAGCGGGAGCGTGGCGGATATAAAAGCAGCAGTGAGACAAGGCTCGAGAGGAGTCTCTTTTCCACTAACCCAGACACAGGGTGGCTTTAGTTGCTATTGAGCAAATTGTGTATTGTGTATTGTGTATTGTTGTATTGTGAATCTGTGGGGCGATCACAAAGACTTTGCCACCTAGACTCGGTGTGAGTTCTGAAGTGTTTAAACGTGTAGGGAGGAGGGTGCCAATTTATTTGGGTTTACCCACTCCTAAGCTTTCTCCTGTTTCTTCTTTTTAGTTAAGGAGAGAGGTAAGACTATTGTTTTTTTTTTGTTTTGTTTTTTTTTTACTTTCTTTGTTAGGGAATTTAGTTGGCTTAATACCCTAAGAGACTGTTTTGTTTGTTATTTTGGCCTTGCCCTCTCCTGACGATTTGGTTATTTAAGTCTGTTGTATGTTTTCTGTTCTTTATCTTAACATTGGATTTATGTTAACCCCTTTAATAAAACACTGGTTAATTAGATTCTTGTTCGAGTGTTAGTAACAAGCTTAGGGAACCTTTTTACTAGAAAGAGCAAGTGTAATAAGAGTGAACAGAGCTGGGATAGTGGACGAGGAGATTCCTCAACGTTTATTTAATTCATTTATTTATTTATAATTTTCTTTTTTTTCTCTCTCTTTTGTTACTCCCTCCTCAAACCCCTAGACCAAGGCGGGGACATAACAAGACTCATAGGGGAGTGCGAGTCAGCAAGACTCAACTGCGGCCCAGGTTCCCGTGCAGGCAGGAATCTCATAGTCTTTGGAGCCATGTCGACATCAGACTCTTCTTTCCATGACAGTGTCTTGGCTCTCTTTGCAACAGGTCCCTGGTCACTGTCATTCTCACATCTGGGGGGAAAAACAAAAGTGAGCATGTTGACATCAGGATCACAACAGCATTATCAACTACTAAAACTGATATATTGCCCACTAATTTCACAGCATGTAATCAAAATTAAACTCTCCATTGTAAAATGAAAGGTAAATGTGCACTTACTCATTAAGATTCTCAACCAGGCTTGTGTGCCGCCCCTGTGAGAGGTGCATGTGAAGGAACCACATCCCTAAGAAAACAAAAGGTACAAGCACAAATATTAGTAAACATTTGTTAGCTTAGGTTGTCCAAGGTGGCATACCAGTGCATGCATAAGTGATTGGCAATTAATGGATATATGGTCACACACTTTATGCCTGTTGATGGGGAATCGACAACCTTATATTATGCACGTTCAAACATTTACAACCAAGCAGATATTGGAGAACACAGTTAAGCTCTGTTGATGAGGCAGTATTTTACAGTAAACACTGGTGTTCTGTTGATAGTGCCACCTATCAGATTGTGCTGCCAACACTATGTTTGCATTGTTTAAAAGAGTCCCTATTATGGATTTTTGAAAATTACCTTTCATGTAGTGTGTAACATAGTTCTAAGTGAATGAAAACATCCTGCAAAGTTTTAAATCTGAAAGTGCAGAGTATATAAAGTCATTGTCTTTCAAAAGTAAGAGTCGAGAGTTTTCAAACGATTCCTAAGCCGTTTCGTTGTGACTTCACGACGAAACATTAGCATATTGCCCGTCCACTTATTGCGCGCGCATGCCGCGCAGAGACCAGGGAAACCTTGAACACTGCAGCGGATACTGGATAGCATCATGTCGAGAAGACGCTGTGCTCTACAATGTGTTTATTGTGTTTCATATTGTGTAAGTATCTGGCTAACTGGCTAACTCACATTATTACTGTCTTACTGAAATACTACTGAAAATCAGCTGTGGGCTGCAGTATTACCTAAAACTGTGTCTATTAATGCAGATTGTCTGTCATTCTTACTACTTTGAGTAAAGATTAAGACTGGAGCAAGATTTGTTTTGCAAACGTTAATGTTTACATCAGTCATTCATGTCAGTGCTCGGCTAACGTATGCGCTGATATTGATTCAGTTCCCACATGTGCACCAATACATTAGACACACACACACACACACACACACACTTGTTAATGCTGATGGTGAGGAATTACAGCTGAAACACCTCAGTG
Organism: Coreius guichenoti; assembly: GCA_039654105.1. NCBI lineage: Eukaryota > Metazoa > Chordata > Actinopteri > Cypriniformes > Gobionidae > Coreius > Coreius guichenoti. The sequence continues at coordinate 29,372,883 of CM077191.1, forward strand.
TACCTCAAACTGAGGAGCATCACTGAGAAATGTCCTGCTCAAGGTTCGGGTTGAATAACAAGTTCTTCCGATGTTTCATTATTGATTCGGACTTGCGCTGGGCTTTGGTGTAAAATTGGCGTCATCATTACTGTCTTTACAGTGTGTACTATCGCTGAGCTTTAGGAACAGGAAGCCCGGAGCTGAAGATCAGTTATGGTAATGGGAGTTCCCTTTTCGAGAGTACTCTCGTATTGCGTAAGTTTAGCTTACGCTATGGGAAAACTCCTTTTCTCAAGAATATTGAAGCCAAAAATTATCCTTATAATTTATATATGTAAAACGCAGTGCAGCTGCACAGCAGACCCAAGTAGAGCATACTAGCGCACTGATTGGTTGTGCTGCGGCAACTGCACGAACCTATGGCGAGGCGGCTGAGGCGTGCGAACCAATCGGGTCGCTTCGCGCCCTAGCACGTCAGCTCCCGCCAGAATGGGCATGGCCTACGGCTATAAAAGCCCATCTTATGCCATTGGATTCAGATTTAATCTCCATCTTAGTTACCTTTGCTGACCTCCGGATTGACAAGCCGCCGCCGTCGAAAAGGCCTTCAGCAGGACGAGCCACCTGCCTTGCAGTTCTGAGGACGCCGGGTCCTGTCTTCACTGGACACCGCCTTCAGCCCGCTGTTCTGCTCCGCCATCCGGCACGCTATATCCTTTACAAGCTGTGTGTGTGTGTTTGCCGCTGCAACACACATACACACTCACAAAAGAGCTGAGGCGTTGTTTCAAATGCCTCGTATATCCTGTGCCTCGTACTGAGACCCTCTCTTCGGCGGGGATCGTCACATTCTTTGCACCGCGTGCTTAGGCCGTGACCACTCCGAAGCTGCACTCTCTAAGGGCGGCTGCCTGGAGTGCGACGAAATGCCGCCGTCGACCCTGCGGGCTCGATTCGCCAGCTTCAATAAGGACGCCGTTCCCTCCTCTTGCCCTCTTTTCTCGCTTTTCAGCACTCTCGTCACTTGACGGCGCGAAGGGAAAAGGTTATGAGAGTCTTTCCCCCTCTTGAGGAAGTGGTCGCCGCACATCTTTGCCCGCCCTCCGCTAGGGGACGGCAGTCAAAAACGACGCACCCATCCAAGCCCTGCCGCACTATGTCAGCTCTTGCTGATCGAGCGTATGCCTCCGCCGGCCAGGCTGCTTCGGCTCTACACACAATGGCTTTCCTTCAAGTGTTTCAGGCCAAACTTCTCCGTTCTCTGGATGAGTCTGGCCCTGATCCTGAGGCATTCAAAGACCTGCGGCATTCAAAGACCACTGACTTAACCCTGTGCACTACGAAAATCACCTTCACGGTGGTCTGGCGGTTAGGACTCCGCGTTACCACGCAGGCGATCCGGGTTTGATTCTAAGAAAATATATTCTGCTTTTTCTCCTAAAGCGCTCCAGCTCTGCTTCGGGCCGCCACACGAGAGAGCCGCCCCCTCAGTCTTCAAAGACAGCGCCGCCGGTCTTCCAGCCTCGCTCAGTGACAAAGACTCGCCACCGTTCACGTTCTGCAAGCCGTCATGGACCGCCAGAGCGAAGGGGACCTCGACCCAAGATTGTGTTGAACCCCGAGCCTCCAAAGCCTTCCTGACCACAGAAAGAAAGAGACAGTGATTAAATCCCGCCGCAGCCGGATTACCACCACAGACTCTCTTTATACTTCTCCCAGTCCCCTCTATTCAGGCGGCTGGAGTTAGCAATAATGAATAATGAAACACGCACGCCTGCACACAAACGCCATTTTAACGGCGACACTAATAAAACACAAAAAGAGTTTTTCCTCTGTTCTGACTGTAGGCAGTGTGCCCACTACACAGTTTGCACCCCTGCATATAAGCACTGTTATCACAGCACCACAAAATCACACAGATTATCCCCTGTTGGCTCGCGCGCCAGGCGCTTTCAGTGCAGTGTCACAAGCACAAAACAACCGGGCGACCGGGTCCCTATTACAAAGCGGCCCGTCCCCAGACTTAATTCAAACCCCTTGCTATGCGGGCCGAGGCCTGGGAGGCCATCCCCAGTATATCAGAGTAAGTGTTGAACATAATAAAATGAGGTTACTCGCTACAGTTTGTTCGCAGACCCCCGTGCTTTCGCGCTGTGGTCGAGACATCGGTGAAGTGCGACGTGATTCACGTGCTTCGTGTTGAAACTGTTGGCAAACGGCTGTAGAAACTGTCCCCTTAGCAATAAGCTAGTCAAGCTTTTACAGTCGCTACTCCTCGTTCCAAAGAAGGATGGCGGTCTCAGACCCATCCTATATCTGAACAAAACGCTTATGACGTGCTTGTTCAGAATGCTGACAACGAAACAAATCCTCGCTCAAATTCGCCCAGGGGATTAGGTTTTTCACAGTGGATCTGAAAGATGCTTACTTTCACATTCAAATAGCACCCTGCCACAGGCTATTCTTGAGATTCGCCTTTGAGGGGCAGGCTTATCAATACACAGTCCTACCATTCGGTCTATCCCTAGCACCCCGTGCATTTACGAAGTGCATGGATGCGGCCCTCGCCCCCCTGAGACTACTGAACAACCTCGACAATTGGCTGGTTATAGCCCAATCAGAGGAGCAGTTTATAACTCACAGGTCCTGCCTCCTCAGCCATCTAGAATGTCTGGGTCTCAGGATCAACACTGCAAGAGCGTGCTGTCTCCCAGCCAGAATATTTATTTTCTGGGAACAGTCATGAACTCGATACAGATGAGAGCGCGGCTTACGTCACAGCGCGCGCTCGCCATCCAGCGCCTAGCGGCGTTGTTCAAAGCTGGCACTTACACTCCTCTCAAATGTTTCAGAGGATGTTAGGCCTCATGGCCTCAGCATCAGCAGTACTCAAACTGGGCCTACTGTATATGCGCCCCATCCAGCGCTGGTTAAAACCCTGCGCACCGGCTCGTGCTCAGGCCACTTATGTATCAAAGTGAACCACGGCTGTATCAAAGCCCAACTGGTACCAGTCTGGCGTGAGTATGGGCACGGTCTCAAAATGGAAAGTGATCTCGACAGATGCATCCAACCTAGGCTGGGGTGCCCTGCACAAAGGCAGGCCCATATCCGGCCTTTGGTCAAGCTTGGAGAGGCGGCTGCACATAGACTGTCTAGAGATGAGAGCGGTCGATCTGTCGCTAAAAGCTTTCCTCCCATACGTCACCACATTCTAGTTCGAACGGACAACATTTCAGTGGTATCCTATATAAATCGCCAGGGTGGACTCAGGTCAAGAAACCTGCACACCATGGCCAAAAGCCTCCTTTTATGGACTCAGCACAACCTGTGCTCGCTAAGGGCAGCGCAGGTGCCAGGCATTCTGAACCAGGGTCCGGATATGCTATCCAGAGACAAAATTCCCCCAGGGGATTGGTCTCTTCACCCACAAACGGTTCAGTTAATTTGGAGCATCTTCGGCAAGGCAGAGGTCGATCTGTTTGCCTCAGAAGACAATGCTCATTGCCCAACATATTTCTCCAAGAGCAGGGATGCGCTGGCCCACAACTGGCCCAGCCGTCCGCTGTATGCATTCCCTTTCGGTCGCGATGTTACCTCAGGTCATCGACGGATCAGGGAGAGCAAGTGTGCAGTGCTTTTAATAGCCCCTCTCTGGAAGAACCAACTATGGTTCTCCGAGTTGACTCAGCTGCTAGAAACAGCCCCATGGCCGATACCGCTGAGGAGAGACCTCCTCACGCAGGCGAAGGGGAAGATCTGGCATCCCCGTCCCGACTTGTGGGCGCTTCATGTATGGTCCATCAATGGATACCCAGGAACCTCCCAAAAGGGGTGCGGAATACTATTTCTGAAGCGAAAGTGCCTTCAACCAGGCTGCTTTACGCTCTAAAATGGTCAGTGTTCTCAAGTTGGTGTGCAGAGCGGAACCTGGACCCACACTCATGTGGAGTGGCAGAAGTGCTCTCCTTTCTTCAAGAGCTTTTGGACGCGGGTCGCTCCCCTTCCACCCTCAAAGTATATGTGGCAGCCATAGCAGCGTTTCACGCTCATGTGGCCAGTCACTGGGGAGAAGCGACCTAATCGTGCACTTCCTCAGAGGAGCTAGGAGGCTGAACCCACTCGGTGAGGGCTTCTTGTCTTGAATTTGGGCCTAATGACTCCAGAGTTGTCCTCAAACCAAGATACGGGTATGTACCCAAAGTGCTCTCCACTCCGTTCAGAGCACAGGTCATTTCGCTATCAGCTCTTCCCTCGTCTGAGGACAAAAGAGACGCGAATTTACTCTGTCCCGTCAGGGCTCTTAGAGTTTATTTAGGGCGTTCCGCCGCATCCAGGCAGTCGAAACAGCTCTTCGTATGCTTTGGCGGTCGCACCAGAGGGTGCGCGATCACGAAGCAAAGATTGTCACAATGGATAGTAGATGCTATCTCGCTGGCTTACGAGTCAAGAGGTCTCTGCTGCCCCATAGGCGTCAGAGCTCATCCCACTAGAGGCATGGCCTCGTTGTGGGCTTGGTCCAGTGGAATACCACTGGAAGATATCTGTGCGGCGGCAGGCTGGGCCTCTCCATCCACATTTGTTAATTTTTATAACTTGGAGGTTCCTGCTTTGCAAGCTGGGGTTCTTTCCATATAAACAAATGTATAACACATTTGCAATATCATATGGCCCGACTCTGTCAGGTCTGGTTTTATCTAAATCCCATAATAGACAAATGTATAACACATTTGCAATAACTACAGGCCCGACTTCGTCCGGTCTAGATTTTATCTAAATTCCATATAAACAAATGTATAACACATTTGCAATAACTGTAGGCCCGACTCTGTCCGGTCTAGTTTTTATCTAAATGATATGACAGGAATATTCATTTCCTACATATACCCTTATATGAGGCTCACCACTCCTTGGCCTCTTTTTTGGGACTCATAACTTTTACTCTTTTATGAGCCTCGGGCTCTCGTCCCAGGCCATAGTATGGGTCGAAGTTTAAGCACGCACAGCGTTTTAAATTGGGTTCCCATAGCGTAAGATAAACTTATGCAATACGAGAGTACTCTCGAAAGGGAATGAGTATTGCGTAACCCGCCGTGCTATTGTGCTTAGATCAGGGGATCGTTTCAGTCGATTTAACCTGAATCCAATGGCATAAGATGGGCTTTTATAGCCGTAGGCCATGCCCATTCTGGCGGGAGCTGACGTGCTAGGGCGTGAAGCGACCCGATTGGTTCGCACGCCTCAGCTGCCTCGCCATAGGTTCGTGCAGTTGCCACAGCACAGCCAATCAGCGCGCTAGTATGCTCTGCTTGGGTCTGCTGTGCAGCTGCACTGCGTTTTACATATATAAAATTATAAGGATAATTTTTGGCTTCAATACTCTCGAGAAAAGGAGTTTTCCCATAGCGTAACCTAAACTAGGCAATACTCCTTCCCTTGTCTCAGGGAAGGAGGTTTGTTTCCGAAATATGAGCTGTACGGTAGACCAATCACAACAGACTGAGCCATCTGACCAATCAGAGCAGAGCAGGCTAGGGCTTTAGAGAGACTCGTTTGAGAATCCTTGAACATTGTGGTGATGTGCAAATTATTATGAGAAAATGAAACTGTTTTTTGACCTTTGATGCATGTAAACCTGTTGTTGGAGATCTCCAAAACAAAATGAGGAAACTTTAAAATAGCATAATAGGGGCACTTTTTAGGGTAAGGGCAAGTATGGTCGTTACAGATTTTTTTAAACATTGCTTACACACAATTTCAGAAACTATGTCTCCATTTATCAAAACTCTATACACAAATCCACAAAACATGGACACAAGATGCAAAACGTTGCACATCTCTTGGTAAAGCAAACATTTAATTCAAAACTAATTTAACTCTACACACAAACCGTTAAATAATTTACCACATACACAACTAAACAAAATTGTAAAACACTACTGTGTCTTTTGCATATTCAGTATGCAATGGAGTGTACAGGAGTTTGTCATAGCACTTACACTAACATGTATGTATGCACAACTGATAAACTTTACAGTTAATGAACTGAACTGACTCGAGCTGTATAATGACACTATAGGCTTGTTACTGTTGTGAAGCTGCTTTGAAACAATCTGTATTGTGTGAAGTGCTACAGAAATACAGGTGACATCAGTATAGACCTATATTTACAAAATAAACAGAAATGCAAGGTTCAAAAATTTGTTTCTCAAAACATTGAGCTTTGATTTCTAAGTAACCAATTTATGTATAAGTGTTTTCACACATTTTTTTTTATTGTGGTATTTAAATGGCAGTGTTTTCAAAATGAAACACAAGAGTTCGTTTTTTAAAGATGTGTCTAATGTAGAGAACCGTGTTTAGCATTTTGCAAAAAAAATGTTTAAAATTGCCACCTGCAGTGTAAAGCACATAATGTGCCAGTTTTGCAGACTAGGTCTAAAGATTAGATATATGAGTGAATGATTTCACTGAGTGGCCTCAAGTACCACTTTTGTGTGAAAGCAATTAAGAAAACTGTCAACAAAGCCTCAAACCACGTGAATATGATGCAAGCTAAACCAAAGTTTAAACATTTTGTCTCTGAAAAGTTCACAGGACAACACATTTCACTCGTAATATTACAAACTGTTAGGTTTCAGTCTGGCTATATAGTTCTGAAACAGCTATCGTGTATGTGACTCTAATAACTAAAATAAGAATAAATGGCTTACTCATCAGAAAACAACGTGTCCTCAAAATGCAGGTCTTCACCATCAACGTCTTCATCGTCTTCTGACTCTGAGGAAAAGGCGAATTCTTCCTCACTGTCTGTTGTCAACTGGAGAGTTTGTTCGTGTGCGTGATGGGCCATCGCGACGCAAGGTCAATAAAGCCAAACCAACTTGCTGCCGATTTGATAGGGGGCGTTTAGGCAATACCACATTTCTATGGATTATGTAATTTTATTACCATGACAACGAGGCGCTCTGCGTGTGGGTGTGGCCAGACCAGCGCTAAAAACAAGAACAGGAAATCCCCTTGAACTTTGGCATAACTGTCTTTTTTCTGGATTTTATACGTTTTTTCCCTCTTTAGTTGGCCGTCTTTGATGGTGGAATTCACTGTTCGGGAATGTTCGGCTCGCAGTGGATCTGCGCTGGATATTTATTTGAAACTCAAGGTAATTTCAAAGGTCTGGATTATCTCCCTCTGATCGGCATACAGTATTTATACGCATTGCTGCCACATAGGCTACATACAATTTTTCCCACTCAATTATGTCGTGGGTGTATACAGTGTACCTGAGTTGTAACGTGAATTTGTTTTGCCGTCAAGCCCGGGGACAGATGGAATGAATTGAGTACAAAATTGGTAAGCATAAAGTCCAAATGATTTTATTCCGACAGCTGTCTCCTCACACGTGCTCCAAAGAAAGTGCAAAATAAACAAAAATAAATCAACATAAAAATACTCAAATAAAAAATAAATAAATAAAACATGCTGAGAGCAGCAAACAATGCATTAGACCTCGTCTCTGACAATGAAGCCTCACATGCTACTGCCGTTGGCTGTCCCTGGCCCAACTAGCCTCCCCACACACAAACACTCTGGGGTGCGTTTCCCAAAAGCATCGTTAGCCAACTATGGTCGCATGTTCCGTCGTTATCAACATAGTTCAACGAGTCAGTGTTTCCCGAAACCATAGTTCAAACGAACATTTGCAAACAGTGTTGCAAAGTTGAGTGGTTGGAACGCCAGATCTCAACCTGTGGTTAGAAGCATAGTTTCTTGTTTGCATGACATGTGGACTTAATAAATCCTTATCTTGAGCAAAATAAGCAAGCTGACATTTAGTACAATCTATATCTTTTATTTCAAATACATACAAATGTAATTTATGTCTTTTGGTTTGTCAAGAGATTTAAAGCACCTTTTTTGAAGAGTGCGCATGTGCGTACGTGCTCTAGTGCGTAAGAACGAGCCTATGATTGAATCTGGAAATAAAGCAAAACAACTGAGAAAAATAAGAATTAGTCCTCAGATGCCATGTCCATAATTTATAGCAAAAAATCTAGCATGAATTCGATCTCAAACGAATTCATTAAAAGCAGTTATTACTCTACCACCTGCGTGACATCATTAACGTGGTTGAACGACAGATTTGCGACAATACGGTTTCAGGAAACAGTCGTGACTAGCTAGTTGATTTCTTCAACGATGCATCGTACTATGGTAGTTAAGCAGTGAGTAACGTCGTTGTAGGGGAAACGCACCCCTGGCTGGTATATGCAAATTCCCCGCCAAACACTCGCGGATCATACCAACCACAGGGGTCAACTAACACATGACACAAGAATACATGTTTAGTATGGTACCAGTGTTATCACCTACACATTTAAACAAATAATTCTAATCATGAATATTATCATTGATCAAAATGTAAACAAAACAAAATAAAAGAAATATGAAATCGAAGTCAAAGCCTGCGTGTTCATCATCACATGAAGTGTACAAAATATGCCTTTATCCACATTAGAGAATTTATATAGCTATGTGCCTTTGTCACACTTCCATGTTTGAAAAGCAGAAGCAAGCTCAGCGTAAAATATATATCTTCCGCTGCCTGTATCAGTGGCAGTGCCCATAGCACGAAATTGTTGTAATTTATTGATGTAGCCTCATAACAGATAGCCATCATCTAAATCAAAATTTCACAAACTTTTAGGGGCAATGGACCGCTCATGATTAGCCTTAGTGGCATAAACTTTAACCTAGTAATGACGGACCCCGGTGCAGCCACAAATATCATAACTATCTATAGGCCTACTAATTAAGACATATATTCAAGAAATGTATTAAAAACAGAAAGAGCTATAGTTTCAGCCTTACTCAAAGGCCGCGGAAAAAGGCAGTGGGTTCGTTACGCACGTCAATCCAATCCTGACGTTCTTGGTTTGCTTCTTATTAAATATACAGACAATTAGTTGATGAAACATTGATCAAAATTAAAATACAATTTAGACAAAACGAAATTAACTTTAAAGAAAGACTTTCTACAAAACAAAACTCAACGCAGTGGTCAAAATCATGTCTGACCCCACTCCATGTCTCCCGACATATTGCGCATCTTATGATGTAGTACTCGTGCTGCTCACTTTTCATAATCAACATAGATGAAAAAAATATATATATATATCGTAGGCTAATATTTAAACATAGCCTAACTATGAAACTAAATAGGGTACGTTTTCTTTAACCCATGGCCGACGAAGGCACCTGCTGATAGATTTTTTCCTTTATGACAGGAAACAACTCACAATACTCCGTCATTTTTAGCCATACAGATAAGTGCAAGACATAATTATAAACTTTAAATTGTCAACTTTTATTTGTGTACACTCACAATAACAACAAAGGCCGTGTATTCAGGGAACAGATTATTTTGCATGCACTCCACTCCAAACGCCGTCTTCATTTCAAAAATGTATTTTGTTTATTAAACACAAAGTTTTTTTAATTTCAAAAGCATTTCTAAATTCAGTTCATATTTCCAACAAACGAAATTCCAAGCCAAAATAACGAAGTGGTAAAAAAAAAAAAAAAAAAAAAAAAAATGTTCTAAATAAATATGCACATAGCCTAATAATAATAATGATAATAATAATAATAATAATAATAAACAAATACACAACTTATAATAAATATACTCACATATGCTACAACACGTGCCTGTATAGACAAGCTATACCATAAATGACGGCGTAGGCTATTTTAAGTTGTTACGCTGCTATAGGCCTAAGGGAAAAAGAAAGAGTTATTTGGCTCAACTTATATTGTCTGTTGTATACAATAGTGACTACCGCTCAGTGCAATGGTGTTATTCCAAACAGGTTTTTGCTCATGTGAATGCTGTTTTAGACTCATACAAAGTCATACAAAGCATTGATACCATAATATCCAAGTGGAATATAGAAACATTTGGATTTGTGCAGAATGAGAGAGGAGCAACTCTGGTTTCAGTTTCGCTTTAAATAGGCTGGCATAGTTCCTTTAGGCTTTAAAATAAATATTGTTTGAAGGCTAATGAATGGCACTATAATTTATGTTTGTTTTACATTTATATTTTTATAATTCTTATGAATTTCGTTACATTTAAAGGATTTGTTGTGGAAATAGCCTAAAATACATGTTGATAATGTTTGTAAACATTTAGTTTTTACCAGTATTTTTAATAAAATGCGACTGACACACTAGTGCGATTTACCTGGGTTACTGTTTCTGGGTTACTAATTCATGCATGTAAAAAAAAAAATTCTCATTGTGTTTTAATACTAATGTGTGCTAAGAGTTATGCAGACTATAAAATGAGAATAGGGAATGATAAAATAATCACAACTTGAAACTGAAACAAACTGTTAAACGTATGCTACATAAACAGTTAGGCTATCAAAAAAAAAGATTAACTTCATTCGACGCTGTAACGCAGTTACGAAAACAGTTTCTGTGATCCGAGGAACATGCACTAATATTTTCAGTGGCGCTTTAACACGAAACAGTAAACTCGTGAATATTCATGTAAGCTCCGCCCAGTGTCACCGAAAATCTCAGACACTGAATATTACAGAACACCGGCCCTGGAAACCAGGATTAAAGGTGGGGTAAGTGATATTTCAAAACTGCTTTAGAAAAGTGTCTTGGGCCAAGTACCAAAACAAAAATGTAGCCAATCATCAGTAAGGGGCGTGTCTAATAATGATGATGAGTAGAGAGCGCTCAGTGCACGTCATTATTCAAAAGACAAGACACACAGGACGGACATTAGCCGAGCGATGACAGAAATAGAGAGATGGCAGATAAAAAACAAATGTGGAAAATGTATATGGAACAAAAGAAGGCTTATGATTAGGCAAAAAGTATCAGCTTTCCAGCGCTGGAGAGAACTCAAGGAGCGCTAAGGCCTGCAATCGGACGCCGAGGTTGCTTTATTTCTTCTCGATAGGCGAGTAACATTGGTTTTGTTTTGTTTCACAGAACTAATATATGCTGGCTTTTGCTTGAATATGCTCGTGTATCATGTTCGCTTGTTTGTCCATTTGCAATCGTAATGTCGTTCACTTCAGCTATGATAAAGACCCATTAATTTCCACATCCTATAAACCACTGTCTGTTTCAAGCGTCAGCTGCCAAAGTGTGTAAGATAATAAACTCCTAATATATGTTTGTTTCTTTTGGTTCCTCTTTTCATGATCGATATAACCCTCTAATCTTGTCACAATTGTAATATATTCGTTAGTTGGACTGTCGTGTTCGTGCTATCGAGTTGTTCATGAGAACTGTGTTTGTGTTTTTGGGATGTAAGGGATGACTTTTTCATTGAACATTCGATCTGGATTACCACAGTAACACACATTGCTTTCACTTATTTATGACATCATACCCTCGGCCGGCTGGCACAGCAGATTCTGCCATAGTCGTTGCCTCCAAAATGAGTCTAATGTTCCAACTCATGTGTCGGCTCATTAACGATTTCACGTTGCGTACGTATGTGTGGGGCGGAGCTATCAAAATAGGGGCGTGTTTGTTTTGGTGATTTGAAATCAACATCGGTTACCAGAAAGCACTTACCCCACCTTTAATAAACACTACTCCCTAAACCCGATAAAGATCGTTTGATTTTGGCGTCCTATAACATTATTAAACGTAGATTATAAACTATTGTCTTATAAGTTAATTCAACTCGTTTGAAAAAAAGGTCTAGATGAAATCGTTAATGAGCCGACACATGAGTTGGAACATTAGACTCATTTTGGATTTATTTGACTATTCAAATTTGGTGGAATAAGAGGCTTTAATCGTTTTCTTAGACTTCCATAAAGCTTTTGAATTGAGCATCAGTTAGGGCATTAAAATATTTGGGTTTTGGGGAAAGATTTGTTTCTTTAATTGAAATGTTTAATAGAGGTTGTATTAATTTATATCCAAATACTTAAATTATTTTGCATTTGTAGGCTAGAGGAGTGCGCCAAGGTTGTCCTATATCCCCTTTTTTATTCATCATTGTAGTAGAGTTTCTTTCCATAAAAGTCTTGAATTCTCCAACTATTCTATTCAGGAATTACCATCTTCAACAAACAAATTAGATTAACTCATCTTGTGGATGATACGGTTCTTTTCTTAAACGATAAATAACAATTGCCCACAGCATTGTAGTTAGTACTTCTGGTTTAACGTTAAATTAACGAGACGTGAAATGAATCAAAAGAAAAACTTTTATGTAATATCCCAGTAAAAATTAAGATTAAGTATTTAGGAATAAGTGTTACAAAAGACATAGCAGAGAGACAAGAGTTATTTTTCCCCCTAAACTTAAAAAAGCTCAAAACATTTTTAATAACTGGCTTCAAAGAGATTTGACTATTATAGGCAGAGTCCTATTAACCAAAGCAGAAGGGGTATCTAGATTTATCCGGCATTATCCCTTTTTGTTCAAGATTCAATTTAAAAAAAAAAAAAAAGATTTATTTACTAAATTTGTTCTGAGGAATAAACATCATTTAAGAAAGGAAGTTCTTCAGGGTCCAAGAAATGAAGGTGGTTTTGAGCTTTTGGATTTTTTAAATTTAAATTATACCTTTAAAGTAAAATGGATCAGAAATTGTTTACTTAATTCAGACTCAATATGGTTCTTTGTACCATGTAATATTTTTAAAAGGTTGGAGGTTTGCATTTTTTGTTATTGTGTGATTACTCTATTAGTAAATTTCTGCCTGTGGCATTATCCAACTTCTATCAACAAGCTCTTAAAGCCTGGAAGTTGTGTTATGTACATAACTTTTCTCCACATAAAGCAATCTTGTGGATTAATATAATCGCAGTTAACAGGAAATCTCTTTATTTACAGTGGGATAGGAATTTACTTTTTATTTGACATTTTAGATTAGTCATCTCAGTTTCTTTCTTATAAAAATTTTACGAATAAATGGTCATTTCCTGTTAAATATGGAGAATATTATTCTGTGATTAAAAGCCATTCCCACAGGTGTATTGATGTTAATGAGATGCCATTTGTTGTCCCTTAACGTTTGTAGAATTAAACCTGTACTTCATTTAAAAGGGGCGGACATTAACAGTAAAAAGTGCACAAATAAATATATATTAGATATTTATTTTATAAAAATAGATCCTTTAAGCCTAGAGGAAATTTTTTCTGGAATATTTGTTTCCCAGAGATTATTTAGAAAAAAATGCTTGGCTGCTTCATTTTTGGGTTTGTATATATTTACACACTTCGGGAAATACATTTGAGAGTTCTTCATAATATTTATGTTAGTAATTATACTTTATCAATTTATGGATATTGATGAAAATTACTCATTCAGAAAAATGAGTTTACTCTACATTTTCTGGTAAGATATATCTATACATGTTCAACAGAAATCTGGTTATAATTAAGAAATAACATCCAAATATGTTTGTAGGAAGGCCAACCAGTTGGAGTGGAAAAGGAAATGACGTGCTGTACAAAAAGTTAATGCGTAATCCAAAAATTGTTTTATTGGAAGGTGCAAAAATATTTACAGTGCAGGAGAAAACAAAAATAAATAAAAACTGTACAAAAAGAAAACAGCAACAATGTGCTAATTTTGGCTAAACCAAATGGCCCAAGTTTGCAACACTGCTCAGCATGGTATTTCTCTGAGACCATAATTAGAACTGAAATCCTCTCAGCCAGCAAGCCTATTTATAGGTTGAAGCCCCACCTACAGGGCATACCAATTAATAGAAACAAACTTAAAAGTTACAATAACTTTTTAAATTACAATAAAAGTTAAAATAAATTTTATGTAACAATAAAATTAAATAATATAGTAACCCAACTCAACAAGACAAACTTCCTAACAGCTAATACAACAACCATTAACAAAAAAAGAGTTTAACATCAAATTAAATTACAAAAACATCTGTTCCTAAATTCTCACCCTCTGACATCACCCGAAAATGGTAGCTTCCACAGGAAGTGATGTGGCTCTTGCTTTAAAAAACAGTTTGACCTAGAGGAAAGGTTTGGTTGTACAGAGTGTGTTTGTGAACTGGGAAGTTTAACTGCAACAAGGATTGTGGAAAAATTGTGGGTAAAATAAAAGGTAATTATCACATGAATTATTGTGTTCTGGCATTTTGTTATGTTAGGAAAATAGTGACAAACTTAAGAAAACTAACTATAAAGAATTGAAAACTAGAAAACAGCAGTAACAAAACAAAACTCCATAACACCTTCCTAATGTGTACACAGATGTTAATATTGCCGGCAATGCATAGTACAAGTGAAATGGGTGAATGTTTGCAAGTCCAAGTTTAGATTGTCACAGGTTAACCTGTTGACTATGTTATTATATATTTTGAATTAAAAAAAAAAAAAAAAATCATCTGTTAATTTTACGATAAATATTTACTAACTATTTAACAATATGATTACACGTCCCTGCGGCACTCCACAGTCAATGTTGTATTCTGATACTTAACGCAAGTTGTTTTTTGGCCTTTCCAAGCATTCAGCTCATCCATCTGTGTTTAATGACACGAAAACTGTAGGGCATAAAGTTTAGGCTCTACAAGAACAATAAATGACAGTAATATGTGAGTGTATTCAGGGGCTGCATGTGTTTTATTACAGGACTTTCTGCCTCTGACCTGTTTGCATTTAGATTGTGCCTTTGCTTTTCCTTGTTTTCTGTAATTTAGTCATTTTAAACTTAAAGTCTTTCATGCTTTACATCTGTGTACCAGCAAGCTTATATTGTATGACCTACAACACTTTTTATATACTATAACATGTAGGTCTATTTACTGCACCTTTTTGCCACACAATGAAGATCATACAAAAATAAATGTCACTTTTGTTTTTGATAAACTAGTAAGAAATATGACTGGCTGGTAATATTTGCAAATAGGGACAGTTTCTAAAAAGTGCATCTAGTTCAACATTAGGCTTCAGTGTTTGAGTAATTTGCATTAAGACAATATTTAAACAAATGTTTGATCATTGATGTCATCAATTTCACGCCAACCTGCCAAACAAATTTGGAAACCCTGATACTTGTATTTTAAGAATAAAATAACTATCATTGTTAAATCAGTTTCAAGAGAAAAAATATATCAATTTATGCACATCGATGTACAAAGTATGTTGTTTTATGCCAAGAAGTCTCTCAGATTGGGTTCAGGGTAAAAGAGAGATGGTATGTTTGGTTTTACGTGTGAGGCACAAAATATCCTCCTCACTAATATAGTGAAAAATCAGGAAAATTATGTTTCATATAGTTACTGTGTGCCATGAGAGCCCCAAGAGCAAAAGTAAGAAAAATATTATCCTGGGTCAGAAAACCCTCATAACCTCATGATGTTCTCAAATCCAAGAAACACCTTTTAGGAATAAGTTGTAAATGTCTAAACAACTGAGACCCAACAAAACTAGATTTTTGAACTGTTTTTGAATGTTTAAATTCAAAATATTTTTACATGATTGTACAGTTATTATCAGCTCTTCACCTCCAGTATCCCAATTTTACAATAAATACATACAACCCTTACTAGATGATTTTTTCCTTTTTTTTTTTTTTTCCTTTTTTTTTTTTTATACATTGTTGAGTATCATTAACAATTCTCTAATGTATATATTAATTTCAAATATTACATTTATTTTAGCAAGTATAATTAAGGTTTTTAGCTTGTCCCTCAATTTATTGTCCACCCTGTTATTTTTTAATACTTTGCCTTTAAATGAAAGTTGGACAAATTAAATGACATCATATCACAAAGCTGTTATTACTTCTTTAGAGGGAATGTTGTCAACCTCAGTACATCCACCCTGTTAAGGGAAAAATAAAAAAGTAAGTAGATCATTGTTTTAAATCATTGTTTTAAAATTACAATTTTAAAGTCCATGCAATTATTTATTAAATAAACCTTCTGTTTGCTTCTTTTTGCTCAGACACGGTGCAGTGGCTGATTTTTGGGCAGAATGTGGACACTGACAGCATACGTGGTGATTGTGGAAGTAATTCATGTTTAAAGTTGAAGAAGTAGTGTATTTAAAGTTCTTTGGCACTGTTTTACACATTGTAGATATAGGAAACCATCCATCCATCCTTTATACCACTTGCCCTGTTATCACTTTGTCCACCCTGTTTTACAATAATTTCATAAAATTAGCAAAAAAAAAACATGCTAATAATTCAGTGACAACGAAAATTTACTGGAGTATAAATAATGCAGTACATTAAAAAAAGCCTTTGAGGCATTTGTATCTGAAAAATGTAAAATGATGCGGTTGTGAAAAAGTACATATAATTCATACACAATATTTATATATTTTTGATAATTTATTAACTGATATGCTTTTAAAGGTACATGAGTTAATGTAAACAATGCCCATGATTTAGAATAATAAGTATTTGAAATTGTTAATTTGTCCCTACCAGGGTGGACATTTTTGATCTTCTATTTCATTTATTTAGTTTAATAAATGGTTAAATTTATTTACTCAAGCTTGACCAAAATAATTTCCAAATGTTTTACATCACCCTACATAAAAATTACAGCATTATTTTACAGCAGCTGGCTGTTTTCTCGTATTACAGCATATTGCTGTAAACTGCAATGCATCCTGGGGTCGCGTGGCGGTTTGATTCAAATATACAGAATATTGCTGTACATTTCAAATCTACAGAGGCATTATGGGATCTTCAACGATCGAGTCGTCGAGATTCCGGTAGCAGCAAGAGGAGCTATTCACAACTGTGGTAAGTGACTTATCATTAATTCAGTTTTTTATTTTCATGTTTGGTAATTGTCCAAGTATATGAATGCATCTACATTCGCGGTTCATAGCCTACTGGTAACCCCGGATTCACGCATCCTCAGTCCGCGGATGCAAAGGAGAGTTGCGCGGGGTTTCAGCAGGGCGGTCACGGTAGGATTTTTACACATTACCCGGCGCTATAGCGGCTATGGGCATAAAATCTCTGGGTTCCTACGTTATGAATTACATGCTTCAATGACAACAGTTGGTATTCACGAGAACTTCGTGTTGATCAGCACACTTCGTCGTGATTATTTTATGGTGTGAATCAAATTTGCACACGCAGTCATCTGTTAATACGGGCGCCGTAATGAAAACGCGTTGCTAAAGCCTCGCGGCCACCGGTCAGTCTCACGGAGGATGTGTCATATAAATTCTGAATTGTGCTGTAATACCAGTTTTGTCGCAAGTTTATACGCCGGTGGCATCCCCAGTTGGCTTACATTTCAGTATGTTTTTATTTAGACGTGTAATTAGCTTATTGTTTGTTTGTAATGTCTTTTGCTAACTTTGTTTTAAAAGAATGAGACCATTCACTCTTACATTCTAAAATATAGTTTAGATGTAAAAAGCTGAAAGGCTGAATGGTATAGTTAAAAATAACTATTGTCACATGTGGTATGATTGTTTTAGGAGACACTTTGACCAGTGGGCACTGGATGCTGACGGTGTGTGAGGAGTGCATTCATCCCAGCTTCCTGTCTGGCGTTGCCACTCTGTTTGCATCATATTACATATTCAATCTTGAGTACCAGGAGACAGCATGTACCTTGGAGTTCATTTAAAGGTAATGGTTGAATTCTACAGTAACAACTTCAGTACATGCATTACACATATGTAGATATTTTATATCAGAACTTGCCTTTTACCTATGTAGATATGTTATATGTTTTATATTTGTGAGGCCTTTAACACAATGTTTCTCTGCTCGAGAAGAGATAAAAAATAAAAATAAGGGAGAATGATTTAGATGTTTCCCTATTTAACACTAGCAAGCTAATGAGTTAAATCAGGTGTTTTAATTAGTGGGGCATCTAAAACTTTCTGGGAGGTGGGTCCTCAGGACTGGAGTTGAGAAACATTGCTCTAACATATGGTCCAATTTCAAAAACATGATTATATGCCTTAAAAGCTTAAACCAATTTTAATTACTGTATCTGACTGTATCTATCATCCCTCTATCGTTATTTGACTGTATCTACTGTATCATTATGTTTTGTAATATATCTAATATATTGTCCTCTTTATTCTGTTTTTTTTTTTATTTCTAGCCACTCTCCTGTGATGGAACAGCATCTGGAGCTGAATTATCTTTTTTTGATCAAAAGTTTGTTGGACTCACTCAGGGCCTTGTTGTTTGGCCATGTTGGTCCATGAAGTGGTGAGAATTCATCAGCATCTCTTTGGTGTTTAGAACCACTTTTTTATGATCATATTGGTCAACTTTTTTTTTTTTTTTTTTTTGCATATTTCTTCTTTGTGTGAAGGGCCATGATGACGAATATGTTTCAAGTAATTTAAAATGGCCATTTAAAAAAATAATTTTGTAAATATAAATTAATTCAAAATAATACAAAATACACTGTTTTATGACATTTTATCATGCACATTTGAAAGTTATAAATTAAATAAATTTTGAGCTGTTTTTTCAAGATTAAGACGTGTCAATTTTTTTGTGAAGTAATAGTTGAATTAAGTTATGCATTATAAAACACTTTATGCTGTTAAAAATGTTTAAAGCTTATGCAGTTAATAAATAGTTAAAATTTAAAATTCAGTTGCCAGTCATTAATATTCAGCAATCAGGAATATAAATTGGATATACTGCATTTTACGTACTTTCTCTAAATATAGCACACATAATACACACATTCATGTATTTTATTGTAAATAATACAGCAATTTTAAAAAGTTATTTACTGTAATCAAAGAATACAGTAAAATTCTGTAAATTAAATTACAGAACCGCTACTGTAAAAATTACAGTAACTGGCTGACAATCCTGCTGCCAGTATTTTACTGTAAAAATTACAGGTAATTTTCCACAGACAAAATTTCTTTTAAAAACTAAGTTTGATTTTGTCACTTTCGTTATCTTGATCTGGTGTGTTTGTTTAGGGTTATATTTATTGTTTAGGAGCTGAATTAGGATATAGTCTGCAAAACCCAACATCTGAAAAATAATCAAGCATTTAGTCTAAATAATATGACTGTTTTATGAATTTGCATGTAATAGTGGTTAAATCATAACGAAATTACAACGAGTGACCTGTGCTTTATTATTTACATTTATTTATTTAGTAGATGCTTTTCTGAAGAGACATACAAATGAGGAATAATCTTTAGGAGACAATGACATAAGAAATGCTAGCAATACAAAGTTTCAAACATTGTCCAGGAAAGTACAAGCTAGAACAAGGAGGGAAATAAGAAAAAGTGAGAAAAAGTAGTTTTGCTATGCCTTGCTGTAAATGAACAACTCATTCAGATGAGCTCTAACACAATCCTCATTCGCATGCCGAAAACTGAGATGAATGAGAGATGAGGAGAAACAAATATAACGATTTACATTTTTATTTACAGTGCATCCGGAAAGTATTCACAGCGCTTTACTTTTTCCACATTTTGTTATGTTACAGCCTTATTCCAAAATGGATTAAATTCATTATTTTTTCCCCTCAATTCTACAAACAATACTCCATAATGACAACGTGAAAGAAGTTTGTTTGAAATTTTTGCAAATTTATTACAAAAAAAAAAAATCACATGTACGCAAGTATTCACAGCCTTTACCATGACACTCAAAATTGAGCTCAGGTGCATCCTGTTTCCGCTGATCATCCTTGAGATGTTTCTACAACTTGACTGGAGTCCACCTGTGGTAAATTCAGTTGATTGGACATGATTTGGAAAGACACACACCTGTCTATATAAGGTCCCACAGTTAACAGTGCATGTCAGAGCACAAACCAAGCTGTGAAGTCCAAGGAATTGTCTGTAGACCACCGAGACAGGATTGTATCGAGGCACAGATCTGGGGAAGGGTACAGAAATATTTCTGCAGCATTGAAGGTCCCAATGAGCACAGTGGCCTCCATCATCCGTAAATGGAAGAAGTTTGGAACCACCAGGACTCTTTCTAGAGCTGGCCGCCCGGCCACACTGAGCGATTGGGGGAGAAGGGCCTTAGTCAGAGAGAAGCCCTTAGCCTTCCAGAAGAACAACCATTTCTGAAGCACTCCACCAATCAGGCCTGTATGGTGGAGTGGCCAGACGGCACATGAGTTTGCCTGGAGTTTGCCAAAAGGCACCTGAAGTACTCTCAGACCATGAGAAACAAAATTCTCTGGTCTGATGAAACAAAGATTGAACACTTTGGACTGAATGGCAAGCGTCATGTCTGGAGGAAACCAGGCACCGCTCATTACCTGGCCAATACCATCCCTACAGTGAAGCATGGTGGTGGCAGCATCATCATGCTGTGGGGATGTTTTTCAACGGCAGGAACTGGGAGACTAGTCAGGATCGAGGGAAAGATGAATGCAGCAATGTACAGAGACATCCTTTTTGAAAACCTGCTCCAGAGCGCTCTGGACCTCAGACTGGGGCGAATCTTCCAACAGGACAACGACCCTAAGCACAGCCAAGATAACAAAGGAGTGGCTACGGGACAACTATGTGAATGTCTTTGAGTGACCCAGCCAGAGCCCAGACTTGAACCTGATTAAACATCTCTGGAGAGATCTGAAAATGGCTGTGCACCGATGCTCCTTATCCAACCTGATGGAGCTTGAGAGGTCCTGCAAAGAAGAATGGGAGAAACTGCCCAAAAATAGGTGTGCCAAGCTTGTAGCATTATACTCAAAAAGACTTGAGGCTGTAATTGGTGCCAGAGGTGCTTCAACAAAGTGTTTAAAACAAACTTCTTTCACATTGTCATTATGGGGTATTGTTTGTAGAATTGAAGAAAAAATTATGAATTTCATCCATTTTGAAATAAGGCTGTAACTTAACAAAATGTGGGAAAAGTGAAGCGCTGTGAATACTTTCTGGATGCACTGTATGTACATCAGCTTCTTATGAAAACCTATTTAACAACATGTATGTTGTTGTTATTATTATTATTATTATTATTATTAGGATAGATCATCTGCTGTCCAGAGTCACCGACTCGGAGCTTCCGGATGATGTTCGTGTGCTTCAAGCTGCCCAAAACAACAGCTGTATGAAAGCCTCCTCACGCCCTCACTGATACTGCTTTTATTAAAGTCTCTTGCAGACTGTTTGCTGAACACACAGAGGACGCGTTCAGGCTTTTTATCAACTTTTACACTTAAAATATTTATCAAATTTACACGCGGCTTTTCCCCGTGGCTGAAGCTCGCCTTGAATTTGATCTGAAGAAAGCAAAGTTAACATTTCCTCTTCGCGTATTTTAGTCTCTAATGAAAGCTCAGAACCTCTGCTTTGTGTTCACTTTGATTTGACTGCGCCAAACTATTTTACTGCTCCAGTTTTGCCGCAAAATGTAAAAGAAGGAAACACACGCGTGAAGGGCTCGTGGAGCGCACAGACACCGAGCGGGCAGGTTGAGTCTATAAGGTTCTCGTGTTATTTAAGAGCATCGCCGCGCGAGCGCTATTCAAATCAAATCAAATCACCTTTATTTATATAGCGCTTTTTACAATGGCAATTGTTTCAAAGCAGCTTCACAGTGGTAACAGGAAAATAATGCAACGGAATTTGATTCGGCTGTACAGCCGCTCTGGTGAAAACGGTGATGTCATCCAGCTCATTTCAATTATCATATAGTGTCAATGCGGGCAGATCAGTAATATAGTTGAAATTTAGGTGTCCCCAACTGAGCAAGCCAAAAGCCAAAGGTGACGGTGGCAAGGAACCAAAACTCCTTCAGGGCCAGAATGGAGAAAAAAACCTTGGGAGAAACCAGGCTCAGTCGGGGTGCCAGTTCTCCTCTGGCCGACGAACAAATAGTGTATGATTATGATTCTGGCAACATTACAGGTCAGAAGTCATATTAGATCAATAGATATTCGTAGGATTATTCGAAAGATTGGAGTTGTCACGCCGGGGACGGGTTTAATGAGGATGTCGTGTCGATGCGGAATTTACAGGGGGGAGTTTAATTGACACTATTGTCTCTACAGACACTTCAGGGATATGGTCGTCATGTCCAGGCTAAGGTCCACCATCTGGTCTGGATACGGCCCGGATCCGGCCGACTGCAGTAAACCTCGGGATAAACAGAGAGACTAACATTAGCGTAGATGCCATTCTTCTTATGATGTAACGAGTATATCAGGTGTTATTGGAAGTGTTCCCGGTTCCGGCTGACCTAGTTAATGCAGCCTAAAACAATCATTTAACTGGTTTGAATAATATAAATTAAAAATGTTTTATGTGTATGCCATAGTAAAGAGATGTGTTTTTAGTCTAGATTTAAACTGACAGAGTGTGTCTGCTTCCCGAACAATGCTAGGAAGACTGTTCCAGAGTTTAGGTGCTAAATAGGAAAAGGATCGACCGCCTGCAGTTGATTTTGATATTCTAGGTATTATCAACTGGCCAGAATTTTGAGACCGCAATAGACGTGATGGAGTATAATGCGTTAAGAGCTCGCTCAAGTACGGGGGCGCTAAACCATTTAGTGCTTTGTAAGTAATCAGCAAGATTTTAAAATGTATACGATGTTTAATAGGGAGCCAATGCAGTGTTGCCAGAACCGGGCTAAGATGGTCATACTTCCTGGTTCTAGTAAGAACTCTAGCTGCTGCGTTTTGGACCAGCTGCAGTTTATTTATTAAGCGAGCAGGGCAACCACCCAGTAGAGCATTACAATAATCTAGCCTTGAGGTCATGAACGCATGAACTGACTGTTCAGTATTTTGCATTGAAAGCATGTGCCGTAATTTAGATATATTTTTAAGATGGAATGCAGTTTTACAGATGCTAGAAACGTGGCTTTCAAATGAGAGATTGGTATCAAAGAGCACACCCAGGTTCCTAACTGACGACGAGGACTTGACAGAGCAGCCATCGAGTGTTAGACAGTATTCTAGGTTACTACTTGTGGAGTTTTTTTGTCCAATGATTAAAAATTCAGTTTTTTCTGAATTAAGTTGCAGGAAATTACTAGTCATCCAATTTTTTATATCAGCTATGCATTCTGTTAATCTTGTGAATTAAGTTTCGTCAGGGCGTGAAGAAATATAGAGCTGAGTATCGTCAGCATAACAATGAAAATTAACACCATGCTTCCTAATAATGTCTCCCAGTGGTAGCATGTACAGGGTGAAAAGCAACGGTCCTAGCACTGAGCCCTGCGGTACTCCATACTGAACTTGTGTTCGGTGTGACATCTCTTCATTTACTGCTACAAACTGATAACGGTCAGATAAGTATGATTTAAACCATGCCAATGAAGTTCCACTAATGCCAACATAATTTTCGAGTCTATTCAAAAGAATGTTGTGGTCGATAGTATCGAATGCAGCGCTAAGATCGAGTAACACTAATAGAGATATACAACCACGATCGGATGATAAGAGTAAATCATTTGTAACTCTAATGAGAGCAGTCTCAGTACTATGATACGGTCTAAATCCTGACTGGAAATCCTCACAGATACCATTTCTTTCTAAAAAGGAGCATAATTGTGAGGACACTGCCTTTTCTAGTATTTTTAACAGAAAGGGTAAAGACTAATTTTGTAGGATCAAGTTGCGGTTTTTTTAATAAGTGGTTTAATAATAGCCAACTTAAAAGTTTTCGGTACACATTCTAATGTCAAGGATGAATTAATGATATTAAGGAGAGGATCTATGACCTCTGGAAGCATCTCTTTTAGTAGTTTAGTCGGTATGGGGTCGAGCATACATGTTGTTGATTTTGATGATTTAACAAGTTTAGCCAATTCTTCTTCTCCTATAGCAGTGAATGAATGTAATTTTTCCTCAGTGACACTACAATGCACTGTCTGATGTGATACTGTAGTAGACGGCTGCATGGTTATAATTTTTTTCCTAATATTATAAATCTTACAAGTAAAGAAGTTTATAAAGTCATTACTGCTGTGCTGTTTACAAACATCAGAAGGTGAAGCTTTATCTTTGGTTAATTTAGCCACTGTATCGAATAAATACCTAGGGTTGTGTTTGTTTTCTTCTAAGAGAGTCGAGAAATAAGCAGATCTAGCAGTTTTTAGGGCCTTTCTGTATGCAATCATGCTCTCTTTCCACGAAATGCGAAAAACTTCTAGTTTTGTTTTCTTCCAGCTGCGCTCCATTTTTCTGGCTGCTGTTTTAAGGGCCCGGGTGTGCTCGTTGTACCACGGCGTTGGACTATTTTCTTTAATCTTTAAGCGCCGGGGAGCAACTGTGTCTAAAGTGCTGGAAAAGAGAGAGTCAATAGTTTCTGTTGCAACATCGAGTTCCTCTAGGCTATCTGGGATGCTGAGGAGATGAAACTGATGAGGAAGATTATTTACAAAGAAATCTTTAGTCGCAGCAGTGATAGTCCTGCCATATTTGAAGCGAGGGGACGGCTTTGCAGCCTTTGCTATTAAGTGTACATGATACTAGGTAATGATCTGAGATGTCATCGCTCTGCTGCAGAATTTCAATGGTATCAACATTTATTCCATGTGACAGTATTAGGTCTAACGTATGATTACGGCGATGAGTGGGTCCTGACACGTGTTGCCTTACTCCAATAGAGTTTAGAATGTCTCTAAATGCCAATCCCAATGCGTCTTTTTCATTGTCTACATGGATATTAAAATCACCAACAAATAGGACTTTATCTGCAGCCAGTACTAACTCTGATAGAAAATCAGCAAATTCTCTGGTAAAGTCTGTATGGTGCCCTGGTGGCCTATATACAGTAGCCAGCACAAATGTCAAACGGGATTTATCAATTTCACTACATAACGTTACATAAAGCACCAAAACTTCAAAGGAATTATATTTGAAACTAGACTTGTGAGTAATACCGAAGATATTATTATAAATTACAGAAACACCTCCCCCTTTACCTTTCAGACGCGGCTCGTGTTTATAACAATAATCTTGGGGGGTGGACTCATTTAAAGTAATGTAATCGTCAGGTTTTAGCCAGGTTTCTGTCAAACACAGCACATCTAGGTTATGATCTGTAATCATATCATTAACAATAAGCGCTTTTGAGGAAAGGGATCGAATATTCAGCAGCCCGAGCTTTATCATTTGATCATCTGTATTATATCTGTTGTTTATTTGTTGGACATCAATTAAATTTTTACCGCTGAATGGTTTTGATGGTGTTTTGTATTTACTAATTCGTGGAACAGACACAGTCTCTATGTGATAATATCTAGGTGAAAGAGTCTCTATGTGCTGGGATTTATCTGACTTCTGTGACGTGAGACAGCTAGCAGGCGGTCGGGTAAGCCAGTCCGTCTGCTTCCTGACCTGGGCCCCAGTTAGTCAAGGTTTAGCTCTAAGACTATGTGCCAAATTACTAGAGAGAAGAGAGGCACCATCCCAGGAAGGATGAATACCATCTTTTTTCAACAGGTCAGGTCTGCCCCAAAAGCTTTTCAACCAGCCATTGACAACCAGCCATTGAGTGATAATAGTCTGCTAAGTATCTCATCACTCCTTTTAACGGGGAGGGGACCAGAGCAAAAAACGTCATCTGCCATCGTACTTGCGAGTTTACACACCTCTTTAATGTTAATTTTGGTGATCTCCGACTGGCGAAGTCGAACATCATTTGTGCCGACGTGAATAATAATCTTAGAGAATTTACGATTAGCATTAGCCAGCACTTTTAAATTTGCTTTGATGTCAGGCGCTCTGGCTCCCGGTAAACATGTGACTATGGTGGCTGGTGTCTCTATTTTCACGTTCCGTGTAATAGAATCGCCAATAACTAGGGCACTTTCAACCGGATTCTCAGTGGGTGCATCACTGAGTGGGGAGAACCTGTTTGATGTTCTAATCGGAACGGAAGAGTGGTTTTTTGATCCGCGACTATGCCGTCTCACCGTCACCCAGTTGCCCTGCTGCACGGGCTCTACAGCCGGAAACCGAACAATGTACAGAGTTCACTAAGCTATTCGCATCCAAAGCAGTGTCTAAAGCTGTTACATTCTCACTACTCTCAAATAAAGTCTGGATGCGTGTCTCTAATTCTGAAATCTTCTCTGTCAGCCTGACTATCTCCTTACATTTATCACATGTGAAGCCCTGTTCGCTAACGGAGAAAGATATACTAAACATGAAACATGCAGTGCAAGTGACAATGACAGGAGAAGAAGACATGGCTTACCGTATTTGTTGATTAATCCAACTTACCACAGTTGTTTGATGGAGTCTATTTACTAATCCAACTCACCACTGTTGTTTAATGAACTCAGAAAACAAGAGACCCGAGTGCAGAGATGGCAAGCTAACAGGCTAGCGAAATGCTAACGCGTGATAGTGATTTAGATTAAAAGCTAGCGGTGTCAGATTTAATGTGGTAGGCAATATTAGACAATATATGGTGATGGGTAAATTATATTTAGCAGTTTAAACAACAGGGAATGATATCAAATAAAGATTCAAAAGCAAGCAGAGCTATTGATTGCTGAAACCAGACAGCTTTTGAAAGACTTTAGATCCGATCACAGAGAGATGGCAGAAACGCCCCCAGCCCCCAGCCCCAGTGCCCAAGAAGATATCAGCTGCGAAAGCCAAGAAAGCAGGTCCAGGCGTCGGTGAGCTCATTGTCAAGACTGTGTCCGCATCGAAGGAGAGGAGCGGCGTGTCCCTCGCCGCTCTGAGGAAGGCTCTCGCTGCCAGCGGCTACGACGTGGAGAAGAACAACTCCCGCGTAAAGATCGCCATCAAGAGCCTGGTGACTAAAGGCACTCTGGTGCAGGTCAAAGGGACCGGCGCCTCGGGCTCATTCAAGCTCAACAAGCAGCAAGCCGAGACCAAGAAGAAACCAGCCAAGAAAGCGGCTCCTAAAGCGAAGAAGCCCGCGGCCAAGAAATCCGCCGCTGCAAAGAAGCCCAAGAGTGCAGCGGCAAAGAAGCCCAAAGCCAAGAAATCACCCAAGAAGGCCAAGAAACCCGCCGTCTCAGCCGCTAAGAATGCAACGAAGAGCCCCAAGAAGGCAAAGAAGCCAGCAGCGGTTAAGAAAGCAGCCAAGAGCCCCAAAAAAGCCAAGGCGCCTAAACCAAAGATGGCAAAGCTTAAAGCAGCCAAGCCTGAAAAGACAGCTCCCAAAAAGAAATAAACGTCCACTGTTTGTTCCTCAACGGCTCTTTTAAGAGCCAACCACTAACTCTGAATAAAGAGCTAAACTAATTTATTAATGATTCATGTTAATTTTTAAAGCAAATAGCCAAGATGTGACTTTTGACCACTTTTAGACTCTGAGCAAACAAGTCACCCAGTTTTGAAAAACTTGAGTGAACTATTTTTATATATAAGAATTTGATTAAATATGGCCAAAAATCTTATATGGGTTCAGGCAGTGATCAGTCCAAATGGGAACACAATACAGACAGAATATACAGACACTGCTGGAAAATTGTGACAATACAAACAAACCCACATACAATAAAGGCAGTGATAAAACTACAATATTACAATAGGAATATAATACTGTACAGTATCAAAGCACAGAATATAAAGTGTGTGAAAGGTGTAGCACTTTTGGTAGGAAGAGTACAATATCCAGTTTGGTACTTGTACATATTCTATATTAAACATTTCAATGGTTTCATCTCTTATTCCGCTAGAATGGGGGTTGGGCTTTGGGGGGAAGTTCAGTGATTGGTTGAAATCGTATCAGACTCTAAACCAATGGGCGACTGGCACTCTCGTTTAAAGACAGTGTGTGTGGCGACACACGATTTTCATTCTTTAACCGCGAAGGTTATATAATAACTGAGTTATAAAATGAGCGACAGAAGCAAAACCGGCGGTAAAGCACGAGTGAAAGCTAAGACTCGCTCCTCCAGAGCAGGACTGCAGATCCCCGTCGGTCGTGTTCACAGGCTTCTCCCCAAAGTCAACTACGCTGAGCGCGTCGGTGCTGGTGCTCCGGTTTATCTGGCGGCTGTGCTCGAGTATCTTACTGCTGAGATCCTGGAGTTGGCTGTAAACGCCGCTCGGGACAACAAGAAGACCAGCATCATCCCCCGTCACTTACAGCTGGCGGTGCGCAACGACGAGGAGCTGAACAAACTTCTGGGCGGAGTGACCATCGCTCAGGGTGGCGTGCTGCCCAACATCCAGGCCGTGCTGCTGCCCAAGACGACCGAAAAGCCCGCCAAGTCCAAATAAACAGATTAAATACTGTTTTTATAACCCAAAGGCTTTAAGAGCTACCTATTTGATCTGATAATGTTTTTTTTTTTGTTTGTCAATTTACAAACAAAAACTAATTTGGTAGAGGGAGGGAAGTGACCCATCAAACCAGTTAAATGTATGATTGCTTACATCAACGATTACAAACACATTTGTAGTAGGTGTGCATAAACACATGATCCCCTAATGACGCTTGTAGGGCTGCCACCCAGTCCATCTCCCCTAATGTTAAAAGAGTCACGTCTACCAAGCTCTGATAATGTATCGAATACAATAAATTATTCGAAATTCAGGGGCGGCTGGCCAACAGAGGGCGCTAGGGCGCAGCCCCACCATGAGCCAGATCACAGTTTATGATCCATACGCAATATGATATGGGCGATTATTTTATTGCTCCAATGCGCGCCACTACTAAAGTAGCTGGATGCGGTCATGCTAATGCCTTATTTCCGTCATTGTTAGCGGAGACCTTGGTTCGAATCCCGCTCGGAGAGGGTCGAGTAGGACCGGTTACAAATGTGCACTCTGATAGCTTTTTCCACGAACACATTTCGGCATGCTAGCATGTCTGGTGAGTGTTTTATTTAGGAGTTTGCGAAAGTCAGTGTACATAATGTACATAAGGACATCAGACACTCCAAGCACAGACAAACTCAATCTGACAGGAACTGTTCACTAATGATCTCGAGCCGCCTTCATATCGCCATATTCAGCACATTTAGAGTGTTTTATATTTAATTTAATTTGTATTTTACTGTTTAATTCTGAATGGATTTGTATAAATCTGTATGCTGTAAGGTTAAGGCGGCTGCATTGCAGCTTGACTCGTAATATATAGGTCTTATTTTTCCTCAGTTTTGCTGTTGCACTGCATGCATAAATTGTGAACTATGAAAATAAAAAAAGGTGTTTTTAAATTTACCTTGAAAAAATGCTTGCTGAAAATAGTTTTGTGAGAATCATCCTCAAACTTAATCCTGAACTTGGTAAAACAATTATCTTTATTTAAAACGTTTCAAGTCTTCAAAATATGTTATGTCTTAATATGTTTTCCTTCTGTTAACCTTTTTCTTAAACTTTTTTTTTTCTTAAACACAGCCCCACCAGCCGCCACAAGCAATATACATATCCACTTCAGGGTAACAGAAATCGATCAATGTTACTCTGCATCCTTTGTCCTTTAGTAGCAGGGCTGCACTAAGAAGCAATCCACTATTTTACGGTATGGATGACAACCCTAGTTTTTCTTGTGATTTTATACAGAGGTCTACACAACCACTATGAATTAAGGCGAGTATTCCAGAACAAATAAATGCAACAATGTGAATATAAAGACCAGGGAGGTGTCCGTGTACAAAGTAGTAAAGAGAATAAAGCACATTGAGCGTGAAAACCTCCGCTTGTTTGAAAAGAGTAAACGCGCAGTCATTGGCTAGCAGTCATAAGCACACGTCACATATTAGCCAATCACAAGCCTCTGCACCCTCGCGAGACTATGAGCTCTTGGCGGTACAATGCTTTAAAAGCAGGCGTGTAGAATAAAAGCAGCATTTCCATCACCAACAGGACAGAGGGAAATAAACTACAGCAATGGCAAGAACCAAGCAGACCGCTCGTAAATCCACCGGTGGTAAAGCCCCGAGGAAGCAGCTCGCTACTAAAGCCGCCCGTAAGAGCGCCCCGGCCACCGGCGGCGTCAAGAAGCCTCATCGCTACAGGCCCGGGACCGTGGCTCTGCGAGAGATCCGCCGTTATCAGAAGTCCACCGAGCTGCTGATCCGCAAACTGCCCTTCCAGCGTCTGGTGAGAGAAATCGCTCAGGACTTCAAGACGGATCTGCGCTTCCAGAGCTCCGCTGTCATGGCCCTGCAGGAGTCCAGCGAGGCTTATTTGGTCGGCCTGTTTGAGGACACCAACCTGTGCGCCATCCACGCCAAGAGAGTCACCATCATGCCCAAAGATATTCAGCTGGCCCGCCGCATCCGCGGAGAGCGCGCCTAAACCCGCATCTGCATCAGCCGCTTCAAACCCCAAAGGCTCTTTTAAGAGCCACATAAATTACACTGAAGGAGAGAATTTCCAATGTAATGCTGTAAATAACTAATATATATACCACTAGGGTCCTACGCAGTTTTGGGACTTTAATTCAGTAACTCCCAGCTCTGAATAACCAGCAGCAGATTAAAGGACTCGGAGCTCGCGATCATTAAATCAGAGTCTGCTCTGCTGTTTGGCGATCGTGCGACATCAAACAACGATTACAGTATCAAACTGATGTGTCAGAGGTCAATATATGCAGATTATAAAGCGGTTTAGGTTTTCAAGTCATTTAAACGCATGCTATTATTTAAAGAAAACCAATGTATGCGGTGGAGATGCCTGTACTGTATACTGAAAATAATGTAAAATATAAAGGCGAATACTTAATAGGAACTTTCATGGAGTGACAATGCCTGATAAATGATTTTATCTCTAAATTTGTAGTATAGTAAACCTTATTATACTGGATAGCATATATTCCACATTATTTTGAAAATATTTCCTAAATGCAATCAGTGACTATTATATTAAGATTTTTATTAATTAAACCCATGGACAGGTAATGTGCACCACAAGATATACACTCCGTAGTCTCTTGGAGGCATGAGAACAATTTGTTTTTATTATTATAATTAAGTCTCTTTTGAGTATGTGGTTCATATGACTTGGTTAAAATTTTCTGTTCTTCACCCATGGTGCTGGACATTTGGACTTTGTGGGAAGTAGTTGTATATTAAATTGCTTTACAATAATAATAAAAGAAAAATGCTATAAAGTGCTAATATATATATATATACATACATACATACACTGACCTAAAGGATTATTAGGAACACCATACTAATACTGTGTTTGACCCCCTTTCGCCTTCAGAACTGCCTTAATTCTACGTGGCATTGATTCAACAAGGTGCTGAAAGCATTCTTTAGAAATGTTGGCCCATATTGATAGGATAGCATCTTGCAGTTGATGGAGATTTGTGGGATGCGCATCCAGGGCACGAAGCTCCCGTTCCACCACATCCCAAAGATGCTCTATTGGGCTGAGATCTGATTTAACATATAAGCAAAGTATGCGTTTCTTTAAATAGCGAGCGAAAACTATTCGTTTTTGTATTACAGTGTATCAATTTAATGGATCTTCATTTTTACAAAATGAACTCAGACAATTATCAAAATAATACCGAAGTTAGCAGAAGGGAAAATGCAGAAAATCGAATTTATTTGAAATATTTATTTTGCTCAAACGGTTAAATTTATTTGTTTACTATTCCTGTAATTTAAAAAGATCAACAACAGTTTAATGAATCAATGAAGTCCCGAGGAAAGGGTTTTTAAAGGGTCTGGCCATTAATGGTCACTTCCCTCTCAAACTCCCTCAATGGGTCTATAATGGGTTTTAAAATTACACGATTGTGCACAATATTTGTCTAAAACCTCTTATCCTCTTAAAATATTACAAATAAAAAGAGTGGAAAACGAAACAAAGGAAACTTCGGGGAGGGTGTCGTTCAAACATTTGACAGTAGGCGGGCTATCATTTACCCGCCTGTGATTGGTCGTCGGTCCTCTCGTGATGCTTTGAGTTGTCCAATGAAATACGAGTTTATGGGTTTGGCCTATGAAAACAGGCAATCAGAATATTCCCCTATCGCTTTGTAAATTAGCATAGGGCAGTGAATAAATGGCTCTGTATCATTTTTGAGTTTATATTGATTCATCATCAACACTATGCCTGAACCAGCAAAGTCCGCGCCTAAGAAGGGTTCAAAGAAGGCTGTCACGAAGACCGCCGGTAAGGGAGGAAAAAAGCGCAAGAGGTCCAGGAAGGAAAGCTACGCTATCTATGTGTACAAAGTCCTAAAGCAGGTTCATCCTGACACCGGCATATCTTCCAAAGCGATGGGCATCATGAACTCTTTCGTCAACGACATCTTCGAGCGCATCGGCGGTGAGGCGTCTCGTCTGGCGCACTACAACAAGCGCTCCACCATCACTTCTAGAGAGATCCAGACTGCCGTGCGTCTGCTGCTGCCCGGAGAGCTGGCCAAACACGCCGTGTCCGAGGGCACAAAGGCCGTCACCAAGTACACCAGCTCCAAGTAGAGTCAACTGAGACTTTTAGTGACCCAAAGGCTCTTTTAAGAGCCACCCATTTTCTCCGTTTAAAGAGCTTCTATTGTTTGTAGGTGGTGAAAGTTGCAGATCTCCACCTCACACTCCCAGATGGGTCAATCTCTTACACATTGAAAGCTGTAATAGTTTCAATAGCAAAGATGTGTATAGTGGTTTTCCGACTAGTACTCTACTTAAGCTCACTCCTACACCCATATGAATAACACTTGGAAACACGAGTCAGTGACCCAAAGGTTCTTTTAAGAGCCGCCCATTTATTTATTAAAAGTAGGATTGACTTTTTTTTTTTTTTCTAATAAAAACTTTGTTAGTGTTTGAAACTCTTAACATCCTGATAGCAATCAATAATAGAAGTGGTCTAAAAAGATATTCGGTATATTTGGAAAATT
Source organism: Coreius guichenoti (assembly GCA_039654105.1). Taxonomy (NCBI): domain Eukaryota; kingdom Metazoa; phylum Chordata; class Actinopteri; order Cypriniformes; family Gobionidae; genus Coreius; species Coreius guichenoti. The sequence continues at coordinate 29,405,635 of CM077191.1, forward strand.
ATTCGGTCCAATACAATATCCCACTTGCCTGTTAACGTATGCATTTCCATTAGGGGCGCGGCCAATATAAGGTGCGAATGTTCTGCATATACCAAAGCCATTCATGGACTCTCTAATTAATACCACTTATAATTTACTAGAAATTCCCTTGTTTAATGTGTATTGTAAAACTTACAAGAGTTGGTAATGCGTATGTACTTGTCCGTCATTTATTTATTTACCAAATGACTGTCATTTTCTTTAAATCTCTGCCAGTTATGGAGGGTTTCGTGTACACAGCAGCTCTGGCGCCTACTGTTATGTATCGCCATCATTGTCCTGCATTCTCATTGGTTTGCTGGCATATGGGGGATTCGAAGGGAAAGCTGTCTGTGAATCGCTGACCCAAGTGGAAAAATGTGCTGATCTTGATGAACATGAAGGGGGTGGATACTGAAATCCACTGCTGCTTCAATATATACAGTGGGGAGAACAAGTATTTGATACACTGCCGATTTTGCAGGTTTTCCTACTTACAAAGCATGTAGAGGTCTGTCATTTTTGTCATAGGTACGCTTCAACTGTGAGAGACGGAATCTAAAAAAATCCAGAAAATCACATTGTATGATTTTTAAATAATTAATTTGCATTTTATTGCATGACATAAGTATTTGATCACCTACCAACCAGTAAGAATTCCGGCTCTCACAGACTTGTTGGTTTTTCTTTAAGAAGCCCTCCTGTTCTCCACTCATTACCTGTATTAACTGCACCTGTTTGAACTTGTTACCTGTATAAAAGACACCTGTCCACACACTCAATCAAACAGACTCCAACCTCTCCACAATGGCCAAAACCAGAGAGCTGTGTAAGGACATCAGGGATAAAATTGTAGACCTGCACAAGGCTGGGATGGGCTACAGGACAATAGGCAAGCAGCTTGGTGAGAAGGCAACAACTGTTGGCGCAATTATTTTAAAACGGAAGAAGTTCAAGATGACGGTCAATCTCCCTCGGTCTGGGGCACCATGCAAGATCTCACCTCGTGGGGCATCAATGATCATGAGGAAGGTGAGGGATCAGCCCAGAACTACACGGCAGGACCTGGTCAATGACCTGAAGAGAGCTGGGCCCACAGTCTCAAAGAAAACCATTACTAACACACTACACCGTCATGGATTAAAATCCTGCAGCACACGCAAGGTCCCCCTGCTCAAGCCAGCGCATGTCCAGGCCCGTCTGAAGTTTGCCAATGACCATCTGGATGATCCAGAGGAGGAATGGTAGAAGGTCATGTGGTCTGATGAGACAAAAATAGAGCTTTTTGGTCTAAACTCCACTCGCCGTGTTTGGAGAAAGAAGGATGAGTACAACCCCAAGAACACCATCCCAACCGTGAAGCATGGAGGTGGAAACATCATTTTTTGGGGATGCTTTTCTGCAAAGGGGACAGGACGACTGCACCGTATTGAGGGGAGGATGGATGGGGCCATGTATCGCGAGATCTTGGCCAACAACCTCCTTCCCTCAGTAAGAGCATTGAAGATGGGTCGTGGCTGGGTCTTCCAGCATGACAACGACCCGAAACACACACAGCCAGGGCAACTAAGGAGTGGCTCCGTAAGAAGCATCTCAAGGTCCTGGAGTGGCCTAGCCAGTCTCCAGACCTGAACCCAATAGAAAATCTTTGGAGGGAGCTGAAAGTCCCGAAACCTGAAGGATCTGGAGAAGGTCTGTATGGAGGAGTGGGCCAAAATCCCTGCTGCAGTGTGTGCAAACCTGGTCAAGAACTACAGGAAACGTATGATCTCTGTAATTGCAAACAAAGGTTTCTGTACCAAATATTAAGTTCTGCTTTTCTGATGTATCAAATACTTATGTCATGCAATAAAATGCAAATTAATTACTTAAAAATCATACAATGTGATTTTCTGGATTTTTTGTTTTAGATTCCGTCACTCACAGTTGAAGAGTACCTATGATACAAATTACAGACTTCTACATGCTTTGTAAGTGGGCAAACCTGCAAAATCGGCAGTGTATCAAATACCTGTTCTCCCCACTGTGTGTGTGTATATATATATATATATATATATATATATATATATATATATATATTAGTATCCTAATGAGTGATTTATAATCAAGGTCTTAATATTTATATTCCTACAAGATGATTTAAATGATTTGTTCTATTTTATGATATTAATTAATCCATAGAACTTCTGTTTGATTGTTTATTGCTCTTTTCATATGTTCTCTAAAGTCTGTATTTGGTCTTTGAAGAGTGACTGAGGGTCTAGCAACGGTAGCAGTGCTTACTCATTCAGCCCGGCTTCCATGAAATATGGATTTGCCTTTCATTTGTTTCATTCCTTTTTACTGTTATATAATTATATGCTTTTATTTATATTTATATTATATTAATTTTATATTTATAAGCTTGTATTTTTCTTTGCATCTTCCATCACTAGAGAATAAGAGAATATTGTCTGTAGGCTACCTCTTACTGAGAGAAAGAACATGCTATCAGTATGTTTTGGGAAAGTTTCTGGTCAGAGCTAGAGCGTGACCAACTTCAACCTTGAAGTAGCTGTGGGCCTGGCGGATCCGTGTGTGTGTTAGTCTGTCTTTTCAGATCAGTATTGGTGTATAACTGGTATTCTGCTTGAGACCTGCCTATTTACGACCTGGAATGTCACAACGGGCCTAATTCCAGGGTTCCAGCGTCTGCAGTTTGAACGATGGAGATTTGCTTCTGCCTATCAGCCGATGTGTGAAATTTACTATGATTATCTATTTTCTCTTAGCCAATCAAAATCATTCCACCTGCAGTAATGACGAAGCTAGACCTTGAAAAGAGTATAATTGTGTTGAGAAATTGAATGTGTGCAGAGAGCACGGCCTACAAACTCCTTGAGAGACCTGAAGCTGGCTTCTGCTGATGAAACTACAAACTATTCTTCAGTCAAATTTTTCTTTAATTAACCGCACTTCTGACTCTTGGTCTTCATTCCTCACATTAATCACAATTAAAAACAATTACGTTTTTATAAGTTTTAAAATATTTTATAATGTAATAATTTCACAGTTAATCTCCAAATTAATGTAGAAAAATACATACAGTTATTTTAAATACTTGTTTAAAGGGATAGTTCACCCAAAAATGAAAATTAGACCATGATTTACTCCCCCCCAAGCCATCCTATGTGTATATGACATTCTTCTTTCAGACAAATAAAATGCGGAGTTATATTAAAAAAGTCCTGGCTTTTCCAAGCTTTATAATGGCAGTGACTTGTTGGTTAATTTTTGAAGTCCATAAAAGTGCATCTATCCATCATATAACTGCTCCACATGGCTCCGGGGGGTTAATAAAGGCCTTCTGAAGAGATCCGGCGGTCAGCAGTATGCAAGTCGACTTACGGCGAAAGAGTAACCCTTGACCCTTGAACCCCTGACGCATGCATATTGACGAGCGCAGAAGCGTAGAGGATAGAGCAAAACAAAACACCGGTCATGAATTAGAAGTCTAAAACGAGAATTTTTAAAGAGAAATGGCGGAGGATTTCGATATATGAGAAGAGGGGCTTGAGTTTGTTGCCCAGCCCTATGGCCACGAGAGGCGTCAAAGCTTGCAATGCTCCTCTACATCTCTCTGTCACACGCATCCCATTTTCTCACAACTCTTTAACTTAATTTAAGACGTTATTTAACTCATGTAAGACTGCTCTTATGAGGATACTCAACAAAACGGACATTTTGGCATAATTCTGTTATTGTTTGTCCAAGCGCGAAAGAGAACTCGATTCTGGCGCGCCGTCTGTGTGTGCGATACTGGCTTGCCTGTGCTTCGTGTGTGTGTGTGTGTCACATAGTTAGGACATTCACAGACAGCGTGTTCTTGTGTGTCTTGTGGTGCTTGAATGGTTTATAAGCATTTGCATCAATAAGAGCATGATCATATAATGTAATGCTAAGGATGACAGAATAAAAGGATGTTGCGTTAATTGCGTTAAATATTAACGCGTTAAACTGGAAAAAATTAATCGCACGCGTTAACGCGTTAACTTTGACAGCACTAAAACTAACTCATAATTTGCATTAATTATAATTATTTTACTTATATTTTACTAGTTTTTTATTTATAATTGGCTACTAATATGTATTATATTTATTTTTATTCTTAATGTAAAAAAAACTTTTTTTTTTTAAAACAGTATTTAATCATCAACGGAGGTACTAGGAAGACTGACAGTACAAAATTTGCGACGTGAGCCGCAATGAACATAGCGCCTGCGACGAGCAATCCCCAACGCTACACAGGTTTTATAAATTCCTTCTAGTAAAGGCGATGATGTGTTCAACTGAAAAAGCTCAGTAAGTGAGTAGCAAAAAAAAAAAAAATTGTAAATAAACACTTGTGAGGAGCCATAAAATGAGTAAAGCCGACATGCCATGCACATTGAAAAAAACAGCAAGAGACCGACCAGCATGGAGAAAATGCTAAGCCATAACCAACACATCTTTCTACCCCGTCTACATGACCATGTTAGAAAACGCGTTAGCCTGAACATCACAAAACCACCCAGAACCACCCTACTGGGTAGAAAAAGGGCAGACTGGATAGGAATGCCCCAGACCTTTAAAATCCCAGAGTAGAGTAAAAGGTAACAGACCAGAGAGAAAGTGGAGACTTTCGCAACAAATTGGGGGAAATGGAGGGATCGAAGGCTCACGAATAGGCCGATGAGGGACAGGGAAAAAAAAGGCACAGTCCACAGGGTTTAATCCAGAAAGGCAAGCGAACCAGGGCAAAAACACCGGAGAGCAGCGGCAAACAGACACACCAGCGTGAGTTAGAGATAATATGTACAAACCCGATTCCAAAAAAGTTGGGATACTATACAAATTGTGAATAAAAACAGAATGCAATGATGTGGAAGTTTCAAATTTCAATGTTTTATTCAGAATACAACATAGATGACATATCAAATGTTTAAACTGAGAAAATTTATCATTTTAAGCGAAAAATAAGTTGATTTTAAATTTCATGGCATCAACACATCTCAAAAAAGTTGGGACAAGGCCATGTTTACCACTGTGTGGCATCCCCTCTTCTTTTTATAACAGTCTGCAAACGTCTGGGGACTGAGGAGACAAGTTGCTCAAGTTTAGGAATAGGAATGTTGTCCCATTCTTGTGTAATACAGGCTTCTAGTTGCTCAACTGTCTTAGGTCTTCTTTGTCGCATCTTCCTCTTTATGATGCGCCAAATGTTTTCTATGGGTGAAAGATCTGGACTGCAGGCTGGCCATTTCAGTACCCGGATCCTTCTTCTACACAGCCATGATGTTGTAATTGATGCAGTATGTGGTCTGGCATTGTCATGTTGGAAAATGCAAGGTCTTCCCTGAAAGAGACGACGTCTGGATGGGAGCATATGTTGTTCTAGAACTTGGATATACCTTTCAGCATTGATGGTGTCTTTCCAGATGTGTAAGCTGCCCATGCCACACGCACTCATGCAACCCCATACCATCAGAGATGCAGGCTTCTGAACTGAGCGCTGATAACAACTTGGGTTGTCCTTGTCCTCTTTAGTCCGGATGACATGGCGTCCCAGTTTTCCAAAAAGAACTTCAAATTTTGATTCGTCTGACCACAGAACAGTTTTCCACTTTGCCACAGTCCATTTTAAATGAGCCTTGGCCCAGAGAAAACGCCTGCGCTTCTGGATCACGTTTAGATATGGCTTCTTTTTTGACCTATAGCGTTTTAGCCGGCAACGGCGAATGGCACGGTGGATTGTGTTCACCGACAATGTTTTCTGGAAGTATTCCTGAGCCCATGTTGTGATTTCCATTACAGTAGCATTCCTGTATGTGATGCAGTGCCATCTAGGGGCCCGAAGATCACGGGCATCCAGTATGGTTTTCCGGCCTTGACCCTTACGCACAGAGATTGTTCCAGATTCTCTGAATCTTTGGATGATATTATGCACTGTAGATGATGATAACTTCAAACTCTTTGCAATTTTTCTCTGAGAAACTCCTTTCTGATATTGCTCCACTATTTTTCACCGCAGCATTGGGGGAATTGGTGATCCTCTGCCCATCTTGACTTCTGAGAGACGCTGCCACTCTGAGAGGCTCTTTTTATACCCAATCATGTTGCCAATTGACCTAATAAGTTGCAAATTGGTCCTCCAGCTGTTCCTTATATGTACATTTAACTTTTCCGGGCCCTTACTGCTACCTGTCCCAACTTTTTTGGAATGTGTAGCTCTCATGAAATCCAAAATGAGCCAATATTTGGCATGACATTTCAAAATGTCTCACTTTCAACATTTGATATGTTATCTATATTCTATTGTGAATAAAATATAAGTTTATGAGATTTGTAAATTATTGCATTCCTTTTTTATTCACAATTTGTACAGTGTCCCAACTTTTTTGGAATCGGGTTTGTAATATGTAATGTATTTTTGTTTTTTGCGCTCAAAAAGTATTCTTGTCGCTTCATAAAATTAAGGTTGAACCACTGTAGTCACATGGACTATTTTAACAATGTTTTTACTTTCTGGGCCTTGAAAGTGTTAATTAAATAACTGTCTATGGAGGGGTCAGAGAGCTCTCAGATTTCATCAAAAATATCAAAGTCATCAAAGTTACTACTTCTTTGTACAAGGTTGCTCTAGTTAGTTCTGTTCTTGTTTATGTTGATGTCCCTTCAATACCCCTAGACTTATGGGGATGTAACACTGGAAAACAATGGCACATCTGTAATTCACAATGTCACCTGATACTGCCCAGCCACTGATTACCCTGCCCTTTGCCCAACCTCTAGTGCGTCTGCCCAGCTACCATTCATTATTTTTGAACACAAACCCCTGCTCAGCCTTCAATCTATGCAGTCAAGTGTCATTGACCTTAGCAGCCACCGCTTAGCCCTTTACCTCCCCAGTCATCAGTCATTGATCTTATAGATCAAGGCAGGGGTGTTTAGCCTTCTCCATTCAACCAGGGATTCCCTTTTCACTGTGTGGCACCTGTAGATGAGTAACTTTAATACTACCTCTGGCTTGCTTAGTTGGGGACACTTAATATTCAACAGTATTATTGATCTTACTGTACTGACGCTGTTGTATGAGGACTGAACTGAGCTGGACGATGACATTTTTTGTAGAGCTGCTTTATGGATGAAATGAACTAATTTAATAATTGATGGTCTTTACAACGGAACTGAATCAACACTAAACTGACTTCAGCTGAACAACAGCCAAAATCATTTTCCCGTTCTCACAATAAAGCTGCTTTGAAACAATATGTATTGTATGAAGCGCTATATAAATAAAGGGGACTTGACTTTTAAAAAATGTTTTAATGCATTTTTTTTTGTTTACAAATTAACATACACAGAGAAGGCACTGAAAGGTACACTATATAACACTATTTTTCAAAATGTAAAAAATCTATATAATGACAGAGTACATCATGAATTCAACTTCCAAAACGTGTCTTTGCCTTATCCTGAATCACTATAGGTACCCCTTTAAGTGTTTATATTCTGACTATTTTAGACAGAGGGACAAAACTACACACAAAAGCCCTCCTTATGGTGATTAAGAAACTCAAGTACTTAAAAAGTTACATCTAAAGGAAATCTGTATACTCAAGGCATTAATTGGTTATATTTTTTTAATAATTTATTTGCTATTATTTTATACATGCTCTATACTTGGAAAATATATGTAATTTAACCTGTCCTCAGCATGAGGTTACAATGTAAACCTGCCAATCAAAGTACAAAAAATAAATAAATAAATTGAAAGGCAGATATATCTAAGATATCAAACAATACAAGTAAATCTTGAATTATATTTTACATAAGGAAATGCCTATTAAAGTTGTGTCCTCACAACAAAAAAGTTGCGTCAACTCCATCCTGATTTTTTATAATTGTTATGGTAATCTTTAACTCTGAGGAATACTCTCCTATTTCCTGCTCATTGTGGAAATCACAGTAGGACACATAGTCCTGTAAGTTTTATATATTTTATATTTAATACAAACAATGTTGAAGTCTGTGGTCACAGATTTAACATGTCAACTCTGTGAGTTGCTTCTGTTAAAGCCATCAGCCCACATTATTTCAACTTAGTTTTAATATAATCGTGTTTAACAGCAGAATTAGTGGTGAACAGCTATGTTACCCATGATGTTGTACAGAAAATTCCACCAATCAAAGTTGCCAAAAGAGCTCTTTAACTCCGCCCATACCCATGAAGCTCTGTGTATTATAATGAAATCGAGCCTACACTCAAAATACTTGCATATATGTATATACGGTATGCATATTTTGAAAAAAAACCTAAAATATATATAAATCAACTTTTGAATTTTGAGTGGTTTTATATTTCTCCATAATTTTTTATTTGTTTATGCGGTTCACAAAGATTCATGGGATTGTTCTTTCCCTCACTAAAGCTGTTAAGTACACAGCCTTGTCCCTTTGTATTGTTGTCTGATTTTCAAATGCTTTTTGCTTCTAATCAAAGTATCTAATGTTGTGATTCACCTCGTAGCTGGTTGGCTTGGTTCATGGCTTATAAAGCTTTAACAAAGACATTTTTTAAAATCCCTATGGGACAAATGAATGGAAAAATACTTCCAGAACCAATGCTACTGAAAAAGTGTGAGAGGATTGTTGCAATCTATAGTGAGAGTTTGGGCCGTGCTGTACCATGAGCTTTAAATACATAAGCTACTGTAGCAGGTGGAGCAAGAGGGTGTTTAGCTGGTGTGGGATCACGACTGATGGATTACATGGGAAAAGAAAGCTTCGGTTGTAACCTCTATCCGAGGGATTGTAGTCTGCCCAGGTGAAATAAAAGATGGAAGGCGATAAGGAAAACCAGAGGTACAGAACTGTTTGTCCAACAAGTCTTAAAGGAGAGTTTGCACAAGTAAAATTTTTATATTCTATAATATATTTTCTTGTATGTTTATTTCTTTCACTTCCGTGTATTGATTGCTGATTTATTCTGTTTGTTCTTTTCTGTTTTTCATTGTGCCAAGTGTGCTGCCCTTTGACTTCATTGTAAATAGTGTAAATGTGAAATGTTTTCCTCCTGGTTAATTTTGATATTGGAGACATTAATTGTCTTTAGGTGTGAATATGTGTGTCTGTGTGTTTGTCCTGTGATGGACTGCCCATCTCTCCAGGGTGTTTCTATCTTCTGCAGCCTGAGACACTGACTGCAGTTTGGAGAATGGATGTATTCAGGATGTCTAAAGTCATTTATGGTATATGACCTTCTCTGTCCAATTCTTTTATCTGTGTAGTCAGCCTATAAAAAGCTTCCAGCAATCGGGCTCTATTACATTAACTCATAACGGATGCGAAGCTACCACATTTACGATCATCATAACTGAAGGCCTCTGGTTACAAAGCAGACCAATCAGAACTGTACTTGTCTCATTACGTCACATCTGTACACATAAAGAAGGTGTCCTGGCTATATTGCGTGAGGATGTTGGAGGTGGAGATTTATAGCCTTTTCTCACAGCACTTTATATAATTAAACGTATCAATTTGATGGCGGATCCAGAAAGGTTCAAACGACAATCACCAGTGACAACTGGAGATTCATCCGTTGTAAAATGCAAAAGACTTCGGACTTCGGAGTGGCAACAGAAAAACAGAGTCTGCAACCGGGCCCATGCGAAAACAAGGATAAAAAGGGCTTTTGAAAGGTGGCGTGAACTCCGTGTTTTGAAGGGGTTCAAACCGGACGCAGAGACAGCTTTTTTTTTGCTGGACAGGTAAGACATTTAAATGGTTCAATTATGTAACAGTAGCACACTTGTTCGCTTAATTCATACAGTTACGGAGTTTTCTTTGTTGTGCCTTTCTCGTTTTGCTATATCAATTATTTTGTGCTAGCTATGAGAGGGAGCAATTCACCTCTACTCCACATTAATTTGTTGGTATATGACAATTAGAAATTAGACTGCACAGAAATGGACACTGAACTACAGGTAGCCCTAACACACATTAAATGTAGTCACGCAATGCTGATGTTGTTAATATTATCAATTTGAATACAAAGTATAATTTGCACGGTGATATGATAAGCGATCGTTAGATTTAATCATCGCGATTTATTGCAATGCTTTTTTTCCCTTAGTTGGTCAGAACAAAAGTGGATGTTAGCTACTTACTTGTTCAGATGACATTTTCCGGTGAAAATTCTTATGTTGGTCATACTTTCAAAAAGTAGAATCTGTGATTCCGAATGACAGTATCCACACATTCTCCTCAAAACATTGGATTCATCCGCGCTGTGCCGTGCCGAGGCACAATTCACGTAAAGTTGATAATTCCGCGAATAACTGCAGATTTCGAACAGAGATGGCGACAAAGAGGAAAAACTACGGACTGCAGCTTTAAGAAATCTTAATAAAGCACTTTCTCAATTTTCCAGTTTGTGTATATAGCGCCGTTACTGTTTTCCTGAGAAATTAACAAATTCACTGTAATATTGATAAAAATCTGCAAAAATTTACTGAAAATGCTCTGAATTAAGATGATTACCTATAATTATATTTCTAAATCCACCTTTTTCTGTCTTTTCTCACTCTTGTAGAACCACATTTCTAAGAAAAGAAAAGGTACAAGCACAAATATTAATAAACATGTGTTAGCTTAGGTTGTCCGAGGTGGCATACCAGTGCATGCATAAGTAATAGGTAAACACTTTATTATTATTGGTGCGCTTTATGCCTGTTGATGGGGCATCAATGACCTTATGTTATGCCTTATGCTATGCATGTTATGCATGAGCTGCTTTAGATCAGAATTTGAATTTATTGTTGTGAAGCTGCTTTGAAACAATATGTATTGTGTGAAGGGATACAGAAATAAAGGTAACTTGACATGCATTACAAAATAAACAAAATAATTACAGAATAAACAGAAATGCAAGAGTTAAAATGTATTTGTTTCTTAAAACATTGAGTTTTGATTTCTAAGTGATCCAATTAATATATTTACACTATAAACAGAAATGCAAGAGGGTCAATTTCACACGATCATTGGGTGTAGGTAACTGGGAAATGGTTGTGGCATTTAAATGGCAGTGTTTTCTAAATGAAACACGAGCTGTTAGTTTTGAAAGGTGTCTAATATAGAAAACTGTTTAGCATTTTGCAAAAAGTTATGTAAATGTTTTACAATTACAAACTGAGTTTAAAGCATATAATGTGCCAGTTTTGTAGACTTACCTTTTGTAGGTCTGAAGATTCACAGAGTAGCCTCAAGTACCACTTTTGTAGTGTGTAAGCAATAAAAAAAACAACAAAAAAAAAACAACTGTAATAAAGCCTTAAACCACGTGAATATGATGCAAGCTAACCCAAAGTCTAAACATTTTTTTCTCTGAAAAGTACGGTGGCCGAGAGAGCTCAACGCGCTGCAACTGAAGAAAACACATGCAAATAGAAAAAACACCAGCAAATTAAGAAAACATCTTAATCAGTTTTACAACATATGTGCTGCAAAAGTTCACAACACAACCAAATACAAAAACGCGCTGCAGAACCAGGCCTGGCGATCTCAAGCACCTTTCTGCGATGAACTGAATGATGATGATGATGATTATCAGGCTACTTTTATAATTAAATTAATACTATTACAATGCATTTGCCCCGCAATAATTTCATAGTGCATCACCACATAACCGATGCGATTAGCTAACTTTAAAAATTTAAATAAAAAAAAAACAACTTAACATGAAATAGCCTACATCTATTCTATTTTTTTTCTCACTAGGCTACGTATGGGCCACAAGAGAAATATTAGGAAAATAAATTCAAGTTATATACCGTTATCAGAACATATTCAGCTCTCATCACTCAGTTTTTAGTTTCACTTTCTGCAGTGAATAATTGAATTGGATTTCAGACTTCTTCACCAGCTTAACTAGCGCAAAGTTTGCACATTGCTTGTGTGATGTCCATTGGCTTCATGGTTTAAAACGCAAACATTTCCAATATTGTGACGTGACATTTGTCTTTATCAACAATTGCTTGCAAAATGATGGACAACGATTCACAGCGCACGTCATATCCCGTGATAATAAAATCAAGTAAATTATTAAATAAATTATTATTTATTAATAATAATTTATGAATAATAATAATACATTTTCACGCAAGCCCCCCTGAGAATTGTAAAATGGTTAATAAAATGGCTGAGACCGCTATTGTTCGTGTTTACTCTTTATGATGTGGTGGATAACCTGAAAGGTGAGTTTTTTTGTTTATTTTAACATCCTGATCGTATGCGTACTGTTGCATTGTGAGTATTTGCAGCGTGTTTCTGTATTTGATTGTGTTGTGAACTTTTGCAGCGCGTTTCTGTATTTGGTTGTGTTGTGAACTTTTGCAGCACATGTATTGTCAAACTGATGAAGATATTTTGTTTATTTGCTGGTGTTGCTTCGGTTGCAGCGCGTTGAGCTCTCTCGGCCACTGTAGAAAAGTCCACAGGATAACACATTCCACTCTTAATATTACAAACTGTTAGATTTCAGTCTGGCTATGGTTCTGAAACAGATATACGTGTATGTGACTAATAACTATAATGAGAATACATGGCTTACTCATCAGAAAATGTGTCCTGCGCCTGACGTGCCATCATGACGAAAGGTCAATCAAGTCAAATAATAGTTTGCTGCCAATTTTATCGTATAGAGGGTATGCGCGTGACGTCACCGTCGGCCGGATTCCCTGCGGTTACGCCCACTGAGTGGCAAAAAGACTGAGAAGCAGAATTGGTTTTCGTGAATGCCGCAAAAACACACAAAACACATCTTAAACGGGAAAGAGCTTTGAGATTGACTGTACAAACAGATTCGACAAGAAATCTGAGGTATATTTTTAGAGACTTCCGAAAGCTACAGAAAATAGAAGAAAATGGATTGCTGCAATTCACAGAAACAACTGGACTCCAGGCAGTGAAATGTGGATTTGCAGTTACCATTTTGTCTCAATATGGTGAATTTTAAAATCACATCCTATAATTTGTATTGTTATATATTGTATTGACAGCTCATCAATTAAATATTTATATTCTGCCTAATTTGATGTTTTTTAAATAAACACTGACAAAAACTATACAAGTTTTAGGGCTGGACGGTATGACGATATATATATATAACATTTAGATCTACCTGTATTGTATTTATATAATCGGGTCACAGGCAAATTTGCTCTATGTATTTCCCTGGCACTGAAATCTCGCACATATAAATGTCAGGAAACACGCTAGCTGCATGTCGATATCGAGCAGCAACCTTAATTCTGGTCTCTCTCTTGAAGCCAACACGAAAGTGACTTAAAATGCAATTCATCGACTGGCCGCTAGAGACAGGTTCAAAAAGGGAGTCAATTCCATGTATCCCCCATGTTAAAATCCCAACTTTACAGCAGAAAAAAATATGTTTACAGCCTGTTACAAAAATTGGTTTTGGTCTATACAGCTAATTTTGCCCTTCATGACAACTGTGAGGGGGGTGAATTTTTTTTTATAACTCATCCGTTTAAATTATATTAAGCCTTAAAGTTCTGCATAATTAAGGGTGTGGCTACTTGGGTGACAGGTGGATAGCCACTATGGTCGAGCTAGGCGGGCATTGTTTCAGCAACCAGGCATCTCAGCTCCACCCACGTCCCACCTCTTTGCCCATTTTCTGTTATGTGGGAGTGACCCACGGTGGCGCTGCCAAGATGGTGACCGCCGGCTCTGCACATTTTTGGGCTTCAGAAATGCTCTTCAGAAACCTACGGGTTATGTCACGGACACTACGTCCATATCTTTTTACAGTCTATGGTCAATATCCATGGATGACTGAATCTTTGGTAAGTTGTATGGAACACTTATATCGAGTCCAACCTTTTTTTTAAACTGAAAATCATTTGTTTTACTGTGTTTTTGCAGTTTCCCCTATTAACTCCAGTCACGCAGCAGCTTTTCTGCCACTCAGGGGTTGAGGGGGCATGTTCTGGCGGGAAAGTGACGTCAATGCATAACCTCTATTGATAGGGGGCGTTTACCACATTTCTCTGGCTTATATTATCTTATTACCGTGAGAATGCGGTGCTCTGCGTGTGGATGTGGCCAGACCGGCACTAAAAGTGGGAACAGGAAAACCCCATGAACTTTGCCATCTTTTTGTGTGGATTGTATACATTTCTTCCCTCTTCCGTCGGCCGTCTTGGTGAGCGCCTTCTTTGAGGGCAGATTTTACTGGTTCGGGAATGTTTGGCCTGCACTGGATATTTATTTGAAGCTCATGGTAATTTGTCTGATTGGCTGTGAATGGTTAGAAGGCATTTCATTGAGTAGAAAAGGCAGACTGCATAGACTCTGCTCCTTTGCCCCACCCCTGAATCACCTCCCCCAAAAGTTTCATGTCCATTATCTTAAATTTCCCGCTCACATTTTGGGTAAAAGGTGGGTCTTTTTCCCACAAGGTTTCACCAACTTGTCTCATTTTAAAAGGAGGTTTATTGTTTATTGTATTTATTGTCATGTTTAATCAGTCAAAGCGCTTCTATCTTCATTTTATTCAGCTACAGCGATAGCTCAAAGATAGTGGATGCCTTTTTTTATTATAATGCATCAAACAATAAACAGATATAAAAGGACAGATAGAACCTTACATCAGGGATTCAGCTTGAGTCCCGGATTTTGGCAAGAACGCCATTATGTCTTGCAGTGTGTTAACTAGTTTAACCTAGTTTTTTACATACTGTAAAATGAAGCTTGTTGCAAGGAACTCAGAGCAGGATTCCTACACATTTTCCATTTCAAATTTCCATACTTTTCCTGACTCAAATTTCCAAATTTTGCAGACCATATTTAACATAAATGGTTCATACAGCCTTATTTTCAGCATTATATGGCATACAGTACAGCCGTATGTAAATACTTTTATTTTCTGTTTCCCCCCATTGGTTTTCTCGAAGTGATAAGTGCTTACATATGAGAAACCTAAACACTTTATAACATGCATATACATGTATAAACCTCTGACACATCAGTTTGATACTGTAAATGTGGTTTGATGTTTCACAATCACCAAAAAGCAAAGTACAGTCTGATTTAGATGATAGTTTGCTCTTTTATCTGTTGCTGGTTTGTGTGGCATTTGAGTAAACATTACTTTAACACAGTTCAAAAGAGAGTCGCTTATGGACCAACAGTTTAGTGTAATAAAAATGTGTGGCTTATATTCATTGTCATTTTTGAATACAATCGTTACATATATACACAATATTTATTAATATATTTATAATTTTTTTAATATTACATGTTAACACATTCAAAAACCTTTTCTGGTAAAATGTTGCTAAAGTCTTAAAGAGAGCATAATTCATAAAAATGTTTTCAACTGACGTTAAAAGCGGGAGTCCAATAAAATATTTTTAATGGAAAGGGGATCTTGCAAAACATACAAGTTGAATCTTCGCCTTTAAGCAAAAACTCATGAGTCAATCTAGTATGACCTATACGACATTTAGTGCACAATAGTGTTGTAAGGGAGATTAAAAGTCTGTTCGAGATTTTAAATTGTTGACAGAATAAAGAACTTAAAACATACTCTTTTTGAAAATGTGTGTAGCTCTTAAAAGAGCCGTTGGGTTTGTGGTTTTTCTTGACTTAAGGCGTTTAACCTCCGAAGCCGTACAGGGTGCGTCCCTGTCGCTTCAGCGCGTACACAACATCCATGGCGGTGACGGTCTTTCTTTTGGCGTGCTCGGTGTAGGTCACGGCATCGCGGATAACGTTCTCCAGAAACACCTTCAACACTCCGCGAGTCTCCTCGTAGATCAGACCGGAGATGCGCTTGACACCGCCGCGGCGAGCTAGACGACGGATGGCGGGTTTGGTGATTCCCTGGATGTTATCGCGCAAAACTTTACGGTGACGCTTAGCGCCTCCTTTTCCGAGTCCTTTACCGCCTTTACCTCTTCCAGACATGGTTACAACTACTAAGCCTGTCTGACTCTGAATTCTAGCAAGGCGCGCAAGAAGAGCTTTTACAATCGCTTACAGGACCTTGTTGAAACATATGAAGGCGGAGCTATTTAACGTCATTTGATGCGCGTCGTTCCAGCAGACTGGAGGTTGATTTCTTATTTAAGTTAGGCATGTCGGCTGTTTATTTTAGTAAACAAGTTAAAAATAATAATTTAAATAAGAAAAAGGCACGTACAACAGAATTAGACTTTCTTTTGAAAAATAGTTGATCAGATATATTAATACAGCAAAGGTGCATTAATTCGTTCTAGAGCTAAGTGGTTAAAAGGGGGGGAAGAATAGCCTCATCAGAGAATAAAGGGTTTTTTTTGCTAGAAGAACAAAATTATAAAAGACAAATGATCAAATTATGTGGAATCTTTTTACTCCGTTATATGAATGTGTATTTGAAATGGATAAATGTTCCGACTTCTGTTCTTCAATCTGTCTCATCTATTTCTATTCAATTTCAAGACCTCTGTGATGAAGAGCTAAGGAAGCAAGAGTTGGTTACAGCTATTCGTTCAATGAAAAAAATAAATAAATAAATAATCGACAGGCAGATGGTCTTTCAATTAAATTTTATCTTTGTTTTTTGGGATATTATTGAAAATCCCTTATTTGAAATGTATAAGGAATGTATTGAATCGAACAAATTATCGACTTCTATGAGACAAGCAGAGCCGGCCCACGGTATAAGCAAACTAAGTGGCTTGAAATGAGTACTTGATTTTTATTTTGACTGTTATTATTTAAGTTGGTTGAAGAGGAAGCAGCAGTGCAGCAAAATCATAATTCATAATTCGAAATTCGTACTGTTCTGACATGCGCTTTTTCTGAGTGCACACCCGAAGCGTGCGCACACTAAAAGCCTGTCAAAAAGTTTGCTGTTTGCTTTATCTTTCGCGTCTGATTGTGCTAATACTGTCAAATACACACAAGGTTTACATAAACAGTTTGTTATGTCTAAAGTTAAAGTTCACAGTTGAGAGAAAATCGTTAGCATGTCTTAAAGAGACAGCAGCCTAAATGATGACAGAATTTTCATTTTTGGGTGAACTATCTCTTTAATGTTAATACATTTATTATTGATATCTTGTTACAGGTCCATATGATATGTTAATTTTATGTAATTAAGTATTTAATTCAATATTGTCCGTTTTGTACATTTATTTATTTTTTTATATAAGAAGATATTTATCATAAGTTATTTTATTTGTAGTTGATCTGCACTTTTTCACATTGCAATTTTTTTTTTTTTTTTTTTTTTTTTACCAAAAGCAATTAAAGTGGTTAACTTGTTTGTCAATAAACACTCAAAATGCGATGCTTCACTCAGCTTTACTGAGTAGTAAGCAGTTTCTGTTATTGGTAAGCATCCATTCTCCTAGACCTAGATGACCAATACTAGGTTTGCTATTGCCTGATACGTGATAATAATCTGTACAATATTGTGATCTGAGCACAGTGTTACATATCGTTAGCTAACGTGTATATATCTATAAGCTAACACTGGTCTCTCACCGAGACACCTGCCCTGTTCTCCACTGGTTCTCCTCACGCCATAACTCAATTTGTCTCCTGACCATTGTTCTATTTAATCCTGGCCTGTCCCTGTTCTCTTGGCCGCATAGCAGGCTCATAATTGTATGGCTGGGGTCAGTCCGTCATACGAGTATGAATAAACAATTTCCCCAGCGTCCGAAATATCATTGCGATCCATTGTTTACCTGTTGTTTAAACTGACCCTTCCATTACATCACTTCTGGTTTGGCATTTTTCAGGTGAAGTAAAATTTTCTCACAAAAACGACACCAGAAGCATCAGTAGCATATTTATAATGTTAAAGAAAATCTAACGTTAGTTCCTACATTATTTTTCTATACATTGACTCACTGGGTCCTCTAACCTGCAATATGCTCTTTAAATATTTAAAGTTTCTGTCAGTTGTTTATTTTTCTTTCGTAGAGGTGGATTTATGGAAACACAGCTGATTAAATTAAAACAATAAAACATGCTGCAAAGTGTACAAATAGAACGAGTCACTGCAGTCTACATTATTTTATTTGAAAAAGTGTCAAAACATCGTTTTGTTGTTAAAAAAAAAAATAGAAACATTCTTTAGTATATTTGTTAGTGGTATAAAACGCTTAACCTGTTGCTGAAAGGTAAAACTTTGAATGTAAGGGATACAGCTGTGGCACAAATGGCACCGGTTTGGACGGCATGGTCAATGACAGGCAGATCCAGAATTATATTCATTTCTAAGGAGAGAAAATGGTGTTAATTTTACAATACACAAACCAATTTTACACAAACCAACGACACTGGTGTTGTGCGATTTAAAACTAAATGGGGTCCCCTCAAATACTTAGTGTTGTCAGTATTCGTATGAGCAGAACATATATGGGTGTTATCAAATATGGGTGGCTCTTAAAAGATGCGAGCCTTTGGGTCGCTGAGTCTCAGTTGACTACTTGGAGCTGGTGTACTTGGTGACGGCCTTTGTGCCCTCGGACACGGCGTGTTTGGCCAGCTCTCCGGGCAGCAGCAGACGCACGGCGGTCTGGATCTCTCTAGAAGTGATGGTGGAGCGCTTGTTGTAGTGCGCCAGACGAGACGCCTCACCGCTCGAAGATGTCGTTGACGAAAGAGTTCATGATGCCCATCGCCTTAGAGGAGATGCCGGTGTCAGGATGAACCTGCTTCAGGACTTTGTACACATAGATAGCATAGCTCTCCTTCCTGGACCTCTTGCGCTTCTTTCCTCCCTTACTAGCGGTCTTGGCTAACCGCCTTCTTTGAACCCTTAGGTGCGGACTTTGCTGGTTCAGGCATGTTAATTCGCGGAGTTTAATGTACTACTCAATAGCCTGCGAGAGTCGTGTATCGGCTATTTTGAGAGCTCATGCGAATTTCTGAGGGCTGGGTTGCCCTTTTCTGATGGCGTGTTTTCAAACATTGAATGAAGGGACGCTATTTCACTGGTCAGAAATTGGTCTCTAGAGAGAGACATCCGCCAATCGTAGGCTTTGGTATTTGAATCCCTCCCCCACGTGCCTCTTCGTTTGATTTTCCCGCTCAATTTCTCACAATCTCCTCGTGCCAATAAAGCATTTGAAATTGAAATTCCACATTAAATTAACTCTTGAAGAGAACGCGGACAAATATCCGAAGGCCAGACATCAGTATCGACATACAAGCCTCTCGGGGAATAAACATGAGTTTGAGATTTAGGCACGAATCTTTATGCACAAGTTCCCACTGACCCTTTTAATTTGTATAAACAGGCATTGTTACAAACACTATTTCCCCGTCACAAATGCTTAATTTGGAATAATAAAACCATTACACACACTGTATATAAAAACTTGTTTTATATAATTGGAATGGAAATACTATTTTGTATTATTATTGTGAAAATTATAACATTCACAATGCATTGTACACGTCAAGGAGTACACAGTGGTCATTAATTAATTTAGAAATTATAAAATTGCTAAAAAATTATAAAGATGAAAGAAAATCATAGATCTTAGTCTTACATTGGAAGATATACATATAAAAGTATATATATATATATATATATATATATATATATATATATATATATATATGTAACTTATTAGGACAGTTTGGAAAGCTTGGGTGGCTTGACAGACCATAATAAATAAAATGTGTAGGAGTTTTTAAAGGTCAGGCTATATAAATAAAATACATAATTTATGAAGCCCTGCAATAAATTACCACGTGAATCTCACTTGTCTCCGGTAGAACGATGGGTATAATATGACGTCGCATAGCACCGCCCTTGCATGTTTCAACTAGGTCCTGTAGGCGAATGGAAATTTCTACTCTCACACCTTCAGCTTTTATAGATTCTGCAGTGAAGAGTAGAGCTTTAAATTATCGACAATGTCTGGAAGAGGCAAAGGCGGCAAAGGACTTGGTAATTTACACGGGGCGTCAGCGTCAACGTCAACGCTTGACAGAGGGCGTGTCTGAAGCTTGGTGCTGGCGACCACCATAGTGACAACAGCCAATCATATTACTTTTCCGGTGTTGCATGAACGCAATTGGCTTTTTTAACTTTTCAATTTCTGCCGTGAGCAACGCCAGTGACGCGACGCAATGGAACCCACAATTCAGTTCGGCAACGCATGACGTCACCCATTTAAAGTAAATGAGAAGCGTTGATGCCGACGGCCCGTATGAATGCAGGAGGCGCAAAGTGTCACCGTAAAGTTTTGCGGGATAACATCCAGGTAATCACCAAACCCGCCATCCGTCGTCTAGCTCGCCGCGGCGGTGTTAAGCGCATCTCCGGTCTGATCTACGAGGAGACCCGCGGAGTGTTGAAGGTGTTTCTGGAGAACGTTATCCGCGATGCCGTGACCTACACCGAGCACGCCAAGAGAAAGACCGTCACCGCCATGGATGTTGTGTACGCGCTGACAGCGACGCACCCTGTACAGCTTCGGAGGTTAAACGCCTGAAGTCAAGAGAAACTACAAATACTATTAATTGCTGTATTTTTTTTCCTGTTTGCTTAGTTTTTAATGTTATTTTATATATGTAACACTTGTGTGTTTGTAATTCAGTGTTTGCCATGAAGATGCCACAAATGTTGAAATGGCAATAAATGACTATACTGATACTGCCAACTATTATTTAGTAGCCAGACATGTTTCCTACGCAGTTTGGAAATGTACGGATTTTGATTCGAGTAATTTTTCAGGTCTTGATAAGTAAGGAAAAATGTGTTTCCAGACTATTCATTTTCTAATATAGAATTAATAATAATAAAACAAAAACTAATACAAGCAGAGTGATCGCATGGCAAACGTTCAGTAATCATTTGGCGATTGTCAAAAACGACTGGATGAATATAAGCCACACATTTTTATTACACTAAACTGTTGGTCCATAAGCGACTCTCTTTTGAACTGTGTTAAAGTAATGTTTACTCAAACGCCACACAAACCAGCAACAGATAAAAGAGCAAACTATCATCTAAATCAGACTGTACTTTGCTTTTTGGTGATTGTGAAACATCAAACCACATTTAGTGTCAAACTGATGTGTCAGAGGTTTATACATGTATATGCATGTTATAAAGTGTTTAAGTTTCTCATATGTAAGCACTTATCACTTCGAGAAAACCAATGGGGGGAAACAGAAAATAAAAGTATTTACATACGGCTGTACTGTATGCCATACAATGCAATGTGCAATATAACATGAGGAAATTCAGGAACCTTCAGGAACTCCTTTTAAAATGAGACAAGTTGGTGAAACCTTGTGGGGAAAAAGCCGCACCTTTACCCAAAATGTGAGCGGGATAAGATAAGATAATGGAACTTAAAGTTTTGTGAGCGGTGATTCAGGGGTAGTGCAAAGGAGCAGACGTGTCAATGCAGCCCGCCTTTTCTACCCAATGAAATGCCGTCTAACCATTCACAACCAGTCAGAGAGTTGATCCAGACCTTTGAAATTACCATGAGCGTCAAATAAATACCCAATGCAGATCCCCTGCGAGCCGAACATTACCGAACAGTAAATTCTGGCTCATTAAGACGGAAGAGGGAAGAAACGTATAAAATCCAGAAAAATAAGACAGTTATGCCAAAGTTCATGGGGTTTTCCGTTTCTCGTTTTTAGCGCCCGTCTGGCCACACCCACAAGCAGAGCGCCTCATTGTCATGGTAATAAGACAGAGAACTGTGGTAAACGCCCCCTATCAATACGATAAAATTGGCAGCAAACTTTTGTTTGGCTTTATTGACTTTTCGTCACGATGGCACGTCACGCACGCGAACAAGCTCTCCAGTTGACAACAGACAGTGAGGAAGAATTTGCCTTTTCCTCAGAGTCAGAAGACGACGAAGACGTTGATGATGAAGACCTGCATTTTGAGGACACGTTTTCTGACGAGTAAGCCATTTATTCTTATTATAGTTATTAGTCACATACACGTATAGCTGTTTCAGACCTGTATAGCCAGACTGAAATCTAACAGTTTGTAATATTACGAGTGCAATGTGTTGTCCTGTAAGTTTTTCAGAGAACAATGTTTAGACTTTGGGTTAGCTTGCATCATGCAGAAAGAAATTAACCCTAAATGTACTCTTGCATTTGTTTATAGTGTAAATATATTAATTGGATCACTTTGTTTATCAAAACATTGAGTTTTGATTTCTAATATATTTTTTACCATTGCATTCTGTTTTTTGTTTGTTTTTGTAAATATACTGAATATGCATAAGTTACCTGTATTTCTGTAGCACTTCACACAATACAGATTGTTTCAAAGCAGCTTCACAACAGTAACAAGCCTATAGTGTCATTATACAGCTCGAGTCAGTTCAGTTCATTAACTGTAAAGTTTATCAGTTGTGCATACATACATGTTAGTGTAAGTGCTATGACAAACTCCTGTACACTCCACCGCATACTGAATATGCAAAAGACACGAGAGTAGTGTTTTACCATTTTGTGTAGTTTGGTGTGTATGTGGCTAATCAAAAAAGTAGCAGTTTGTGTGTAGAGTTACTAAGCAAAAACATTTTTTTTTATTAGAGTTAAAATGGTTTTGAAGTAAATGTTTGCTTTTGCAAAGAGATGTGCAACGTTTTGCATCTTGTGTCCACGTTTGGTGGATAGAGTTTTGAGAAATGGAGACCGTTTCAGAAATTGTGTGTAAGCAATTTTAAAAATATGTAATGACCATACTTACCCTAAACCTTTCCTTAAAACAATGCAAATATAGTGTTGGTAGCACTATCGGCAGAACACCAGTGTTTCCTTTAAATTACTGCCTCATCAACAGAGCAGTTAAGTGTTCTCCAATATCTGCTTAGGTGTAAATGTTGTGAACGTGCATAACATAAGGTTGTCAATGCCTCATCAACAGGCATAAAGTGTGTGACCATATATCCATTAATTGCCAATCACTTATGCATGCACTGGTATGCCACCTTCTCCAATATCTGCTTAGGTGTAAATGTTGTGAACGTGCATAACATAAGGTCGTTGATGCCCCATCAACAGGCATAAAGCGCACAAATAATAATAAAGTGTTTACCAATTACTTATGCATGCACTGGTATGCCACCTCGGAGAACCTAAGCTAACAAATGATTACTAATATTTGTGATTGTACCTTTTCTTTTCTTAGGAATGTGGTTCCTTCACATGCACCTCACACAGGGGCGGCACACAAGCGTCGTTCAATTTTCAACGCGGTTGAGAATCTTAACGAGTAAGTGTGCATTTACCTGTCATTTTACAATTGAGAGTTTAATTTCGATTATATGCTGTGAAATAAGTGGGCAATATATCAGTTTTAGTAGTTGATAATGCTGTTGTAATCCTGATGTCAACATGCTCACTTTTGTTTTTCCCCCCACATATGTGAGAATGACAGTGACCAGAGACCTGTTGCAAAGAGAGCCAAGACTCTGTCATGGAGAGAAGAGTCTGATGTCGACATGGCTCCAAAGACTGTGAGATTCCTGCCTGCACGGGAACCTGGGCCGCAGTTGAGTCTTGCTGACTCGCACTCCCCTATGAGTCTTTTCAAACAATTTTTCTCAGAGAGCGCTGTGTCAAATCTGTGCAACAACACAAACGCTCAGGCTGTCAGGGCACTGGCAAAGGGTCGCAAATACAGTTGGACGGATGTCAGTGTTGGTGAGCTGTACCGCTACATCGGACTCGTTTTCTACATGGCCACGGTGAAGATGAGCTCCATCACTGACTACTGGAGGCAGGACAGTCTTTTTTCTGTGCCTCTTCCTGCCACCGTTATGTCAAGGGACAGATACCGCACTATTTCATGGAATTTGCACATGAGTCACCCAGATGCAGACAAGGAAAATGACAAAAAGAGGGGCACAGCTGAACATGACCGACTTTTCAGGGTCAAACCTCTCATGGACACTATCCGTCTTGCCTGCAAAGCCTTCTATCATCCTAGAAGAAATTTAGCTGTGAAGGAAAGACTGGTGGCATGCAGAGCAAATGCAGGAATGACACGGTTCATGAAACCCAAGCCAACAAAGCTGGGCTTCAAATTTTTTGTCCTTGCTGACTCGTCAAATGGATATACTGTGGACTTAAATGTGTACACGGGCAAGAACAGCTTTCCCACAGGCCATGGGCTTTCTTATGATGCTGTGATGTCTCTTCTGGACAAGAAAGTTTTGGGTTCTGGGTACCATGTGTACATGGATGATTTCTACACAAGTCCAAAGCTCTTAACAGATTTGTTTGCTATGAAGTTTGGTGCTTGTGGGACTTACAGAGACTATAGAAAGGACTTCCCACAGAGCACATCTAATTCACTGACCAAAAAGTCCACCAGGGGATCCATCAGGTGGATTCGGGATGGGCCTCTTGTGTGTGTGAAGTGGATGGACAAACAAGAGGTGTCTGTTTGTTCCACCATCCATGCTGCTTATACAGGAGATCGTGTGCAACGAAAAGTGAAAGCACAAGATACATGGAGGACAAAGACTTTTCCATGTCCTGCACCTGTGACCGCGTACAACCACCACATGGCGGGTGTTGACCTGTCCGATCAGCTGTTGCAGTACTACACCGCACAGCACAAAACTATGAAGTGGTACAGAAAAGTCTTTCTACACTTCTTGGACGTTGCTGCTACCAACGCTTTCATATTGCACAAGGAGCTACACGGCAACATGACGCACAAGGCATTTATGGAACAGCTTATTGCAGAGCTCTGTGGTGTGTCTCAGGAAGTAGCACCAAAACACTCCAGTAGTGGCCATGTGCCGGTTCCAGGAGCTGAGCTGACCTCAGATGTCAGAAATATTGCCACTGCTGGTCGCCGCATATGTGTGCATTGCAAAGCAGTGCGTGGCAAGAAGCAACAAACACCTTGGAAATGCCAGGAATGTGACGTTCACTTGTGTCTTCAGTTGAACAGGAACTGTTTCCAAGAATGGCACAAATGTTTGTGAGTGTGTTCAAACCTGGGTGCACAAAAATGTGCCTTTAATCACACACACCCTTTTTTATTTGATTTTATTGTATATACTGTGCACTATATTTGTAAATAAACAAAACAAAAACGTTTCCATTCTCACGTTTTGTATTTTCATACTAATTGAGCCATTAGGGAACGGCTCAAAATCTCCCTGGTGCTCAATGCACAGTATTTCTGACCACTGGCACTGTCTTGCTACTGCCTTTCTAAAAAAGTACAATCTGTGCTGAATACAGTGTGGTGAGACATTTGCCTTGTAGTATGAATAGTTGAAATAAGCACACCATGTTAGGGTATGTCGAATGTCTTCACACAGAGAACACGTCAGATTGGGTTTTAAATTTGTGATGGGAGATTGGGGCTTCATGGTAAGGCAAAGAGGAGACAAAAATCCTTGCCAGTTTAAGCATCCTGTTCAGATGCTGTCAGTCACCCAGTGTACAAGAGTGAGAAAAGACCGAAAAAGGTGGATTTAGAAATCTAATTATAGTAGGGCTGCAATTAATCGCACACTTATCGTGGAATTAAACATTACAATATATATATATATATTTTTTTTTTTTTTTTTTTTTGTATGTTAATTTAGTTTAACATGTTTTTGTTATTTCACAAAATTGCTATATCCAGCAAAGAGAACCATCAGAACGGTTTCAATCTCAATTCAATTTCAGAAGTTTTCAGAACATTTAATATCGCAAACTTTGCCTAGACACCAAATTCAGAATCAAAAGTCACTTTAATATAAACATTTACCATCAAATTTAAAAACAAATGACTTGAACATGCATTTGGACAGAAAACACTTAGATTTTCTAGATCTCAGTTGATTCTCCTAGCAACCCGTTGTCATCAATCTGCGTACAAATGACACGACTTTACAGTTTCCAAATGCGTGTAATGCATACGCCAAAGTCCAATTTTGCGTGCATATGATACGCCAATCCTTCCCATTAACTTAAGTGGGAGCAGATGCGTCCAAATACCACGCGTCATCTTCAACGGCAATGACGTCACCAGCGAGGCTCAGTTCACCTGACGCGCGAGCATCTCCAAACAGGTGAGTAAGGGCAACAGTCTTTTTTGTAATGAGATCACGGTGTTAACGGTATTATTTTAATTATTTCAGTGTTTTTACACCATGTTACATGGGGTCATGTGTCAAAATGCCAGCGTATGCGTTCAAATGAGTTGTTAGTGGAATAGTGGGCTGCTCAGTTGGCCCAGCGGGTAGCCTACCATTGACATTAGCCTAAGCTAACCTGTACCTGTTGCATATTGAAATAAATAAATCAATACAACAGTTTGTAGACATGGCTGATGACAGCACTACAAATCAACAGACTGACGTTTAGACGTTTTTGCTAGAGTGGTAACGTTAGTCTACGGGGACCCCCCAGGGGTCAATAATGTGGACTAATCAGTGCGGAAGGTTTTTTTTTTTTTTTTTTTTTTTTTTTTTTTTTTTTTGGCGCGCATAGACTCCCAAACGGATTTATTTCCAAATTGTGGGCAACAGGACAATCTATTTACTGTCTTTAAATCGCGCCTGCAGAAAAGGCATGTTAATGCATGCTGCATCTATAAATGTTATGCAACTTGCGGGCCGTGTACATATTACCCGTGGGTGCGGACCCCAAGAGGTAACCTTAGCTGACGCCAGATCAGTATTTCGGATCATACGGCCTACATTCACTATACAAGCCGATCTGAGATCTGCTAGAATAACGGGCACGTTGGTATAATTCAGGCAGGCATTACTAGTTGCTTGCAGATGCATGATGCAGTAGGGTCGGATTAGGCTCCTATTCCCGGGATGTTTGACTTCTAATGTCATCATATATAGTGCATTTTACCTAAAGGAAAATTGTCTCCAGCAGAAAAAACAACAATATTAAGGTATCAAGCCTGACTTTACTCTACAGTGTCGTTCACATTGTGTTAGTACTTTCAGTTATTTGGTTACAGTACTGTCACAACCTCATCTGTCCTCAAGAATATGGCAGTTCCGTTAAAGAGAGAAGGAAAGGACTAGTAAACCAATGTTTCCAAAGTATTACATAGTAATTATTCAATGAGTGAACAAATTACTACATTAATGTAGTACTGTTATACTGCTAATAATTACTTTTACCAAAACGACCAATATTTAACCAGCAAATTACACATTAATATTACAAAATAGTATTACAGTAGTAGTACAATAGTATTAGTATTACAAACTAGTTACAAAACTAGTTATTACCTTAAAATAAAAGTTACTTTGTGATATTACCCTATAATGTGTGTAGTGTAAAGTGCTACCAATACTTACTCTATCACACACTTACATTACCTTCAATATCATTTATATCAATTAGATCACTTAATATGCAATTTGTCTAATGTTTTCCATGTCACCCATCCCTTGGTCCAACACAATTTATCCATGGTTGACAATAAAGTACACACGCAGAATTAAATATTTTGTTACGTGGCATGTCGATAATTATAATTTATTTTTGTTTTGTCTGTAGTAAAAATGCCAGGTGGATACACTTTTTGGCAGTGCACCCATTGCCTGAAAAAGATTAACTATGCAAATCGAAGATGCACCAAGGTAAATAATATACAGTAGGTTATTGTACTGTCTAACTGCTAATCCCCATTTTCATGCATTAAAGCCAGAGTCATTAAGTCCAAATTCAAGTAAACTTTATTTGCATTAAATATCTCAGTATTTGTTGCCCAAGCAATACAGTGACAATGAAACTGAAGTTTGCAGTGGAGACATTAAGTTCATCATACAAAAGACAGAAAGAGTTTTGTTTTGTTACACTATGAATTTTCATCATAGTAGGTATTTTTCAAAATGTTAAATTTCCAACCTGATGGAAAGGTACCTGTTGATATTGAATGTTTGACTGTTGGTTCTTTTAGTTACATCCTCTTACAAGGCTACACATTTAACATTGAATATGTCTGTTACAGACAGTACATTATTCTATTGTGGTGGTTCTCAACTGTGGTCACTCAGTTCATTGAGATTATCCATATTTTGATTTCAAAATTTAAGAAAATGGCAACATCTCCACTAGCGCATATAATGACAACTTAAGGTATGATGTCTGTTGCCAGATAATGGACATTCATATTTTCCATTAAATATTATTAAAACATGCTGGTGCATTGACTCAGCTGCATATTTAGTCTGTCTGTTCAATTGGTTGCATTCATTTGGCATCCAAGTCATTATTTAGGCCCTTGTTAACAGAGGGCTAGAAAATCAGCAATGCTTGATCAACTGGACCACAGTTTAGAACCTTTTTTTTTTTTTGTCATACCATCTCCCCCTCACTCTCTCTGTCTCTCTCCCTTGCTCAGTGTGGGAAGCTGCTGGACATGAAGTCCAGGCAGACAGCCCGCATGAAAATATTCCATACTAAAGCCAAGGAATGGGCACAACAAGTAAAAAAATCTCGCAAACAAGCAAAGATTTTCGACAACAGTGCCCTGCTGGTAATAAACATTTTGTCTTTGTCTTTTGGTCAGGCATTGCAGGTTCCTGTCAACATTACAGAAATATAGAATTTTATTTACATTGTGCAGGGAAGCGACAACTACTGCATTTGCAACATTTCAGATAATAATGAGCTTGTCTACGTATAAATATCAAAACAATACACAGTATGTGTTTTTATAAGGGTGAACCACCAGAGCAACTCCAGGAAATTCTAAGTATAGTGGACTATTTTTTTAAAGACAGCTTGTATGTGTATTATAATAATGTCTGTCTTGCCGTTGTAACCCTGCCTTGGAAATCTCGGTGTTTGCTTATATGCTTTTCTATGTTAAGGTGGAGAAACTGAAGGCTCTTGGGTACTTTCCCCTCCTGCTGTGGGGAAAGTACCGACCACAAAATAAAAAGTGGCTGGCCCAGCTCCAGTGCCCCTTTGAGCTGCCAGAGGTAGCGCATGCGGTCCTGGAAAATATATTGTGCCTGTTTGAAGGTTTGTTAGAAGGTAGGTCACATCACAACATCAGTACATTCATGACTCTCTATTAAGATTGATTATGCGTTGTTTCAAATCAAATCAAATCAAATCACCTTTATTTATATAGCGCTTTTTACAATGGCAATTGTTTCAAAGCAGCTTCACAGTGATAACAGGAAAATAATGCAACGGAAATTGATTCGGCTGTACAGCCGCTCTGGTGAAAGCGGTGATGTCATCCAGCTCATTTCAATTATCATATAGTGTCAATGCGGGCAGATCAGTAATATAGTTGAAATTTAAGTGTCCCCAGCTGAGCAAGCCAAAAGCCAAAGGCAAGGAACCAAAACTCCTTCAGGGCCAGAATTGAGAAAAAAACCTTGGGAGAAACCAGGCTCAGTCGGGGTGCCAGTTCTCCTCTGGCCGATGAACAAATAGTGTATGATTATGATTCTGGCAACATTACAGGTCAGAAGTCATATTAGATCAATAGATATTCGTAGGATTATTCGAAAGATTGGGGTCGTCACGCCGGGGACGGGTTTAATGAGGATGTCGTGTCGATGCGGCATTTACAGGGGGGAGTTTAATTGACACGGTCTCTGCAGACACTTCAGGGATGCGTTCGTCATGTCCAGGCTAAGGTCCACCATCTGGTCTGGATACGGCCCGGATCCGGCCGACTGCAGTAAACCTCGGGATAAACAGAGAGACTAACATTAGCGTAGATGCCATTCTTCTTATGATGTAACGAGTACATCAGGTGTTATGGGAAGTGTTCCCGGTTCCGGCTGACCTAGTTAATGCAGCCTAAAACAATCATTTAACTGATTTGAATAATAGAAATTAAAAATGTTTTATGTGTATGCCATAGTAAAGAGATGTGTTTTTAGTCTAGATTTAAACTGACAGAGTGTGTCTGCTTCCCGAACAATGCTAAGAAGACTGTTCCAGAGTTTAGGTGCTTAATACGAAAAGGATCTACCGCCTGCAGTTGATTTTGATATTCTAGGTATTATCAACTGGCCAGAATTTTGAGACCGCAATAGACGTGATGGAGTATAATGCGTTAAGAGCTCGCTCAAGTACTGGGGAGCTAAACCATTTAGTGCTTTGTAAGTAATCAGCAAGATTTTAAAATGTATACAATGTTTAATAGGGAGCCAGTGCAGTGTTGCCAGAACCGGGCTAATATGGTCATACTTCCTGGTTCTAGTAAGAACTCTAGCTGCTGCGTTTTGGACCAGCTGCAGTTTATTTATTAAGCGAGCAGGGCAACCACCCAGTAGAGCATTACAATAATCTAGCCTTGAGGTCATGAACGCATGAACTAACTGTTCAGCATTTTGCATTGAAAGCATGTGCCGTAATTTAGATATATTTTTAAGATGGTAGAATGCAGTTTTACAGATGCTAGAAACGTGGCTTTGGTATCAAAGAGCACACCCAGGTTCCTAACTGACGACGAGGACTTGACAGAGCAGCCATCGAGTGTTAGACAGTATTCTAGGTTACTACTTGTGGAGTTTTTTTGTCCAATGATTAAAAATTCAGTTTTTTTCTGAATTAAGTTGCAGGAAATTACTAGTCATCCAATTTTTTATATCAGCTATGCATTCTGTTAATCTTGTGAATTGGTAAGTTTCGTCAGGGCGTGAAGAAATATAGAGCTGAGTATCGTCAGCATAACAATGAAAATTAACGCCATGCTTCCTAATAATATCTCCCAGTGGTAGCATGTACAGGGTGAAAAGCAACGGTCCTAGCACTGAGCCCTGCGGTTTTTTTTACACCTCTCATTAAATTATTTAAAATAATTTAATAAAATGTTATTGTATTAATTTTATTATACGATTTTCTTCTCACTTTTAAAGTTTGATTAACATATATTAAATGTAACTGTACTTCAGATTTTTTTGTCTTGATTATTTAGTGCTGCAGTCCATCATAAAGTCAGACTGTTAATTCTATTATTATTTATATTATTATTTATTATTATTCTATAACATATTTAGGTCTTACCAATTGAAGTCATTTGTTTAAGTTGATACAACTGTTTTTTCAGTGTCGTGTCATTATAACTAACAGTGTGACTTTTAATGATTTCAACTTAGTTTTTCAACTTAATTTATTACTTTTTATCAACTTAATTTCACTAGGTCAATCACTTTTATATTATTTGAGTTTGTTCAATCTTACTATTTACATTAAGTTAATATTACAGCATTCCAACTTAAACCCAAATCATTTTTTAATTGCCTTTATGTAAAAACTCTATCATTTCAAACTTAATATTGCTTAAAAGTACTATTTTTATTGGTTCTGAATTTTATATATATATATATAAAATATATATCTCCACTAGCTCCATCCTCTCCACCAGCTCCATCCAGCTTCCTGGCTCCGCCCTCTTCATTGGTTCCATTCAGCTTCCTGGCTCCGCCCTCTTCACTGGTTCCATCCAGCTTCCTGGCTCCGTCCCTCTCCATCGGATTTTGTCAGGTTCTCTAGCTCTGCCCCCTCCCCTGGCTCCACCCATTTGCCTGGCTCCACCTCTGCCCTTTGACTCCACCAGAGATAACTGCGGTCATCTGTTCAGTCCATTCAACTATGGTCAAAGGACCCAAGATCACAGCCCAGGCCTCATGAACATCTGACTGCCGCATTGCTCCGCTTCGGCCCTTCAACCCATCGTGGCTCATCGCCTCCTCAGCTACAAGTCAAGTCACTTTGCAGAAAACAGTGATGAACTCATGAATTAACTTTTCTGCATTTGTCATTGAGAGTATATGCTGTAATTTAGATATATTTTTAAGATGGAAAAATGTGAAAAATATTTTAATATAACTCTGATTGTATTTGTCTGGGAAAAAAAAAAATTTCATATACACCTAGGATGACTTGAGGGTGAGTAAATTATGGGCTAATTTTCATTTTTGGGTGAACTATCCCTTTAAGTTTGGTATCGTTTTAAAAGGAACACTTAACAGATTATTGTACAAGTGAAAAAAGTTGTAAAAGTAAAGTTATTAAGTTTAAGTTTATGAAAATTATCAACAAACATATATTTTTAGATTTTATATAATCTAAATTGTAGCCTCTTTTTCCTATTTGTAGTGGAGATGAGTGGTACCCGGTGGGGTCTTCTGCTGTTGTAGCCCATCCGCCTCAAGGTTGTGCGTGTTGTGGCTTCACAAATGCTTTGCTGCATACCTCGGTTGTAACGAGTGGTTATTTCAGTCAAAGTTGCTCTTCTATCAGCTTGAATCAGTCGGCCCATTCTCCTCTGACCTCTAGCATCAACAAGGCATTTTCGCCCACAGGACTGCCGCATACTGGATGTTTTTCCCTTTTCACACCATTCTTTGTAAACTCTAGAAATGGTTGTGCGTGAAAATCCCAGTAACTGAGCAGATTGTGAAATACTCAGACCGGCCCGTCTGGCACCAACAACCATGCCACGCTCAAAATTGCTTAAATCACCTTTCTTTCCCATTCTGACATTCAGTTTGGAGTTCAGGAGATTGTCTTGACCAGGACCACACCCCTAAATGCATTGAAGCAACTGCCATGTGATTGGTTGATTAGATAATTGCATTAATGAGAAATTGAACAGGTGTTCCTAATAATCCTTTAGGTGAGTGTATATAGTTTGAGTGATCTGAACCATATATTTCCATATTTTCAAAATATTTATGAAGTAGACATCCTTTTCAGAAGTAATTTGGACAGTAATGTTAATATTTGATTTGAATTCAATATCTAAAACCCACAAATTAAGAATCTATCGCTATTTTTCTGTTGCGCTGTCATTTCTTTTGAAAATCAGTCACCAAATATGAAAACTAGAATCTGAAAGCTTTCAAATTATATATCGTTTGTCAAGATTACTTTAGGTTTAGACTGATATTGTTATAGATGTATAATGGTATTGATATATAGAGAATACAATATATAGAGTAATTCTTGAATTTTGGCTAGTTAATATTAACCCTTGTGCATCAATTAAAAAAAGTTACACATCGGTCCATAGAGGACAAAAATGTCAATGTCAAAAAACTGTCATAAAAAAATTAATATTGGGAGCACAGACTTGTTTAAAAAGTGAAACCGTAAAAAAAAGTTATAGAGGTTTAAGTTAATGAAAATGATTTATGAATAATATTTTATATAAATATATATTTTATGAAACATGTTGAACTCTAAAACTGCTAGAAAATCAAAGCCATAAATCTAAAAAAGCAGTGTTCCAAATTTAAGGTTGATATCTCAAAAAATGAGATTTAAATTTAAATAAATAATTTTAAATAAAAATTTAAATTTTGAAGCCTTGCCAACAGAATGAAAGCATAGTAACAAAGATTGCAACATTTTATAGTTAAACGGCCCTGGGATTAAAAATTTCAATGGGGACATTTTTGTCCAAACGGTGCTAAGAGGAACTATTTTGTGTACCTATTGCAAAAAAATTTTATTAAAAGGAAATGGGGGTGAAATAGTAAAATTCCAATAAAAATACACACCTGTGTCAATTTATGTAGTTAGCATTAACACAGGCAAAATGATCAAAAAAACAAAACTGAAAAAGACAAAAATGTCCATAAGGATGCACAAGGGTTAAAAATGAATGGCTGCTCCAACTGGATCTGGTCAGTTTCTATTTTCAGTTTCTATTAGCCCTTGACCTATATGATGCACACAAAGTACCTTAATGAAACATTTAAAGTTATCATGGTTTCTTAGCTGTTGGGCCACAGTAACTTTAAGGCTCTTTTAGGCTAGATGTCACAAACAGAGGAGAGCAGACGAAGTAGTCACAATAACAAGTCTTTATTGCAGATGGAATGGGAGCAGAGCGGGGATTCAACAGGTAAGAGATATGCAGGTGAAATGTCACTGAAGGCTTATCTGGTTGTAAAATGGTCTTTCCTTCTTGCAGGTGAAGAAGCAGGGCAGTAGGCTGGTGCAGGGAGAATCCAGGCGGATGACACAGGGGATCAGAAAGCGGTAGACAGAAGGCGGATCAGGAATGCAGGTAGGTATCTCAGGTGAGTATTGCAGGTAGGTCATGTGTACATGTCATAGACGAGATCAGATGCTGAAGTGAAGGGAACAGTGGCAGATAAAGGGTGAGTTGATGAGGGTGAGCAGGTGCAGGGATTCAGGACTCTGGTGATGATCTGCCATGTGTGGTGATGGCTGACTGAGTGCAGGTGGTGAGCAGGAATGATGATGGGAAATGTAGTGTGGAGGAGATGACAGAGGGTGACTGTTACACTAGATGTCATGATTTTAACGGTAAAAGACTGTAAAAATGCTACGGTTAAAAACAGTTAACTGGTTAACAGAAAGTTTCCGTACTATATACGGTGAATAACTGTAATAGATCTAACCTTACGTTTAATATAATTTTACAGTAAAATACCGTTAAATTGACAGTTTTTGGAAGTGAAAAAGAACAAGTCGTTGTGTAATTTACAGTGAAAAAACGTAAATTGACATTCCCAGAATTCCCTGTGTGACACTTCACATTTGATGTATTTTCGTTGAAATAAATGTCTCTTGTCTCTTAGTTTTTTTCTAATCAGTTATGTACATTAGGGTTTTATGTTACATTTAATGTTAAATTAATGTTTATTGCATTGTGTGTTACCATGATGGTGTTTAGTGTTTGTGTGAATGACACTGTGCACCTTCTATATATTAGTATTGTCCTCCTAAAAGCTGCTTGTGATGAGCTAAGGTACATAACTGATATTAGTATTTCAATAGGTTGGTAATTTAACATTATTTCAGTTAATGAAATACGGTTATTTACTGTAAATTTAACTTAATTCTGTAAAACCTAAAATGTTGCTACCATATTTTTTACGGTAAAGTTCTGGCAACCACAGCTGCCGTTTTTTTACCGAAAATTTTACGTGGATTTTTTTTACAGTCGTGTCGTTGCTGATAGGGTTTTGCAAAGGTAATGTGAAGGATTGCAAGTTTATTGATATGTGGTTGCTAGAGTATTCAGTATATTAAAATAAAATAAATGTAGATATGTTGTGGAGAATTGCCTTTGTTTTCATATAAAACAGAAACGGCATGTGCCGATTAAGAGACGATTTGATAAATGTAATTTATTCATTAAATGTTGATAAATGCTGCTGTGATGGACAGGCCATCTGTCCACGGTGTCCTCTGGCGCCAGCATCCCCACATCCCTATAGGACAAGCGGTTTGGAGAACGGATGGATGGATAGATGATTCCTGCAACATTCTGTAACACTTGCCAACATTTAATATTCCATTATTGTTATGAGTAAACGTCCATATGCCGTAACTGTTTGGAATTTCCAATGGGTCGCCGTTAGGGGCGATGACCTCTGACTGTGAACCCATGAACCAGCGTCTATGGTTTTTTTGAATTTGTGCACATTTGTAATGAAACATTTGTATAACAGAAGGAAGAGTTTTAGTTAATAGTTTCTTATTGGACCGATTAACCAAGCTATCCAGAAAATGAGCCCTTCATATTGAACAAACATTTCATATTTAATTGTATTAGATCATTTGTTAATTACATTTAATAGATTACACTTTCAATAAAACGTGAAAAGGTGTTTTTATGCATGCTTTGCATTGCATTTACACTATTTTGACCAGCAGGCGTCAGCAGTGTGTGGCGCGTTGAGCGCTTTGAAAAAAAAAATGAACCATTTTGCCAACCAATAGAGTGGTGCAGGTATGACATCACTTTGTAGGCCGTAAGCGAGTTGGTTTTTTGAATGGGATTTTGATTTTGGTTGGAAATGGCCGAAATAAGGTCTGTGGTGAACACGAGCTCAAGACACTTTCACGTTTTATTCTACGCCATAAAATACATCAGTATTGCCCCACTCCTGATTTTTTGAACATCATCACGTCGAACAGGTAACCTGCAGGTAACAGCCTCATTATGCTCATAATTGTGCTCTTATAAACTATTCTACCTCAAACGTTCTGGGAAAATGTTTGAGATAAAAACTGAGATAATATCTTGATGGATAAAACGTGTAAGTATCATAAACTTTTGTTGATCACAGAGCTTGTTTTTAGCGATAATCCAAAAGCCTATGGGAAAATCCTATTGGTTTTTGTCGAGGGAACCAGTGCGATGCTAACGGCACCACTCTATTGGTTCAATTAAAGTTTCGAAAAGCTTCATTTCTTCAACCACTAGATGAAATATCAAACCTGTGAACTGTGGGGTATATAAATAAGATACGCACTGTATGAAGTCCTGCAGTAACAAATGACAAAGAAGGGCTCCAAGAAGGCCGTCACCAAGACCACCGGTGAGGGAGGAAAGAAGCGCAAGAGGTCCAGGAAGGAGAGCTATCTATGTGTACAAAGTCCTGAAGCAGGTTCATCCTGACACCGGCCTCTCCTCCAAGGCGATGGGCATCATGAACTCTTTCGTCAACGACATCTTCGAGCGGTGAGGCGTCTCGTCTGGCGCACTACAACAAGCGCTCCACCATCACTTCTAGAGAGATCCAGACCGCCGTGCGTCTGCTGCTGCCCGGAGAGCTGGCCAAACACGCCGTGTCCGAGGGCACAAAGGCTGTGACCAAATACACCAGCTCAAAGTGAGGTTGTAGTTTTTAATGTGGTGAAAAGTGTCAGCTTCTGCGTTTATGCCTTCACCTCACAGTCTTGGATGTTGTTTGTGAATTTTTTGCACTCTGAAAGTTTAATTGTTTTAACAGCCAGGCTGTGATTAGCGTCCTTCAGACATCCTCAGATTTTCCCACCTGCTTACTGTGAGTTTTTGATTGATTTTGCTAATGTAAGTTCTTTATAATTCCTGCTTGTATACAAACTTGCTTACAAACAGATGTATAGATATATATTTTTTCCTTCATGATGACTGTTGTGGCAAATAAAATCATCACTGAATAAGAGACAAACATTTCCAATTGTCTTTGAAGATGGTTTATTTCCTTGCATGAAAAGGTCAGCGGTCGTACAGAGAGTGCCTGCAGAGTGTGACAGTGAGGGGAGGGCATCCTTCCTCTTTTATAGCTCATCTCTCAATGTTTTCTTTCTAGGCATTCTTAGACTTGTTCATCATATTCTATCCTTGAGTGTAGGCCCTCCTGTCACGTACCAACACCCGTACCAACATACCAACACCCGTTTACTCTTATGTAATGAATATTAGAAATTCAATTACAAGCCATGCAATCATAACAGTGTTCCATAAGCATATTAATAAAATAAGCATATTAATACAAATTTCTTCCACAATGACTGCCATATATTTAATATATTTAATCATTGAAATTTTATATGAGACTAGCAGAACCGAGAGATCATAATGATTTGTTGAGAAGTCAAAAATGCTGTTTTTTTTGTTTTGTTTGTTTTTTATTTGACATATTCCGGTGTGGGACGTTGTTTTCCAGCCTTTCCAAGTGCATCCATCTGTGTTTAATGACACGGATAAAACTAGAGTTGCCAACTCACACCTTCCGTCTCAAACTGTCATGAATAAAATTTACGCAAGAAATAGTAACAGGAGTCCTTTACATTTAGGCTTTTCAAGAACAATAAATGAATGTTTTCAGGGACTGCGTGTGTGTTTTCTTACAGAACTTTCTGCCTCTGATCTGTTTGCATTCAGATTTTGCCTTTGCTTTTCTTGTTTTCTAAAACTTCTTTACATCTGTGGACCAGCAAGCTTATATTGTGACCTATAGGCCTATTTATTGCACATTTTTGCCACAGTGTAGATCATACAAAACTATTTTTGTTTTTAATAAACTAGTCAGTGAGAAATCTGACTGGCTGGCAATATTAGTCAATAGGGACAGTTTCTTAAAAAAACTGGATCTAGTTCAAAATTAGACATAAGTATTTGGGTAATTTGAATATTACATTATTAAGACATAATTAAAAATAAATTGTTGGATCCTTAACCTCTTGTCATTGATGTCCTCAAAATCTCACTCCAACCAGCCGAGCAAAGTTGGAAACCCTGATACTGTTAGTTTATGAATAAAATACATGTATCATTGTTCAATCAGTTTCAAGAACAAAAATTATATCCATTTAAGCACATCAATGTTCAAAGTGTGTTGTTTTAGGTCGAGAAGTCTCTCAGTTTTGGTTCAGGGTTAAAGAGAGATGGTGTATGTTTGGTTTTACGTGTGTGGCACAAAATCTCCTCACTAATACAGTGAAGCATGAGGAAAATTATGTTTCATATAATTACTGTGCCATGAGAGCCCCATTTCTTTTTACAATAACAAAAGTAACAAAAATATTGTCCTGGGTCAGGAAACCCTCGTAACCCTGATGTTGTCAAATCCAACAAACATCTTTTAGGAATTTGTAAACATCTGAGACCCGACAAAACTAGATTTTTTAAATTTTTTTTAATGGTTTTTAAATCTTTAAAAACAAAACCCTAACCTCTGTGCAAATATATCAAACATAGAGTATGAATAATACGACTAGCATTTAATAGTGGCTAAATCAAATTATTAAAAAAAAATTACAATGAGTGACCTGTGATTTATTATTTACATTTATTCATTTAGGAGACACTTTATCCAAAGAGACTTACAGATGAGGAATATAGGAGGCAATGACATGAGAAATTCTAGCAATAAAAAGGTTTCAACATTGTCCAGAAAAGTATAAGCTAGAACAAGAAGGGAAATAAGAAATAGTGAGAAAAGGTTGTTATTTAAGTCACTTGCTAACTCATTCAGATGAGCTCCAACACAATCCTCATTTCACATGCCGAAAACTGAGATGAATGAGAGATGAGGAGAAACAAATATGATGATTTAGTTAAAACATTAACACTTGAGTGATCATGTGTGTTTATTATTATGAGGACAGATCATCTGCTGGCCAGACATGAGAGTCACAGAGAGATTCGGGTCCTCCGGATGATGTTCGTGTGCTTCAAGCTGCCCAAAAACAGCAGCTGTATGAAAGCCTCCTCGCGCCCTCACTGATGCTGATTTCGTTAAAGTCTCTTTCAGACTGTTTGCTGAACACACAGAGGACGCGTTTGGGCTTTTAGCAACTTTAACACTTAAACTATCCGTCAAATTTACACGCGGCTTTTCCCCGTGGCTGATGCTCGCCTTGGGTTTGATCTGAGGGAGGCAAAGGAAACATTT
The DNA here is from genome assembly GCA_039654105.1 of Coreius guichenoti. Classification (NCBI taxonomy): domain Eukaryota; kingdom Metazoa; phylum Chordata; class Actinopteri; order Cypriniformes; family Gobionidae; genus Coreius; species Coreius guichenoti. The sequence continues at coordinate 29,444,853 of CM077191.1, forward strand.
CCTCTTGGCGTGTTTTAGTCTCCAATGAAAGCTCAGAACCTCTGCTTGGTGTTCACTTTGTTTTGACTGTGACAAACTATTTTACCGCTTCAGTTTTGCCCCAAATGTGAGAGAAGAAAACACACGCGCGAGGGGCTCGTGGACGCGCACAGACACCGAGCGGGCAGGTTGAGTCTATAAGGTTCTCGTGTGTTATTTAAGAGCAGCAGCGCCGCGCGAGTGCTATTCATTGCTGAAACCAGACAGCGTTTGAAAGACTTCAGATCCGATCAGAGAGAAATGGCAGAAACCACCCCAGCCTCGGCTGCTGCCGGCCCGGCCAAAGCGCCCAAGAAGAAGTCCGCCGCGAAAGCCAAGAAAGCAGGTCCAGGCGTCGGCGAGCTCATCGTCAAAGCTGTATCTGCATCCAAGGAGAGGAGCGGCGTGTCCCTCGCCGCCCTGAAGAAAGCTCTCGCCGCCAGCGGCTACGACGTGGAGAAGAACAACTCCCGCGTTAAGATCGCCATCAAGAGCCTGGTAACTAAAGGCACTCTGGTGCAGGTCAAAGGGACCGGCGCCTCGGGCTCATTCAAGCTCAACAAGCAGCAAGCCGAGACCAAGAAGAAGCCCGCGGCCAAGAAAGCGGCTCCTAAAGCGAAGAAACCCGCTGCCGCCAAGAAGCCCAAGAACGCAGCGGCAAAGAAGCCCAAAGCCGCGAAGAAATCGCCCAAGAAGGCCAAGAAACCCGCCGCCGCAGCCGCTAAGAAGGCGACGAAGAGCCCCAAGAAGGCAAAGAAGCCAGCAGCCGCTAAGAAAGCAGCCAAGAGCCCCAAAAAGGCCAAGGCAGCTAAACCCAAGGCGGCAAAGCCTAAAGCCGCCAAGCCTAAAAAGACAGCTCCCAAGAAGAAGTAAGTCTTATTAGTACAAAGTTTATTCCTAAACGGCTCTTTTGAGAGCCAACCACTAACTCTGAAAAAGAGCAAAACTCCTGTACTTTACTTAGAAACCCGATGCCAAAAATGTTGGGACACTGTACAAATTGTGAATAAAAAAGGAATGCAATAATTTACAAATCTCATAAACTTATATTTTATTCACAATAGAACATAGATAACATATCAAATGTTGAAAGTGAGACATTTTGAAATGTCATGCCAAATATTGGCTCATTTTGGATTTCATGAGAGCTACACATTCCAAAAAAGTTGGGACAGGTAGCAATAAGAGGCTGGAAAAGTTAGATGTACATATAAGGAACAGCTGGAGAACCAATTTGCAATTATTAGGTCAATTGGCAACATGATTGGGTATAAAAAGAGCCTCTCAGAGTGGCACTGTTTCTCAGAAGTCAAGATGGGCAGAGGATCACCAATTCCCCCAATGCTGTGGCGAAAAATAGTGGAGCAATATCAGAAAGGAGTTTGAAGTTATCATCATCTACAGTGCATAATATCATCCAAAGATTCAGAGAATCTGGAACAATCTCTGTGCGTAAGGGTCAAGTCCGGAAAACCATACTGGATGCCCGTGATCTTCGGGCCCTTAGACGGCACTGCATCACATACAGGAATGCTACTGTAATGGAAATCACAACATGGGCTCAGGAATACTTCCAGAAAACATTGTCGGTGAACACAATCCACCGTGCCATTCGCCGTTGCCGGTTAAAACTCTATAGGTCAAAAAAGAAGCCATATCTAAACATGATCCAGAAGCGCAGGCGTTTTCTCTGGGCCAAGGCTCATTTAAAATGGACTGTGACAAAGTGGAAAACTGTTCTGTGGTCAGACGAATCAAAATTTGAAGTTCTTTTTGGAAAACTGGGATGCCATGTCACCCGGACTAAAGAGGACAAGGACAACCCAAGTTGTCATCAGCGCTCAGTTCAGAAGCCTGCATCTCTGATGGTATGGGGTTGCATGAGTGCGTGTGGCATGGGCAGCTTACACATCTGGAAAGGCACCATCAATGCTGAAAGGTATATCCAAGTTCTAGAACAACATATGCTCCCATCCAGACGTCGTCTTTTTCAGGGAAGACCTTGCATTTTCCAACATGACAATGCCAGACCACATACTGCATCAATTACAACATCGTGGCTGCGTAGAAGGAGGATCCGGGTACTGAAATGGCCAGCCTGCAGTCCAGATCTTTCACCCATAGAAAACATTTGGCGCATCATAAAGAGGAAGATGCGACAAAGAAGACCTAAGACAGTTGAGCAACTAGAAGCCTGTATTAGACAAGAATGGGACACCATTCCTATTCTTAAACTTGAGCAACTTGTCTCCTCAGTCCCCAGACGTTTGCAGACTGTTATAAAAAGAAGAGGGGATGCCACACAGTGGTAAACATGGCCTTGTCCCAACTTTTTTGAGATGCCATGAAATTTAAAATCAACTTATTTTTCCTTTAAAATTATACATTTTCTCAGTTTAAACATTCGATATGTCACCTATGTTGTACTCTGAATAAAATATTGAAATTTGAAACTTCCACATCATTGCATTCTGTTTTTATTCACAATTTGTACAGTGTCCCAACTTTTTTGGAATCGGGTTTGTATTTGATAATTTTGAAAGCAAAAAGCCAAGATTTGACTTGCGACCACTTATACTCATGCAATCTAAACAAATAATATAAGATACTAAAATAAGTCTTGAATCACTAAACCATTTTTTATACATATAAAACATTAATCGATTAAAAATGGACAGAAAGGGGTTCAGACATTGATGATTACAGTCCAAATGGGATGTTGTACAACACAGTACAGACAGAATATATTCACTCGACACTGCTGGAGGATTGTGACACTACAAACAACCCCACTTACAATAAAGGCAGTGATAAAACTCCAATATTGCAAAAGGAGCGTAAAACTACAGTATCAGAAGATCAATGTGCCCAGAATATACAGTGTGTGAAAGATGTAGCAGATCTTTTGGTAGAAACAGCGATTTCATATCCATAGCCCATGTTAAAGTGTGCATGTCAAACCCCAGTAACACATTGATAGTGAAGTCAATTATTTTGAAAAGCTTGTTTAAATTGTTTCACCGTTTAAGTTCAAATATATGTTTACACATAATAACTGTGCACACAGAAAAGCCACATTGTTAAATGAATATTAAGGGATATAATTCCCTTACCATATGTAATGCATTTATATGAATTTGCTATCAAATATTTCAGTAGTTTCATCTATTTTTCTATCTTATTAGTCACAAATACTTGTGCATAATAATTCCCGCTAGAAAAGGGGGTTGGGCTTTGGAGGGAAGTTCAGTGATTGGTTGAAATCTCTTTAGACTCTAAACCAATGGGCGACTGGCACTCTCCTTTAAAGACATTGTGTGTAACGACACGGATATTCATTCTCTTAGTTTCTACAGAGAAGGTTGTAATCAGTGATTTCTAAAATGAGTGGCAGAGGCAAAACCGGCGGCAAAGCCCGAGCGAAGGCTAAGACTCGCTCCTCCAGGGCGGGACTGCAGTTCCCCGTCGGTCGTGTTCACAGGCTTCTGCGCAAAGGCAACTACGCCGAGCGCGTCGGTGCTGGTGCTCCGGTTTATCTGGCGGCTGTGCTCGAGTATCTTACCGCTGAGATTCTGGAGCTGGCTGGAAACGCCGCTCGGGACAACAAGAAGACCCGCATCATCCCCCGTCACTTGCAGCTGGCGGTGCGCAACGACGAGGAGCTGAACAAACTTCTGGGCGGAGTGACCATTGCTCAGGGAGGTGTGCTGCCCAACATCCAGGCTGTGCTGCTGCCCAAGAAGACCGAGAAGCCCGCCAAGTCCAAATAAACGGATTCAAGTTAAAAACCCAAAGGCTCTTTTAAGAGCCACCCAATTTATCTGATAAAGAACTCTTTTCTTTGTTAATGTTTATGAACTCCTTAAAGTCATCTGGTTGAGGAGGGAAACTAGATCAAAGTTAAAGTGTATCGTTGCTTTGCATCGACAATCATAGCAGTCACACAAGGTGTGCATGCTTGTTATAAACACGTGATGATCCCCTAATGTATCTGTTTACCACCCGACCTATTCTAATATTAAAATCTAGTTATGTCTATTAAACTCTGATAATGTATTGAATATTATAATAGATTATCTGAAATAAAAATCAATATGCATGGCAGCTTCAGGATAACAAATTGATCAATGTTACCTTTAGTAGCGGCTGCTCTACAGAAAAACTCTTTTACGGGGCGGATGGCAACCCTAGTGTGTCTTTTCTGGCTGCGGTGTTTTTATATAGACTGTAATATGATTGTGTTCTAACCCGAGATCTGCACAACCACTGGGAATTAAGGCCAGTATTTCAGAACAAATAAATTCAACAGTGTGAGTATAAGGAAGGTGTTCTGTACTCTTTGTTTGATGTAGTCAACAGAAGCAACTCGAGCGGGAAACCCTCCGCGTGTTTGAAAAGAGGAAACGCGCAGTCATTGGCTAGCACTCATGCACAGACGTCACATATTAGCCAATCACAAGCCTCGGCAACCTCGCGTCACTGTGAGCTCGTGGCGGTCCAGTGCTTTTAAAAGCAGCCGTGTAGCATAAAGCAGTATTTCCAGCGTAAGCAGAATAGAGAGAAGTAACTACAGCAATGGCAAGAACCAAGCAGACCGCTCGTAAATCCACCGGTGGCAAAGCCCCGAGGAAGCAGCTCGCTACTAAAGCAGCCCGTAAGAGTGCTCCGGCCACCGGCGGCGTCAAGAAGCCTCATCGCTACAGGCCCGGGACCGTGGCTCTGCGAGAGATCCGCCGTTATCAGAAGTCCACCGAGCTGCTGATCCGCAAACTGCCTTTCCAGCGGCTGGTGAGAGAAATCGCTCAGGACTTCAAGACGGATCTGCGCTTCCAGAGCTCCGCTGTCATGGCCCTGCAGGAGTCCAGCGAGGCTTATTTGGTCGGCCTGTTTGAGGACACCAATCTGTGCGCCATCCACGCCAAGAGGGTCACCATCATGCCCAAAGACATTCAGCTGGCCCGCCGCATCCGCGGAGAGCGTGCCTAAACCCGCATCAAACCCCAAAGGCTCTTTTAAGAGCCACCAAAACTGCACTGAATGAGACTCGTTTCAGTTTAAACGCCGAATACGAGTAGAAAGTTGCGTTACATTAACAATATTTGGGTCTTCATTCTCTTAATCATAAGTTGTTTACTTCAGAATATATGGGATAAAGAACAGACATTTCTATACTTTTATGTTTAATTTAACATCGTAGTTTTTTACTTTAATGAATATTTTCACAGAAAGTTACTGTATAATTGCAGACTGCATTTTTATTTATTTTTTTTAACCCTTTATGGTGCGCAGTTGCCATATGGCAAGAATTAATTTCTACTTGTTTCCTTGTTATTCAGAGAAAAAAAAAAACAATATACTGCTCTATGGGAAATAAAAGGGCAGGGCTTAAGGTGGCCAATGATGTGCTGCTTTTAAGTCAAAAGACATTTGAATGTTACTCCAAAACTCTTTCCCAGTCACCCTCACGCAGAAGTTGAAGTGCTCCAGAAATTGCTCTAATAACCTAATTTCTAAACATCTCAAGGAGGATTTTTTTGCAGCATCTTTTGAAAGTAAATGAGATTTTTATTTAAAAAAAAAAAAAAAAAAAAAAACGTTGTCGAACATAGTTTTACTGTAAATTGAGAAAATATCAATGTTTAGTTTATGTGAAGAGTTTATTGTTGTATAGCTGTATTTATGTATAAATTACAAAATTATGTAGTCTTTTCAGAAAATTAATACATTAATACATTTGCGGAAAGATCAATAGGAAGAATGCAGAGTTCACTCTTCCATGTGAGGATGAGTTAGCCATTTTGAAGATTAAATGATGGGGATCTACTTATGTTTGATTTGCATGAGTTCCAAGTATATACATCTATCAATGTCTAAAAGAAATGTGCATTTAAATAGAAGAGAAGAGCGCCGCCAGTTTTAAACTATAATGTGTTAGATTTCCGGTTAGCCACTTCCGCTAATAGTAGTTGTATTGTGAATCTGTAGTTCTGCAACGACTGTGTAGTTTTGACTGGCTAGCTAACTTTTAATATGGACTACAGAAAGACTGGCGTTCTTTGCGTTCTGGGGGTGACATAATAGCTGGTTCAAGCGTAAAAAAAAACCTGCAAAACATTTGTTTTGACCATAATCCACGCATCAAGAGTTTGAGACAAGCGAGAGCGCTAAAGGTTCGTACTCAGAAGTGAGTGAAGAGACACCAGACCGGCGGGCGCAGGTCGATGTAAATATAACATCCGTGTAGCAACAGGTGTATTTTTGTGAAAAAGTCACTGGGAGCCGTCACAGGCAGGCAGTGAATCGGTGTGCAAAGGGCATGTCTAGTGTAAAATCGTGAACCTGACTCTTCCATTCTTCCACTCCAGACAGGAGTATTGCTTATGCATGTCACATTCAAATCCAGACTCAAAACATCTGTTTAGCTGTGCATTTACTGAAGGAGCACTACATTCGACTGATTGCACTGCATTTTATATATCCTCTTTTTTCTAAACTGTTTTAATATTATTTTTCTTTCGTATGCATGCTATTTTATGTCCTTTGCATCTGTTGTAATTATTTTGATTATTTTAACTTCTATGTAAAGCACTTTGAATTACCATTGTGTAAAAAATCTGCAATATAAATAAACGTGCCTTGCCTTTCCACGTCATTAATCCTCTCACTGTGTTATACACCGCGGGTGTGGTAAATATTTACCATCACGGTGTTGGGTAGTGTTTTGTGCGTGCTCCCACTACATCGCTCCTTACCTACCGGCCTGTGAAACGGAAGTCATATTAGAAGGAAGTACGTCATCGTATTTACTTCCGCGTTGCAAAATAAGGTGGATAGCGTTTCTCTAAGTACCCCCCCCCCCCCCCCCCCAAACTGTTAAACTGTTAAACTGTTAAACTGTTTTGATTTGTATGATTGAAGCTATTTCATGTAATAAAAACTTATTTAAAAAATCTTGTAGTAGAAAGTCTCTTTGCAAGAAATCACTCGAGTCAGAGATACGGATGCCAAAGCTTAGTCTTTAAGATAAAAAAGCTGAAAACATCTCACGAATACACTTGTAACTCGTAATTTTAACCTATTACCTTTTATCCAGGTGTTTGCCACTTTTTTCATCTTCAAACAGTCTGTCCCAAAATACACAGTTGGTTTCTTTCCAGCTCTTTTTCATTTGCTCATCCCTAATAGTGGCATGGGCTGTTTTGAAACTTTTATGGCAAAATAAGAGATTACTATATGGTGCAAGTTCAGCTAAAGGGAGACATACAGTGTAAATCAGAGGCCTGAAATCATTTATATTCTGCAAATATACCTGACATCTCACATAAAAATATACTGTTATATACAATGAATTCATTGAATATATTAATTGTCATTCAGTATCTCTGTATATGATATAATTATCTTTGTCTAATATCATCTTCGTTAAATGAATGTACTTCTTCTTCGTTGGTTTTTAACGGCAGCTTGCATCCTTAACGTTGCATTACTGCCATCTTCTGGTTATTTCCCATATACTTTAGTCATCATATTCTTGTCATTAGTCCCGTTTTAGTCAGAAAGCAAATCAAATATTTCATTCCTTGTTCACTCCTACTGCAGTCCATTATACTCTTTACTCCATGTCCTGTTAGTCCTATTTCTTCCATGTCTTTTATCATATCTATCCTCTGTAATTCATATTTTGAACAATTAATAAGCACATGTTCTACAGTCTCAGGTATTTGGCACTTTAAATGAATCTATTAAAACTTGGCTTAGGGTTAAATCACATTGGTTTGAGCTTGAACTATATCGAGGGGAGCAGCGTGTTGCGCGGCGCTGGTTTCTGTCAGGTCCTGTAAGCAAATATAAACGGCCTCTTTGTAGCGCCTGTTCTTCACTCGTTGCTATCTGACTGATTGAAGTGTTCTGAGTTAAACATGTCTGGAAGAGGCAAAGGCGGTAAAGGGCTCGGAAAAGGAGGCGCTAAGCGTCACCGTAAAGTTTTGCGCGATAACATCCAGGGAATCACCAAACCCGCCATCCGTCGTCTGGCTCGCCGCGGCGGTGTCAAGCGCATCTCCGGTCTGATCTACGAGGAGACTCGCGGAGTGTTGAAGGTGTTTCTGGAGAACGTTATCCGCGATGCCGTGACCTACACCGAGCACGCCAAGAGAAAGACCGTCACCGCCATGGATGTTGTGTACGCGCTGAAGCGACAGGGACGCACTCTGTACGGCTTCGGAGGTTAAACGCTTGAAATCAAGAGAAACCATAAACCCAACGGCTCTTTTAAGAGCCAACCACTCTTTCACATAAAGAGTCATGGTCAAACCATTACCCAGTCAAATGTTAAACTAGTTCTGGGCCTGGAATGAGCGCTATTACGTTTCACAGTAATGTGTTGATGCTATCAGCATTTTGTCGTTCATTTAACCAAAAGGTGATACCAAAAATATGTTGGTTTAAATGACATAGAGACCTTTTGTGTTACACAATGTTTAGCAATTTTACAAATGTTAAGAAAGGTGTTTTACAAAACAATAAAAAAACACAATCAGAATGGGACCAAAGTTAGAAGTAAAAATGCAGAAAACAAACGAAAACGTAAATTTTACACAAATAGGTATGTGTTTATTATTCCTGTAGTTTGAAGAGTTAAACAGCTTCATGAATTGAGGGTGAAAAACTGTGTTTACACCTGTGTTTGATATAGGGAGTTTTAAAATTACATGACTTCACACAATATTTGTTTAGAACCGCTTATTTTCTCAAAGTATTAATAATAAAAAGAGAGGGAAATGAAAAAGGAAAGGGTCAGAGGGTCAGGGTGTCATGGGGCGGTAGACGGGGGGGGGGGGCTATCATTTATCGGCATGTGATTGGCCCTCGTTCCTCTCGTGATGCTTTGAAGTACGAGTTTATGGGTTTGGCCTATGAAAACAGGCAATCAGAAGATTCCCGTATCTCTTAGTAAATTAGCATATGGCGGTGAATAAATGCCTTTGTTTCGCTCCTGAGCTCACATTCATTCATCGTTAACACCATGCCTGAACCAGCGAAGTCCGCGCCTAAGAAGGGTTCTAAGAAGGCCGTCACAAAGACCGCCGGTAAGGGAGGAAAGAAGCGCAAGAGGTCCAGGAAGGAGAGTTACGCTATCTATGTGTACAAAGTCCTGAAGCAGGTTCATCCTGACACCGGCATCTCCTCCAAGGCGATGGGCATCATGAATTCTTTCGTCAACGACATCTTCGAGCGCATCGGCGGTGAGGCGTCTCGTCTGGCGCACTACAACAAGCGCTCCACCATCACTTCTAGAGAGATCCAGACCGCCGTGCGTCTGTTACTGCCCGGAGAGCTGGCCAAACACGCCGTGTCCGAGGGCACAAAGGCTGTGACCAAATACACCAGCTCAAAGTGAGGTGTGCTCTGACCTTAACCACCCAAAAGGCTCTTTTAAGAGCCACCCATTTTCTCGTTTAAAGAGCTTATAATGTTTGCGAGGTGAACTAACCCGTTTAGTCCCAAAATTTTCGCAGAAATAGCATGAATTTGTATGGTGTTTGTAAGAATATTAAACTAAGTTATGTAAAAAGTAACTTCTATTTTTTTTTTTCTTCATGGATTTTTCAAAAAAAAAAAAGTTTCATATCTGGTCACAACTGTTACTGGTGGTAGAACATAGGGAGTCTTAAGTCTATGGTGTTAATGCATTTACGACATGATAAACTTTTAGCAGTTAGTTTATATTGAAGACGTAGACCTTGCCAGGATCAGTTTCAAAAAGGACAAAATAGCATTCCTGTGCAGCAGTATGGCACAAATAATCAAATAAAGTTATTAAAGTGACAAATTATGGAAAGCTGGAAAGTAATTATAAACTTCATTATAAAGTGAAATTAAACAAGTACAGATAGGATAGGTAGATATATAGACAAAACTACAGATAGACAGAACTATAGACAGATTGACAGAACGATAGATAGACAGATAGATAGATAGTCAAGTCACCTTTATATAGCGCTTTTTACAATACAGATTGTTTCAAAGCAGCTTTACAGTTGTAACAGGAAAAAAATGCAACAAAATTTGATTCGGCTGGACAGCCGCTCTGGAGAAAACAGTGATGTAATCGTCCAGCTCAGTTAAATTCTCATACAATGGTGTCAATGCAGGCAGATCAGTAATATAGTTGAATATTTAGTGTCCCCAACTGAGCAAGCCAAAGGCGACAGAGGCGATGGTGGCAAGGAACCTAAACCTCGGGATGAACAGAGAGACAAATATTAGCGTAGATGCCATTCTTCTTATGATGTAACGAGTACATCGGGTGTTATGGGAAGTGTTCCCGGTTCCGGCTGACCTAGTTAATGCAGCCTAACAAACTGATTTGAGTAATATAAATTGATAATGTTCTATGTGTATGCCATAGTAAGGAGATGTGTTTTTAGTCTAGATTTCAAACTGACAAAGTGTGTCTGCTTCCCGAACAATGCTAGGAAGACTGTTCCAGAGTTTAGGTGCTAAATAGGAGAAGGATCTACCGCCTGCAGTTGATTTTGATATTCTAGGTATTATCAGTTGGCCAGAATTTTGAGACCGCAATAGACGTGAAGGACTATAATGCGTTAAGAGCTCGCTCAAGTACTGGGGAGCTAAACCATTTAGTGCTTTGTAAGTAATAAGCAAGATTTTAAAATGTATACGATGTTTAATAGGGAGCCAGTGCAGTGCTGACAGAACCGGGCTGATATGGTCATACTTCCTGGTTCTAGCAAGAACTCGAGCTGCTGCGTTTTGGACCAGCTGGAGTTTGTTTATTAAGTGTGCAGGGCAACCACCCAGTAGAGCATTACAATAATCTAGCCTTGAGGTCATGAACGCATGAACTAACTGTTCAGCATTTTGCATTGAAAGCATATGTCGTAGTTTAGGTATATTTTTAAGATGGAAGAATGTAGTTTTACAGATGCTAGAAACGTGGCTTTCAAATGAGAGATTGGTATCAAAGAGCACACCCAGGTTCCTAACTGACGACGAGGACTTGACAGAGCAGCCATCAAGTGTTAGACAGTATGGTTACTACGTGCTGAGGTTATTTAGACAGACAGACAGACAGACAGACACATCATTGTGTTAAGATGGCAGTATCAGGAAATAAATGTGTGGTCACATGACCAAACTACCTAACAATGTTAGACCTGCCCGGAACTCATGTAGACATCTTACATTTGCATTATAAATGAACATGTGCTTCATAATAAAAGTTGCTTTTTAATACCACACTAAAATATGCGAGGACAAATTGTGGTCACAATTGCGACTGGTGCGATTTAATAGTTCTTGTTCCATTGATGGTCTGTTTCAGTAAAGTACTTTTGAGAACAAAAAAACAATTCTGTCGTAGATTAATCACTTATTAAAACAAAATACTTAACATTTTAAATGTAAAAGTGCAAATGTTGGCAGTTAAGTATTAGAAGCAATTGAATGAGGTGCATCTGGGGCAGGACAATAGAAACAACTTACATTTTCTCACATTTAGTTTCTGTGGTAGTGAAACATCTTAAAGATTATGCTTATCATTATGCCAAATTGCTATAAATTCTACAAAACCTATACAGATTCATAATTCCATATTATGCTCCATATCACAGCAGATCTCTCAAGTTTTATTTGCACAGACGTTCGGTTCACTCACATAAAGTGATATATACTACAGCAATTGCTTAATTGTTTATTGTTGTTGTCAAATGTAAACTATACTGTCACAGCTCTAAACTGCTCAAAGTAGACGAACATGATTTACACATCATGAAATACAAACCTCACATTTAGGCTCTACAAGAACAAGTAATATGTGACTTTTTTCAGGGGCTGCATGTGTGTTTTCTTACAGAACTTTCTGACTCTGACCTGTGCATTCAGATTGTGCTTTTGCTTTTCCTGGTTCCCTGTAATTTAGTCATTTTAAACTGTCTTTCTCCTTTACATCTGTGGACCAGCAAGCTTATATTGTATGACCTACAGCACTTTTATATACTATATAACATATTTACTGCACATTTTTGCCATACAATGTAGATCATACAAAAATAAATGTAATTTTTATTTTTAATAAACTAGTAAGAATAATGGTAATATATGCACAGTTAATAGGGACAGTTTCTAAAAAGAAAAGTGCATCTAGTTCAACATTTGGCTTCAGTATTTGGGTAATTTGCATTATCAAGACTTTATCAAAAAATTAAAAATAAAACCTCGTGTCATTGATGTCCTCAAAATCTCACTCCAACCAGCCGAGCAAAGTTGGAAACCCAGATACTGTTAGTTTATGAATACAACAACTCTATCATTGTTCAATCAGTTTCAAGAACGAAATGATATACATTTAAGCACATCAGTGTTCAAAGTGTGTTGTTTTAGGCTGAGTCTCTCAGTTTTGGTTCAGGGTTAAAGAGAGAGGGTGTATGTTTGGTTTTACGTGTGAGGCACACTAATACACACTAATTCAGTGAAGCATGAGGAAAATTATGTTTCATATAATACTGTGTGCCATGAGAGCCCAATTTCTTTTAAGAGCAAAACTAAGAAAAATATTGTCCTGAAAAACCTTGTAACCCCTGATGTTATCAAATCCAGGAAAGTTCAAAATATTTAACATGATTGTACAGTTATAAGCTCTTCACCTCCAGTGTCCTTCAGACTTTTGAGACTTTTGAGACATTTTACAGCATTTTGAACAGCCATATATCAGAATTTTAAAAAAAGTTCTGAATTATAAAATTATAATTTTAAAGACCATGCAATTCTTTATTTGATAAACCTTCTATGTTTTTGCTCAGACACAGTGCAGTGGCTGATTTTGAGTCAGAATGTCCACTCTGTCACCGTGATATATCAGAAGTGCTAACAGAGTGGACACTGAGAGTGTGCATGGCGATTGTGAAAGTAATTCATGTTTAAAGTAGAAGTAGTAGTGTATTTAAAGTTCTTTGGCAATGTTTTACACATTGTTGCCCATCTAAACCCAGTTCAAACTAAACTAAGAATGTAACTGGATGTATGTGAGCGATAGGAAATCATCCAGCCATCCGTTCTTTATTCCACTTGTCCACCCTGTTATTATTTTGTACACTCTGTTATCACTTTGTCCACCCTGTTTTACAATAATTTGATCAAATCAGCAAAAACATACTAATAATTCAGTGCCAATAAAAATTTACTGGAGTATCAATAATGTAGTACTTGAGAAAGAAAACAAAAACAACTTTTTCAGGCATTTGTATCTGAAAATGAAAAATGTAAAATGATGTGGTTTTGAGAAAGTAAGTACAATTCATACACAATATTTATATTTTTTTCTATTAATGTATTAACTGATATGCTTTTAAAGGGACAAAGGCACATGAGTTGTCTAAGATAATGTACACAATCCCCATGAATTAGAATCATAAGTATTGGAAACGGTTGTTTTGTTGTTGTTGTTGTTGTTTTTTGTCAGGGTTGATCTTCCATCTTTAATAAATGGTTACATTTATGTACCCGAGCTTGACCAAAATAATTTTTCAAATGTTTTACAGCCTATCATATACAAAATTTCTTTTTAAAACTGAGTTGGATTTTCTACACCGAATACCAGGAATGACCCACCAATCCCAGTTTAACGCACCGGTGTAATTCTGAACACCTTCATTATCTTGATCTGGTGTGTTTGTTCAGGGTTAGAGCTGAACTAGTATATATATTCTGACCAAAACCACAACATCTGTGCAAATATATCAAACATATACTGTAAATGATACGACTATTTTATCAATTAGACCTGTGTTTATTATTTACATTTATTCATTTAGGAGACACTTTTATCCAAAGAGACTTACAATTGAGGAATATAGGAGGCAATGACATGGGAAATTCTAGCAATAAAAAGGTTTCAAACATTGTCCAGAAAAGTATAAGCTAGAACAAGAAGGGAAATAAGAAATAGTGAGAAAAGGTTGTTATTTAAGTCACTTGCTAACTCATTCAGATGAGCTCCAACACAATCCTCATTCACATGCCGAAAACTGAGATGAATGAGAGATGAGGAGAAACAAATATGATGATTTAGTTAAAACATTAACACCTGAGTGATCATGTGTATTTATTATTATGATTATTGTTATTATAAGGACAGATCATCTCCTGGCCCGACATGAGAGTCACAGAGAGACTCGGGTCCTCTGGATAATGTTTGTGTGCTTCAAGCTGCCCAAAACAGCAGCTGTATGAAAGCCTCCTCGCGCCCTCACTGATGCTGATTTCATTAAAGTCTCTTTCAGACTGTTTGCTGAACACACAGAGGACGCGTTTGGGCTTTTAGCAACTTTTACACTTAAACTATCCGTCAAATTTACACGCGGCTTTTCGCCGTGGCTGATGCTCGCCTTGGGTTTGATCTGAGGGAGGCAAAGGAAACATTTCCTCTTGGCGTGTTTTAGTCTCCAATGAAAGCTCAGAACCTCTGCTTGGTGTTCACTTTGTTTTGACTGTGACAAACTATTTTACCGCTTCAGTTTTGCCCCAAATGTGAGAGAAGAAAACACACGCGTGCGGGGCTCGTGGACGCGCACAGACACCGAGCGGGCAGGTTGAGTCTAGAAGGTTCTCATGTGTTATTTAAGAGCAGCAGCGCCGGGCGAGCGCTATTCATTGCTGAAACCAGACAGCGTTTGAAAGGCTTTATATCCAATCAGAGCGAAATGGCAGAAACTGCCCCAGCCCCGGCTGCTGCCGCCCCGGCCAAAGCGCCCAAGAAGAAGTCCGCCGCGAAAGCCAAGAAAGCAGGTCCAGGCGTCGGTGAGCTCATCGTCAAAGCTGTATCTGCATCCAAGGAGAGGAGCGGCGTGTCCCTCGCCGCCCTGAAGAAAGCTCTCGCCGCCAGCGGCTACGACGTGGAGAAGAACAACTCCCGCGTGAAGATCGCCATCAAGAGCCTGGTGACTAAAGGCACCCTGGTGCAGGTCAAAGGGACCGGCGCCTCGGGCTCATTCAAGCTCAACAAGCAGCAAGCCGAGACCAAGAAGAAGCCCGCGGCCAAGAAAGCGGCTCCTAAAGCGAAGAAGTCCGCGGCCAAGAAACCCGCTGCCGCCAAGAAGCCCAAGAGCGCAGCGGCAAAGAAGCCCAAAGCCGTGAAGAAATCCCCCAAGAAGGCCAAGAAACCCGCCGCCACAGCCGCTAAAAAGGCGACGAAGAGCCCCAAGAAGGCAAAGAAGCCAGCAGCCGCTAAGAAAGCAGCCAAGAGCCCCAAAAAAGCCAAGGCAGCAAAACCCAAGGCGGCAAAGCCTAAAGCCGCCAAGCCTAAAAAGGCAGCTCCCAAGAAGAAGTAAGTCTTATTAGTACAAACAAAGTTTATTCCTCAACGGCTCTTTTAAGAGCCATCCACTAATTCTGAAAAAAGAGCAAAACTCCTGTATTTTACTGATTTGATAATTTTGAACGGAAAAGCTAAGAAACGTATCTTTTTTTGACTTGTGGCCACTTATACTCATGCAATCTAAACAAATAATATAAGATACTAAAATAAGTCTTGAGTCACTAAACCATTTTTTATACATATAAAACATTAATCGATTAAAAATGGACAGAAAGGGGTTCAGACATTGATGATTACAGTCCAAATGGGATGTTGTACAACACAGTACAGACAGAATATATTCACTCGACACTGCTGGAGGATTGTGACACTACAAACAACCCCACTTACAATAAAGGCAGTGATAAAACTCCAATATTGCAAAAGGAGCGTAAAACTACAGTATCAGAAGATCAATGTGCCCAGAATATACAGTGTGTGAAAGATGTAGCAGATCTTTTGGTAGAAACAGCGATTTCATATCCATAGCCCATGTTAAAGTGTGCATGTCAAACCCCAGTAACACATTGATAGTGAAGTCAATTATTTTGAAAAGCTTGTTTAAATTGTTTCACCGTTTTAGTTCAAATATGTTTACACATAATAACTGTGCACACAGAAAAACCACATTGTTAAATGAATATTAAGGGATATAATTCCCTTACCGTCTGTAAAGCATTTATATGAATTTTCTATCAAATATTTCAGTAGTTTCATCTATTTTTTCTATCTTATTAATCACGTACGTGATTAATTAAGTACGTGTGCGTAATTATTCCCGCTAGAAAAGGGGGTTGGGCTTTGGAGGGAAGTTCAGTGATTGGTTGAAATCTCTTCAGACTCTAAACCAATGGGCGACTGGTACTCTCGTTTAAAGGCAGTGTGTGGAGAGAAACGGATATTCATTCTCTTAGTTTCGACGGAGAAGTTTGTAGTCAGTGCTTTCGAAAATGAGCGGTAGAGGCAAAACCGGTGGCAAAGCCCGAGCAAAGGCTAAGACTCGCTCCTCCAGGGCGGGCCTGCAGTTTCCCGTCGGTCGTGTTCACAGGCTTCTGCGCAAAGGCAACTACGCCGAGCGCGTCGGTGCTGGTGCTCCGGTTTATTTGGCCGCTGTGCTCGAGTATCTTACCGCTGAGATTCTGGAGCTGGCTGGAAACGCCGCTCGGGACAACAAGAAGACCCGCATCATCCCCCGTCACTTGCAGCTGGCGGTGCGCAACGACGAGGAGCTGAACAAACTTCTGGGCGGAGTGACCATTGCTCAGGGAGGTGTGCTGCCCAACATCCAGGCTGTGCTGCTACCCAAGAAGACCGAGAAGCCCGCCAAGTCTAAATAAACGGATTCAAGTTAAAACCCAAAGGCTCTTTTAAGAGCCATCCAATTTATCTGATAAAGAGCTCTTTGTTAATGTTTATGAACCCCTTAAAGTCATCTGGTTGAGGGGGGAAATGACTCATCAAACCAGTAAAGTGAATCATTGCTTTGCTTCGACAATCAAGAGTCACACAAGGTGTGCATGCTTGTTATAAACACATGACGATCTCCAAATGTGTCTGTTTGCCCCCAGACCTATTCTAATATTAAAGTCTAGTTATGTCTATTAAACTCTGCTAATGTATTGAATATAATAGATTATCTGAAATAACAACAAATATGCATGTCAGCTTCAGGATAACAAATTGATCAATGTTACTTTTTAGTCTTTTGCCCTTTAGTAGCGGCTGCTCTGCAGATAAACTCTTTTACGGGGCGGATGGCAACCCTAGTGTGTCTTTTCTGGCTGCGGTGTTTTTATATAGATTGTAATATGATTGTGTTCTAACCCGAGATCTGCACAACCACTGGGAATTAAGGCCAGTATTTCAGAACAAATAAATTCAACAGTGTGAGTATAAGGAAGGTGTTCTGTACTCTTTGTTTGATGTAGTCAACGGAAGCAACTCGAGCGGGAAACCCTTCGCGTGTTTGAAAAGAGGAAACGCGCAGTCATTGGCTAGCACTCATGCACAGACGTCACATATTAGCCAATCACAAGCCTCGGCAACCTCGCGTCACTGTGAGCGCGTGGCGGTCCAGTGCTTTAAAAGCAGCCGTGTAGCATAAAGCAGTATTTCCAGCGTAAGCAGAATAGAGAGAAGTAACTGCAGCTATGGCAAGAACCAAGCAGACCGCTCGTAAATCCACCGGTGGCAAAGCCCCGAGGAAGCAGCTCGCTACTAAAGCAGCCCGTAAGAGTGCTCCGGCCACCGGCGGCGTCAAGAAGCCTCATCGCTACAGGCCCGGGACCGTGGCTCTGCGAGAGATCCGCCGTTATCAGAAGTCCACCGAGCTGCTGATCCGCAAACTGCCTTTCCAGCGGCTGGTGAGAGAAATCGCTCAGGACTTCAAGACGGATCTGCGCTTCCAGAGCTCCGCTGTCATGGCCCTGCAGGAGGCCAGCGAGGCTTATTTGGTCGGTCTGTTTGAGGACACCAATCTGTGCGCCATCCACGCCAAGAGGGTCACCATCATGCCCAAAGACATTCAGCTGGCCCGCCGCATCCGCGGAGAGCGTGCCTAAACCCGCATCAAACCCCAAAGGCTCTTTTAAGAGCCACCAAAACTGCACTGAATGAGCCTCTTTTCAGTTTAAACGCCGAATACGAGTAGAAAGTTGCGTTACATTAACAATATTTGGGTCTTCATTCTCTAAACCATAAGTTGTTTACTTCGGAATATATGGGATAAAAAAAACTGAACCCTTTACGGTACGCAGTTGCCATATGGCAAGAATTAATTTCTACTCATTTCCTTGAGTAGAAAACTATGTTTTTTTTTAAAAAAAAGTTTTACTGTAAATTGAGAAAATATCAATGTTTAGTTTATTTGAAGAGTTTATTGTTGTATAGCTGTATTTACGTATAAATTACAAAATTATGTAGTCTTTTCAGAAAATTAATACATTAATACATTTGCGGAAAGATCAATAGGAAGAATGCAGAGTTCACTCTTCCATGTGAGGATGAGTTAGCCATTTTGAAGGTTAAATGATGGGGATCTACTTATTTTTGATTTGCATGAGTTCCAAGTATATACATCTATCAATGTCTAAAAGAAATGTGCATTTAAATAGAAGAGAAGAGCGCCGCCAGTTTTAAACTATAATGTGTTAGATTTCCGGTTAGCCACTTCCGCTAATAGTAGTTGTATTGTGAATCTGTAGTTCTGCAACGACTGTGTAGTTTTGACTGGCTAGCTAACTTTTAATATGGACTACAGAAAGACTGGCGTTCTTTGCGTTCTGGGGGTGACATAATCGCTGGTTCAAGCGTAAAAAAAAACCTGCAAGACATTTGTTTTGACCATAATCCACGCATCAAGAGTTTGAGACAAGCGAGAGCGCTAAAGGTTCGTACTCAGAAGTGAGTGAAGAGACACCAGACCGGCGGGCGCAGGTCGATGTAAATATAACATCCGTGTAGCAACAGGTGTATTTTTGTGAAAAAGTCACTGGGAGCCGTCACAGGCAGGCAGTGAATCGGTGTGCGAAGGGCATGTCTAGTGTAAAATCGTGAACCTGACTCTTCCATTCTTCCACTCCAGACAGGAGTATTGCTTATGCATGTCACATTCAAATCCAGACTCAAAACATCTGTTTAGCTGTGCATTTACTGAAGGAGCACTACATTCGACTGATTGCACTGCATTTTATATATCCTCTTTTTTCTAAACTGTTTAATATTATTTTTCTTTCGTATGCATGCTATTTTTATCTCCTTTGCATCTGTTGTAATTATTTTGATTATTTTAACTTCTATGTAAAGCACTTTGAATTACCATTGTGTAAAAAAATCTGCTATATAAATAAACTTGCCTTGCCTTTCGACGTCATTAATGGCAGAGCCACGGAAGATCATTAATATTTGGACTCTTCTTTATGATAGAAATGCTCAGCCACTGCAGTTTTCTTGAATATGTGGACATGCAAACTCAGAGCGAGGGTTTAAACTTTTATTTTGAAATTGCGATGAACAGTTTGCATGTTTAGAAACATATTGATGTGTTCTCCTGGCATAGGTTTATAAATGATTTATGTTACAAATCTGGTGAAATGACACACATCACGTTCCCAGATGAATGTCATAAGCAACCCAAACTCACAGCGTATGCAGAGATGTTGTGTGTTAACCGAGCTGCTGAAGACCCGACAACACGAAATAGATGAAAATATCCTCATGTCAGGGCACTTCTTCATTTCATCCTCTCACTGTGTTATACACCGCGGGTGTGGTAAATATTTACCATCACGGTGTTGGGTAGTGTTTTGTGCGTGCTCCCACTACATCGCACCTTACCTACCGGCCTGTGAAACGGAAGTCACATTAGAAGGAAGTACGTCATCGTATTTACTTCCGCGTTGCAGAATAAAGTGGATAGCGTTTCTCTAAGTGTTTTTTTTTTTTTCAAAAATGTGTTTTGATTTGTATGATTGAAGCTATTTCATGTAATAAAAACTTATTTAAAAATTAGAGTTAGAACATAATGCAAACCATAGAGGGTTACATTTTGAGATATCAGTTGTCCTGTTGTAGTAGAAAGTCTCTTTGCAAGAAATCACTCGAGTCAGAGATCCGGATGCCAAAGCTTAGTCTTTAAGATAACAAAGCTGAAAACATCTCACAAATACACTTGTAACTCGTAATTTTAACCTATTACCTTTTATCCAGGTGTTTGCCAATTTTTTCATCTTCAAACAGTCTGTCCCAAAATACACAGTTGGTTTCTTTCCAGCTCTTTTTCATTTGCTCATCCCTAATAGTGGCATGGGCTGTTTTGAAACTTTTATGGCAAAATAAGAGATTACTATATGGTGCAAGTTCAGCTAAAGGGAGACATACAGTGTAAATCAGAGGCCTGAAATCATTTATATTCTGCAAATATACCTGACATGTCACATAAAAATATACTGTTATATACAATGAATTCATTGAATATATTAATTGTCATTCAGTATCTCTGTATATGATATAATTATCTTTGTCTAATATCATCTTCGTTAAATGAATGTACTTCTTCTTCGTTGGCTTTTAACGGCAGCTTGCATCCTTAACGTTGCATTACTGCCATCTTCTGGTTATTTCCCATATACTTTAGTCATCATATTCTTGTCATTAGTCCCGTTTTAGTCAGAAAGCAAATCAAATATTTCATTCCTTGTTCACTCCTACTGCAGTCCATTATACTCTTTACTCCATGTCCTGTTAGTCCTATTTTTTCCATGTCTTTTATCATATCTATCCTCTGTAATTCATATTTTGAACAATTAATAAGCACATGTTCTACAGTCTCAGGTATTTGGCACTTTAAATGAATCTATTAAAACTTGGTTTAGGGTTAAATCACATTGGTTTGAGCTTGAACTATATCGAGGGGAGCAGCGTGTTGCGCGGCGCTGGTTTCTGTCAGGTCCTGTAAGCAAATATAAACGGCCTCTTTGTAGCGCCTGTTCTTCACTCGTTGCTATCTGACTGATTGAAGTGTTCTGAGTTAAACATGTCTGGAAGAGGCAAAGGCGGTAAAGGGCTCGGAAAAGGAGGCGCTAAGCGTCACCGTAAAGTTTTGCGCGATAACATCCAGGGAATCACCAAACCCGCCATCCGTCGTCTGGCTCGCCGCGGCGGTGTCAAGCGCATCTCCGGTCTGATCTACGAGGAGACTCGCGGAGTGTTGAAGGTGTTTCTGGAGAACGTTATCCGCGATGCCGTGACCTACACCGAGCACGCCAAGAGAAAGACCGTCACCGCCATGGATGTTGTGTACGCGCTGAAGCGACAGGGACGCACCCTGTACGGCTTCGGAGGTTAAACGCCTGAAATCAAGAGAAACCATAAACCCAACGGCTCTTTTAAGAGCCACGCACGCTCTCACGTAAAGAGTCATGGTCAAGCCATTACACAATCAAACGTTAAACTAATTTTGGGCTAAGAAGAAGCTCATAAATTACGTTTCACGATAATGTGTTGATACTATCAGCATTTTGTCGTTCGTTTAACCAACAGGTGGTACCCAAAATTTGTTGGTTTAAATAACATAGAGCCTTTCTGAATTACACAATGTTTAGCAATTTAACAAATGTTAAGAAAGGTGTTTTACAAAACAATAAAAAAGACAATCAGGATGGGGCCAAAGTTAGTAGAAGTAAAAATGCAGAAAACAAACGAAAACATAAATTTTACACAAATGCGTATGTATTTACTATTCCTGTAGTTTGAAGAGTTAAACAGCTTCATGAATCTATTAAGTTCTGAACAAAAACTGTGTTTACACCCTCAATTGATATAGGGAGTTTTAAAATTACATGACTTCACACAATATTTGTTTAGAACCGCTTATTTTCTCAAGGTATTAATAATAAAAAGAGCGGGAAATGAAAAAGGAAAGGGTCAGGGTGTCATGGGGCGGTAGGCGGGGGCTATCATTTATCGGCATGTGATTGGCCCTCGTTCCTCTCGTGATGCTTTGAAGTACGAGTTTATGGGTTTGGCCTATGAAAACAGGCAATCAGAAGATTCCCGTATCTCTTAGTAAATTAGCATATGGCGGTGAATAAATGCCTTTGTTTCGCTCCTGAGCTCACATTCATTCATCGTTAACACCATGCCTGAACCAGCGAAGTCCGCGCCTAAGAAGGGTTCCAAGAAGGCCGTCACAAAGACCGCCGGTAAGGGAGGGAAGAAGCGCAAGAGGTCCAGGAAGGAGAGCTACGCTATCTATGTGTACAAAGTCCTGAAGCAGGTTCATCCTGACACCGGCATCTCCTCCAAGGCGATGGGCATCATGAACTCTTTCGTCAACGACATCTTCGAGCGCATCGGCGGTGAGGCGTCTCGTCTGGCGCACTACAACAAGCGCTCCACCATCACTTCTAGAGAGATCCAGACCGCCGTGCGTCTGCTACTGCCCGGAGAGCTGGCCAAACACGCCGTGTCCGAGGGCACAAAGGCTGTGACCAAATACACCAGCTCAAAGTGAGGTGTGCTCTGACCTTAACCACCCAAAAGGCTCTTTTAAGAGCCACCCATCTTCTCGTTTAAAGAGCTTATGTTTGCGAGGTGAACTAGCCTATTTAATCCCAACACTTTCCCAGAGATGGCATGAATTTGTATGGTGTTTGTAAGAATGTTAAACAATGTCGGTTACGTTTAAAAAAAAAAAAAAAGTTTTATGTCTGGTCACAATTGTTACTGGTGGTAGAACATAGGGAGTCTTAAGTCTATGGTGTTAATGTATTTACGACATGATGAACCTCTAGCAATTAGTTTATATTAAAGATGTAAGCCTTGTCAGGCTAAGTTTCAAAAAGGACAAAATAGTATTCCTATGCAGTAGTACAGCACAAATAATCAAATAAAGTTATTAAAGTGACAAATTATAGAAAACCGGAAGGTAATTATAAACTTCATTATGAAGTGAAATAAAGTACAGATACGATAGGTAGATATATAGATAAAACTACAGATTGACAGAACGATAGATAGACAGACAGATAGATAGATAGATAGATAGATAGACAGTCAAGTCACCTTTATTTATATAGCGCTTTTTACAATACAGATTGTTTCAAAGCAGCTTTACAGTTGTAACAGGAAAATAATGCAACAAAATTTGATTCGGCTGGACAGCCGCTCTGGAGAAAACAGTGATGTAATCGTCCAGCTCAGTTAAATTCTCATACAATGGTGTCAATGCAGGCAGGTCAGCAATATAGTTGAATATTTAGTGTCCCCAACTGAGCAAGCCAGAGGCGACGGTGGCAAGGAACCAAAACTCCATCAGGTGACAGAATGGAGAAAAAAAACCTTAGGAGAAACCAGGCTCAGTCGGGGGGCCAGTTCTCCTCTGGCCAACAAACGAACAGTGTATAATTATGATTCAGGCAACATAACAGGTCAGAAGTCAGATTAGATCGGAACATTCAGAATATTTGTCCGGTTCCACCTGGTTGAAGATCGGAGTCATCACGCAGGAGACGGGCCAGAGTCTAGGGGGGAGTGTAGTTGACACAGTCTCTGCAGACACTTCAGGGATGCGTTGTGGTCGTGTCTAGGCGCAGGTCCACCATCTGATCTGAATACGGCCCGGATCCAGCTGACTACAGAAAACCTCGGGATAAACAGAGAGACTAATATTAGCGTAGATGCCATTCTTCTTATGATGTAACGAGTACATCGGGTGCTATGGGAAGTGTTCCCGGTTCCGGCTGACCTAGTTAATGCAGCCTAACAATCATTTAACTGATTTGAGTAATATAAATTGATAATGTTCTATGTGTATGCCATAGTAAAGAGATGTGTTTTTAGTCTAGATTTAAACTGACAAAGTGTGTCTGCTTCCCGAACAATGCTAGGAAGACTGTTCCAGAGCTTAGGTGCTAAATAGGAGAAGGATCTGCCACATGCAGTTTATTTTTGATATTCTAGGTATTATCAACTGGCCAGAATTTTGAGATCGCAATAGACGTGAAGGACTATAATGCGTTAAGAGCTCGTTCAAGTACTGGGGAATTTAGTGCTTTGTAAGTAATAAGCAAGATATTAAAATGTATACGATGTTTAATAGGGAGCCAGTGCAGTGCTGACAGAACCGGGCTAATATGGTCATACTTCCTGGTTCTAGTAAGAACTCTAGCTGCTGCGTTTTGGACCAGCTGGAGTTTGTTTATTAAGTGTGCAGGGCAACCACCCAGTAGAGCATTACAATAATCTAGCCTTGAGGTCATGAACGCATGAACTAACTGTTCAGCATTTTGCACTGAATGCATATGTCGTAGTTTAGGTATATTTTTAAGATGGAAGAATGTAGTTTTACAGATGCTAGAAACGTGGCTTTCAAATGAGAGATTGGTATCAAAGAGCACACCCAGGTTCCTAACTGGCGACGAGGACTTGACAGAGCAGCCATCAAGTGTTAGACAGTATGGTTACTACGTGCTGAGGTTATTTAGACAGACAGACAGATAGATAGATACAAAACTTGACTTATGTTCAGTCTGAAAGAGAGTTTATAAGAATAATACAGAATGACATATAGGGGACATAGACTCCCTGTGTTATACCACCGGTCACAATTGTCTTTATTTATCTGCAGCCTGACAATGTAACTCAATTGTAGCCTCAAACTAAAGTAAGAATGAAACTGGATGTAAGCGATAGGAAATCATCCAGCCATCCCTTCTTTATTCCACTTGTCCACCCTGTTATTATTTTGTACACTCATCACTTTGTCCACCCTGTTTTACAATAATTTGATAAAATCAGCAAAAACATACTAATAATTCAGTGCCAATAAAAATTTACTGGAGTATCAATAATGTAGTACTTTAAAAAGAAAACAAAAACCCCTTTCAGGCATTTGTATCTGAAAATGAAAAATGTAAAATTATGTGGTTTTGAGAAAGTAAGTACAATTCATACACAATATTTATATTTTTTTTCTATTAATGTATTAACTGATATGCTTTTAAAGGGCACATGAGTTGTCTAAGATAATGTACACAATGCCCATGAATTAGAATAGAAGTATTGGAAACGGTTGTTTTTTTTTTGTGTCAGGGTTGATCTTCCATTTCATTTATTTTGTTTAATAAATGGTTACATTTATTTACCCGAGCTTGACCAAAATAATTTTTCAAATGTTTTACAGCCTATCATATACAAAATTTCTTTTAAAAACTGAGTTGGATTTTCTACACCGAATACCAGGAATGACCCACCAATCCCAGTTTAACACACCGGTGTAATTCCCCAGATGGCAAAATTGCTATGGCCCAGATCTGGCACACACCTGACACTTTCATCTGGCCCACTACCCACGTGGACTGATGGCACTTGGGCGGTCCGTTCCTGTTCCCCAGGTTTGGGCCACAATCAAACCATAGCAATGCCGCATGTCAGCCATGAACAAAACAAATGAAGCAGAACTGGCCCACATCTGGGCAACAGTTAAATTTAATTCTGGCCCAGATCTAATACCTTGCTCTGGCCCACATACCGCGTGGAATGATGGCACTTGGGCAGCCCACACCTGTTTGGCAGATTTGGGCCACAAGCAAGCCATAGCAATGCCACATGTCAGCCATGGACAAAACAAATGAAGTAGAACTGGCCCAAATCTGGATAACAGTTCATTTTAATTCTGGCCCAGATCAAACAACTTTCTCCGGCCCACGTACCGCATGAAATGATGGCATTTGAGTGGTCCACTCCTGTTTGCCAGATCTGGGCCACAAGTAAGCCTTAGCAATGCCACACATAAGCAACTAACAAATCAAATAAACCAGAGTTGGTCTTTCACACATGCTGTTTGCCAGATCCACAAGCAGGCCATTGCACAAGTCAAGTCAAGTCACCTTTCTTTGTTAATGCTTTATATATTGTTTCAAAGCAGCTTTACAGGTATAAATATGAAAATAATGATTTAATTATTCAAACAGAGTTCAATTCTGCAGTAAAGCAGCTCTAAAAAGAACATAGTGTCATTGTTCAGCTGAAGTCAGTTCAGTGTTGATTCAGTTCTGTTCAATAACTGTGTAAAGTTCATCAATTATGAAATCAGTTCAATTCACTATAATGCAGCTCTACAGAAAGCATCATCCAGCTCAGTTCAGTTCTCATCCGATAGCGTCAGTGCAATCAAATCAATAATATTGTATAGACATTAGACATACCATAGACATTTTGTAATTCTTGTCGCCAATGTCAATATCACAAAAAACTAGTGCTTAGAAACAGTCTTTCTGACAGCGTGCGCATATAGCGAAATGAGGTGTCTCACTGCTTACTGCACTTTAGCGGTTTAAAATCACTTGTCTTGTTTTTTAACCACCGTGCTTAAAAATGCATGCAGACGATAAGATTTCATGACCACGCAAACAGCACAGCAACATCACATGAGTGTAACCACGATAGAGATGATAGTCCAAAATCTCTAGCGGTTGACACATTTCTACCAGTTAATCGTGTCTATCAGTATATCACCCACCCCTATTGTTGAATATTAAGCGTCCCCAACTAAGACAGCCAAAGGTGACAGTGGCAAGGAACCCAAAATCAGGTGACAGAAATGGAGAAAAAAAAACCCTTGGGAGAAACCAGGCTCAGTCGGGGGACCAGTTCTTCTCTGGCCAACGAACATGGTGTGATTATGATTCAGGCTGCATTACAAGTCATGGTCTCTGCTGACATTTAGGGCTGCGTTGTGGTCATGCCTAGGTGCAGGTCCACCATCTGATCTGGATTTGGAGCAGATCCGGCTGACAATGGTAACCTCGGGATAAGTATGAAACAGACAGAATGTTAGCGAAGAATAGACCAAATAAACCATTACTGTATCTTATCTGGGTCACAATAAACATATATATATATATATATACACAGTGCATCCGGAAAGTATTCACAGCGCTTCACTTTTTCCACATTTTGTTATGTTACAGCCTTATTCCAAAATGGATTAAATTCATTATTTTCCCCCTCAATTCTTCAAACAATACCCCATAATGACAACATGAAAGAAGATTGTTTGAAATCTTTGCAAATTTATAAAAAAAAAAAAATAAATAAATAAATAAATAAATAAATAAAAATAAAATAATCACATGTACATAAGTATTCACAGCCTTTGCTCAATACTTTGTTGAAGCACCTTTGGCACCAATTACAGCCTCAAGTCTTTTTGAGTATGATGCTACAAGCTTGGCACACCTATTTTTGGGCAGTTTCTCCCATTCTTATTTGCAGGACCTCTCAAGCTCCATCAGGTTGGATGGGGAGCGTCGGTGCACAGCCATTTTCAGATCCCTCCAGAGATGTTCAATCGGTTTCAAGTCCGGGCTCTGGCTGGGCCACTCAAGGACATTCACAGAGTTGTCCCGTAGCCACTTTGTTATCTTGGCTGTGTGCTTAGTGTCGTTGTCCTGTTGGAAGATGAACCTTCACCCCAGTCTGAGGTCCAGAGCACTCTGGAGCAGGTTTTCATCAAGGATGTCTCTGTACATTGCATTCATCTTTCCCTTGATCCTGACTAGTCTCCCAGTTCCTGCCGCTGAAAAACATCCCCACAGCATGATGCTGCCACCACTATGCTTCACTGTAGGGATGGTATCGGCCAGGTGATAAGTGGTGCCTGGTTTCCTCCAGACATGACGCTTGCCATTCAGGCCAAAGTTCAATCTTTGTTTCATCAGACCAGAGAATTTTGTTTCTCATGGTCTGAGAGTCCTTCAGGTGCCTTTTGGCAAACTCCAGGCGGGCTATCATGTGCCGTCTGGCCACTCTACCATACAGGCCTGATAAATTTTTTTGTTTTTTATTTGTAATAAATTTGCAAAGATTTCAAACAAACTTCTTTCATGTTGTCATTATGGGGTATTGTTTGTAGAATTGAGGAAAACAATTATGAATTTAATCCATTTTGGAATAAGGCTGTAACATAACAAAATGTGGAAAAAGTGAAGCGCTCTGAATACTTTCCGGATGCACTGTATATATATATATATATATATAGCCATAAAAATTATGAAAACAGGTAATTTGTGTTTATTGCTGTAAATGATAGATTATAGATACAGTACTCAAATTTTCATTTATAGGTTATAACATCATAAACACTAAAATTAAGGATTTTATTGACACTACGTTTTATTATTTTGTGCAAAAACTACTGGAAGTTGGATTCCCAAACACTGATTTCAATCGTCTCTGGATTTACTTTCGGTGCAGAAACAACTGCTGATTCTTGTATCATTTAGTTCATTTCTACAATTCAGAAAGATCAAACAAATCTTAATATCAATCCGCATGAGCGACAATCAGGTCAGTGTCGGGAAAGGCAAGAAAACTGTGACTTAAGCCGGGTTCTAATTTCTGTGTGGTTTTCTTCGTATCATCACAGAAATTTCAGGAACAGCTTAATTGTTTTGTAACTCCACATTCTGCCAAGATAACCAGCTTATCATGCCGATGTAAACGATTCTGCAGCGATGCACAAAACCAAAAGAATAGGCCTATCATACATATTAATATACTGTTTTTTGTAGGCTAAATAAAGAATGTGTATTATATATTAATAAAAAAGCACACAATTCATGCAAACAATCTGTTATGTCTTAAAGGTGCACTATGTAACTTTTCCGTCCGCTAGAGGTCGCCTATTCGAAAAACAAGGGCGTAGCTTGATGACGCTAAGTTTGAGCGCAGAATCTTGGGACATGTGGTCTTCACCTCACAGCTGGTGGGAAAGAATCGGGATAGGACTCGGGCAGAAACATGTTCATGGATGTGATTATTAACGTTACTGTAGTATGAAGCAGAGCAGGACTGAGTGGTGTGGGAGCTGAGCAAGGCTGCTGGAGTGATTGTTAATAAGATGAACGCAACACACACCTCGCGAGCAGCGGGACTTTTATTATGCCACAGTCGCTGGTGCCACTTCCGCTTTTCCAGTCTTTTTACTTTTTCATGAGTATGAGGTAACGCAGCTCTGTTTATCATATTAGATATATTTAAATGTGTTGAAAATGATGTTATGACGTTACTCTGTGCGTTCGCTCGGCGGCTGTTATGACACTTGTTGCACACTGCAGTAGGAGTAAAGCGTTTCTGCAAAATAAAACCGGAAACCGAGGGTAACGCAGATATGACGCAATTGACAGGCGACTCCCTCACACGTCCCGGTTCCTTGGTTAAAAATGCAATTTTCTTATGATTTACAAATAGTTGGAAACATTTGGGATATTGTAAGTACTCAACTGAACAAAATATACACTCACCTAAAGGATTATTAGGAACACCATACTAATACTGTGTTTGACCCCCTTTCGCCTTCAGAACTGCCTTAATTCTACGTGGCATTGATTCAACAAGGTGCTGAAAGCATTCTTTAGAAATGTTGGCCCATATTGATAGGATAGCATCTTGCAGTTGATGGAGATTTGTGGGATGCACATCCAGGGCAAGAAGCTCCCGTTCCACCACATCCCAAAGATGCTCTATTGGGTTGAGATCTGGTGACTGTGGGGGCCATTTTAGTACAGTGAACTCATTGTCATGTTCAAGAAACCAATTTGAAATGATTCGAGCTTTGTGACATGGTGCATTATCCTGCTGGAAGTAGCCATCAGAGGATGGGTACATGGTGGTCATAAAGGGATGGACATGGTCAGAAACAATGCTCAGGTAGGCCGTGGCATTTAAACGATGCCCAGTTGGCACTAAGGGGCCTAAAGTGTGCCAAGAAAACATCCCCCACACCATTACACCACCACCACCAGCCTGCACAGTGGTAACAAGGCATGATGGATCCATGTTCTCATTCTGTTTACGCCAAATTCTGACTCTACCATCTGAATGTCTCAACAGAAATCGAGACTCATCAGACCAGGCATCATTTTTCCAGTCTTCAACTGTCCAATTTTGGTGAGCTCGTACAAATTGTAGCCTCTTTTTCCTATTTGTAGTGGAGATGAGTGGTACCCGGTGGGGTCTTCTGCTGTTGTAGCCCATCCGCCTCAAGGTTGTGCGTGTTGTGGCTTCACAAATGCTTTGCTGCATACCTCGGTTGTAACGAGTGGTTATTTCAGTCAAAGTTGCTCTTCTATCAGCTTGAATCAGTCGGCCCATTCTCCTCTGACCTCTAGCATCAACAAGGCATTTTCGCCCACAGGACTGCCGCATACTGGATGTTTTTCCCTTTTCACACCATTCTTTGTAAACTCTAGAAATGGTTGTGCGTGAAAATCCCAGTAACTGAGCAGATTGTGCAAAAACATATTGCAGCTTTAAGTGAATGTTTGGGGAGCAGTTGGGAAAACACATGTGATGTGTAACATTATATTAGATCCGTGCATTAGGTCTTTATATTGATGTTAAATCAAACAATAAAAGAAAAGAGGGAATCACTCACTGTTCTTAACTGAACTACATTTGTAGCTTTAATAATGATCAATTTATTTGTAATAAACACACTAAAGACTATGCAGTGATTATTTTTATATTTGATTATTTGTTTTTCTTACCTAAATACTTCTGTTTAGATGTAATGAAAAAAGTAAAACACTGTAAATTTAATTTTTTTTATATATATATTTCTATTACTGTTTGTTATTGCATCTTTGTTCTTATTTTTAATAACAAAGATAAAATAGGCCTAACAAGTGAAGTGAAGATTCAGTTATGACTACTGTGTGTACAAAGTTCGAGACTGACCTGTTAACTTGGTAGGGCTTTTTTCCCTGTGTAGTCCCGGATTTACTACAAATTATTACAAACATATATCAAAATAGACAGTGTAAACGACTTACGTGTTTCTTAGACAGTCCGTCTTCATTCCTCTTTTTCTCTTCTCCCTCCGTCTCGCATGCAAGGTGAAGCCATCTGTTGATGTAGGATTCTACCTTCTTAATCTGTTGCTCTGTGATCCTGTTGTTTCTGTAATACAAGTAATACAACTAGTTAGTGCAGTATAATGTCCAATGTATACATAGATGAATTTCAAATTACATTATAATTATAAAATTATAATTGGAAAAAATACTTTGCCCATGCAGAACTGACTGCAGGTTGGTAGACAGTGAGTAAAAGGGAATTCATGCTGGTCTATGCTGTTTTTTGATTTTCAGCAGAAGACAACGTTATTGCCTGCTGGATTTTCAGTTCGAAGCTGGGCTACATGCTGCCTTCATGGGACTTAATTGTAGTGATGGGAAGATCAGATCATTTTACTGACTTGGATCTTTAAATCTCTTTCAGCAAAATAAACAAATCTTTATTCAAGTCATTTCATTCATTTGAGCTGAATTACACTAAATGTTACATTTTCAATATCCAGATTCCCCTAACACACATCTACTTGCGCAAACTTTGATCATATTTAAAATAAATAACAAAATAATAATAATAATAATAAAAAAATATATAATCATTGCAGCCACAATAACACATGAGAAACAGAAATGATTAATTCAAGGTTCTTCTGGTAGGCCTCGTACATTCTTTTGTCACGTGATAGCCGCATAGACTAGTACATGAAACAGACAGAAATTACTATTTTATCACCATTTATTTAGCAGTTATTATGTAATTATCAAAAATCACGTGACAAATGTAGGACAGAGAGAGGTGAACTAACGTTAATCAATGTGAATTGCATATATCACTTACATTGCATATGTTACTTACAAAATCATTCAGCCAATTTCTCTGCAGAAACATTCATATTTAAAACATTTTCCTGAAAGGTCAGAGATGGCAAGAGTTTGAATTGACAAAATAACTAATGTGTTTGCTAGCTAACAATTTGCTGAGTTATCATTAGCTAACTATAATATCACATAACATGCAGTACTCCAGCTGAATATAACGAAACAATCGCCAAGAGAAAGAAATTATTTTTTATTAAATTTTACCTTAACGCCTCCCTCAGATCAAACCCAAGGCGAGCATCAGCCATGGGGAAAAGCCGCGTGTAAATTTGATGGATAGTTTAAGTGTAAAAGTTGCTAAAAGCCCAAACACGTCCTCTGTGTGTTCAGCAAACAGTCTGAAAGAGACTTTAATGAAATCAGCATCAGTGAGGGCGTGAGGAGGCTTTCATACAGCTGTTGTTTTGGGCAGCTTGTTTTTAAAAGAAATGTTGTATATGATAGGCTGTAAAACATTTGAACTTTATGTGAGTGAACCGAACATCTGTGCAAATAAAACTTCTAGTTGCAGGTTTGGGTTAATTTGTTATGCTGTGATATGGAGCATAATATGGAATTACGAATCTGTAATGTTTTGTAGAATTTATAGCAATTTGGCATAATAAGCATAATCGTTAAGATGTTTCATTACCACAGAAACTAAATGTGAGAAAATGTAAGTTGTTTCTATTGTCCTGCCCCAGATGCACCTCATTCAATTGCTTCTAATACTTAACTGCCAACATTTGCACTTTTATATTTAAAATGTTAAGTATTTTGTTTTAATAAGTGATTAATCTACGACAGAATTGTGTTCTTGTTCTCAAAAGTACTTTACTGAAACAGACCATCAATGGACCATCCCACGTCGCAATTGTGACCACAATTTGTCCTCACATATTTTAGTGTGGTATTAAAAAGCTACTTTTATTATGAAGCACATGTTCATTTATAATGCAAATTTAAGATGTCTACATGAGTTCCGGGCAGGTCTAACATTGTTAGGTAGTTTGGTCATGTGACCACACATTTATTTCCTGATACTGCCATCTTAACACAATGATGATGTCAAAGCTCAGAATACATAGCTCATACATTTTTTGCACACATCATCATGAAAGGGTTATCTATACATACATATTGAAATTATATTAATACACGGTTTATTCTGTTGTCAGGCTGCAGATAAATGAAGACAATTGTGACCGGTGGTATAACACAGGGAGTCTATGTCCCCTGTATGTCATTCTGTATTATTCTTATAAACTCTCTTTCAGACTGAACATAAGTCAAGTTTTTTATCTATCTATCTGTCTGTCTGTCTAAATAACCTCAGCACGTAGTAACCATACTGTCTAACACTTGATGGCTGCTCTGTCAAGTCCTCGTCGCCAGTTAGGAACCTGGGTGTGCTCTTTGATACCAATCTCTCATTTGAAAGCCACGTTTCTAGCATCTGTAAAACTACATTCTTCCATCTTAAAAATATACCTAAACTACGACATATGCTTTCAATGCAAAATGCTGAACAGTTAGTTCATGCGTTCATGACCTCAAGGCTAGATTATTGTAATGCTCTACTGGGTGGTTGCCCTGCACACTTAATAAACAAACTCCAGCTGGTCCAAAACGCAGCAGCTAGAGTTCTTACTAGAACCAGGAAGTATGACCATATTAGCCCGGTTCTGTCAGCACTGCACTGGCTCCCTATTAAACATCGTATACATTTTAATATCTTGCTTATTACTTACAAAGCACTAAATTCCCCAGTACTTGAACGAGCTCTTAACGCATTATAGTCCTTCACGTCTATTGCGATCTCAAAATTCTGGCCAGTTGATAATACCTAGAATATCAAAAATAAACTGCATGTGGCAGATCCTTCTCCTATTTAGCACCTAAGCTCTGGAACAGTCTTCCTAGCATTGTTCGGGAAGCAGACACACTTTGTCAGTTTAAATCTAGACTAAAAACACATCTCTTTACTATGGCATACACATAGAACATTATCAATTTATATTACTCAAATCAGTTAAATGATTGTTAGGCTGCATTAACTAGGTCAGCCGGAACCGGGAACACTTCCCATAGCACCCGATGTACTCGTTACATCATAAGAAGAATGGCATCTACGCTAATATTAGTCTCTCTGTTTATCCCGAGGTTTTCTGTAGTCAGCTGGATCCGGGCCGTATTCAGATCAGATGGTGGACCTGCGCCTAGACACGACCACAACGCATCCCTGAAGTGTCTGCAGAGACTGTGTCAACTACACTCCCCCCTAGACTCTGGCCCGTCTCCTGCGTGATGACTCCGATCTTCAACCAGGTGGAACCGGACAAATATTCTGAATGTTCCGATCTAATCTGACTTCTGACCTGTTATGTTGCCTGAATCATAATTATACACTGTTCGTTTGTTGGCCAGAGGAGAACTGGCCCCCCGACTGAGCCTGGTTTCTCCTAAGGTTTTTTTTCTCCATTCTGTCACCTGATGGAGTTTTGGTTCCTTGCCACCGTCGCCTCTGGCTTGCTCAGTTGGGGACACTAAATATTCAACTATATTGCTGACCTGCCTGCATTGACACCATTGTATGAGAATTTAACTGAGCTGGACGATTACATCACTGTTTTCTCCAGAGCGGCTGTCCAGCCGAATCAAATTTTGTTGCATTATTTTCCTGTTACAACTGTAAAGCTGCTTTGAAACAATCTGTATTGTAAAAAGCGCTATATAAATAAAGGTGACTTGACTGTCTATCTATCTATCTATCTATCTATCTGTCTGTCTATCTATCGTTCTGTCAATCTGTAGTTTTATCTATATATCTACCTATCGTATCTGTACTTTATTTCACTTCATAATGAAGTTTATAATTACCTTCCGGTTTTCTATAATTTGTCACTTTAATAACTTTATTTGATTATTTGTGCTGTACTACTGCATAGGAATACTATTTTGTCCTTTTTGAAACTTAGCCTGACAAGGCTTACATCTTTAATATAAACTAATTGCTAGAGGTTCATCATGTCGTAAATACATTAACACCATAGACTTAAGACTCCCTATGTTCTACCACCAGTAACAATTGTGACCAGACATAAAACTTTTTTTTTTTTTTTAAACGTAACCGACATTGTTTAACATTCTTACAAACACCATACAAATTCATGCCATCTCTGGGAAAGTGTTGGGATTAAATAGGCTAGTTCACCTCGCAAACATAAGCTCTTTAAACGAGAAGATGGGTGGCTCTTAAAAGAGCCTTTTGGGTGGTTAAGGTCAGAGCACACCTCACTTTGAGCTGGTGTATTTGGTCACAGCCTTTGTGCCCTCGGACACGGCGTGTTTGGCCAGCTCTCCGGGCAGTAGCAGACGCACGGCGGTCTGGATCTCTCTAGAAGTGATGGTGGAGCGCTTGTTGTAGTGCGCCAGACGAGACGCCTCACCGCCGATGCGCTCGAAGATGTCGTTGACGAAAGAGTTCATGATGCCCATCGCCTTGGAGGAGATGCCGGTGTCAGGATGAACCTGCTTCAGGACTTTGTACACATAGATAGCGTAGCTCTCCTTCCTGGACCTCTTGCGCTTCTTCCCTCCCTTACCGGCGGTCTTTGTGACGGCCTTCTTGGAACCCTTCTTAGGCGCGGACTTCGCTGGTTCAGGCATGGTGTTAACGATGAATGAATGTGAGCTCAGGAGCGAAACAAAGGCATTTATTCACCGCCATATGCTAATTTACTAAGAGATACGGGAATCTTCTGATTGCCTGTTTTCATAGGCCAAACCCATAAACTCGTACTTCAAAGCATCACGAGAGGAACGAGGGCCAATCACATGCCGATAAATGATAGCCCCCGCCTACCGCCCCATGACACCCTGACCCTTTCCTTTTTCATTTCCCGCTCTTTTTATTATTAATACCTTGAGAAAATAAGCGGTTCTAAACAAATATTGTGTGAAGTCATGTAATTTTAAAACTCCCTATATCAATTGAGGGTGTAAACACAGTTTTTGTTCAGAACTTAATAGATTCATGAAGCTGTTTAACTCTTCAAACTACAGGAATAGTAAATACATACGCATTTGTGTAAAATTTATGTTTTCGTTTGTTTTCTGCATTTTTACTTCTACTAACTTTGGCCCCATCCTGATTGTCTTTTTTATTGTTTTGTAAAACACCTTTCTTAACATTTGTTAAATTGCTAAACATTGTGTAATTCAGAAAGGCTCTATGTTATTTAAACCAACAAATTTTGGGTACCACCTGTTGGTTAAACGAACGACAAAATGCTGATAGTATCAACACATTATCGTGAAACGTAATTTATGAGCTTCTTCTTAGCCCAAAATTAGTTTAACGTTTGATTGTGTAATGGCTTGACCATGACTCTTTACGTGAGAGCGTGCGTGGCTCTTAAAAGAGCCGTTGGGTTTATGGTTTCTCTTGATTTCAGGCGTTTAACCTCCGAAGCCGTACAGGGTGCGTCCCTGTCGCTTCAGCGCGTACACAACATCCATGGCGGTGACGGTCTTTCTCTTGGCGTGCTCGGTGTAGGTCACGGCATCGCGGATAACGTTCTCCAGAAACACCTTCAACACTCCGCGAGTCTCCTCGTAGATCAGACCGGAGATGCGCTTGACACCGCCGCGGCGAGCCAGACGACGGATGGCGGGTTTGGTGATTCCCTGGATGTTATCGCGCAAAACTTTACGGTGACGCTTAGCGCCTCCTTTTCCGAGCCCTTTACCGCCTTTGCCTCTTCCAGACATGTTTAACTCAGAACACTTCAATCAGTCAGATAGCAACGAGTGAAGAACAGGCGCTACAAAGAGGCCGTTTATATTTGCTTACAGGACCTGACAGAAACCAGCGCCGCGCAACACGCTGCTCCCCTCGATATAGTTCAAGCTCAAACCAATGTGATTTAACCCTAAACCAAGTTTTAATAGATTCATTTAAAGTGCCAAATACCTGAGACTGTAGAACATGTGCTTATTAATTGTTCAAAATATGAATTACAGAGGATAGATATGATAAAAGACATGGAAAAAATAGGACTAACAGGACATGGAGTAAAGAGTATAATGGACTGCAGTAGGAGTGAACAAGGAATGAAATATTTGATTTGCTTTCTGACTAAAACGGGACTAATGACAAGAATATGATGACTAAAGTATATGGGAAATAACCAGAAGATGGCAGTAATGCAACGTTAAGGATGCAAGCTGCCGTTAAAAGCCAACGAAGAAGAAGTACATTCATTTAACGAAGATGATATTAGACAAAGATAATTATATCATATACAGAGATACTGAATGACAATTAATATATTCAATGAATTCATTGTATATAACAGTATATTTTTATGTGACATGTCAGGTATATTTGCAGAATATAAATGATTTCAGGCCTCTGATTTACACTGTATGTCTCCCTTTAGCTGAACTTGCACCATATAGTAATCTCTTATTTTGCCATAAAAGTTTCAAAACAGCCCATGCCACTATTAGGGATGAGCAAATGAAAAAGAGCTGGAAAGAAACCAACTGTGTATTTTGGGACAGACTGTTTGAAGATGAAAAAATTGGCAAACACCTGGATAAAAGGTAATAGGTTAAAATTACGAGTTACAAGTGTATTTGTGAGATGTTTTCAGCTTTGTTATCTTAAAGACTAAGCTTTGGCATCCGGATCTCTGACTCGAGTGATTTCTTGCAAAGAGACTTTCTACTACAACAGGACAACTGATATCTCAAAATGTAACCCTCTATGGTTTGCATTATGTTCTAACTCTAATTTTTAAATAAGTTTTTATTACATGAAATAGCTTCAATCATACAAATCAAAACACATTTTTGAAAAAAAAAAAAACACTTAGAGAAACGCTATCCACTTTATTCTGCAACGCGGAAGTAAATACGATGACGTACTTCCTTCTAATGTGACTTCCGTTTCACAGGCCGGTAGGTAAGGTGCGATGTAGTGGGAGCACGCACAAAACACTACCCAACACCGTGATGGTAAATATTTACCACACCCGCGGTGTATAACACAGTGAGAGGATGAAATGAAGAAGTGCCCTGACATGAGGATATTTTCATCTATTTCGTGTTGTCGGGTCTTCAGCAGCTCGGTTAACACACAACATCTCTGCATACGCTGTGAGTTTGGGTTGCTTATGACATTCATCTGGGAACGTGATGTGTGTCATTTCACCAGATTTGTAACATAAATCATTTATAAACCTATGCCAGGAGAACACATCAATATGTTTCTAAACATGCAAACTGTTCATCGCAATTTCAAAATAAAAGTTTAAACCCTCGCTCTGAGTTTGCATGTCCACATATTCAAGAAAACTGCAGTGGCTGAGCATTTCTATCATAAAGAAGAGTCCAAATATTAATGATCTTCCGTGGCTCTGCCATTAATGACGTCGAAAGGCAAGGCAAGTTTATTTATATAGCAGATTTTTTTACACAATGGTAATTCAAAGTGCTTTACATAGAAGTTAAAATAATCAAAATAATTACAACAGATGCAAAGGAGATAAAAATAGCATGCATACGAAAGAAAAATAATATTAAACAGTTTAGAAAAAAGAGGATATATAAAATGCAGTGCAATCAGTCGAATGTAGTGCTCCTTCAGTAAATGCACAGCTAAACAGATGTTTTGAGTCTGGATTTGAATGTGACATGCATAAGCAATACTCCTGTCTGGAGTGGAAGAATGGAAGAGTCAGGTTCACGATTTTACACTAGACATGCCCTTCGCACACCGATTCACTGCCTGCCTGTGACGGCTCCCAGTGACTTTTTCACAAAAATACACCTGTTGCTACACGGATGTTATATTTACATCGACCTGCGCCCGCCGGTCTGGTGTCTCTTCACTCACTTCTGAGTACGAACCTTTAGCGCTCTCGCTTGTCTCAAACTCTTGATGCGTGGATTATGGTCAAAACAAATGTCTTGCAGGTTTTTTTTTACGCTTGAACCAGCGATTATGTCACCCCCAGAACGCAAAGAACGCCAGTCTTTCTGTAGTCCATATTAAAAGTTAGCTAGCCAGTCAAAACTACACAGTCGTTGCAGAACTACAGATTCACAATACAACTACTATTAGCGGAAGTGGCTAACCGGAAATCTAACACATTATAGTTTAAAACTGGCGGCGCTCTTCTCTTCTATTTAAATGCACATTTCTTTTAGACATTGATAGATGTATATACTTGGAACTCATGCAAATCAAAAATAAGTAGATCCCCATCATTTAACCTTCAAAATGGCTAACTCATCCTCACATGGAAGAGTGAACTCTGCATTCTTCCTATTGATCTTTCCGCAAATGTATTAATGTATTAATTTTCTGAAAAGACTACATAATTTTGTAATTTATACGTAAATACAGCTATACAACAATAAACTCTTCAAATAAACTAAACATTGATATTTTCTCAATTTACAGTAAAACTTTTTTTTAAAAAAAAACATAGTTTTCTACTCAAGGAAATGAGTAGAAATTAATTCTTGCCATATGGCAACTGCGTACCGTAAAGGGTTCAGTTTTTTTTATCCCATATATTCCGAAGTAAACAACTTATGGTTTAGAGAATGAAGACCCAAATATTGTTAATGTAACGCAACTTTCTACTCGTATTCGGCGTTTAAACTGAAAAGAGGCTCATTCAGTGCAGTTTTGGTGGCTCTTAAAAGAGCCTTTGGGGTTTGATGCGGGTTTAGGCACGCTCTCCGCGGATGCGGCGGGCCAGCTGAATGTCTTTGGGCATGATGGTGACCCTCTTGGCGTGGATGGCGCACAGATTGGTGTCCTCAAACAGACCGACCAAATAAGCCTCGCTGGCCTCCTGCAGGGCCATGACAGCGGAGCTCTGGAAGCGCAGATCCGTCTTGAAGTCCTGAGCGATTTCTCTCACCAGCCGCTGGAAAGGCAGTTTGCGGATCAGCAGCTCGGTGGACTTCTGATAACGGCGGATCTCTCGCAGAGCCACGGTCCCGGGCCTGTAGCGATGAGGCTTCTTGACGCCGCCGGTGGCCGGAGCACTCTTACGGGCTGCTTTAGTAGCGAGCTGCTTCCTCGGGGCTTTGCCACCGGTGGATTTACGAGCGGTCTGCTTGGTTCTTGCCATAGCTGCAGTTACTTCTCTCTATTCTGCTTACGCTGGAAATACTGCTTTATGCTACACGGCTGCTTTTAAAGCACTGGACCGCCACGCGCTCACAGTGACGCGAGGTTGCCGAGGCTTGTGATTGGCTAATATGTGACGTCTGTGCATGAGTGCTAGCCAATGACTGCGCGTTTCCTCTTTTCAAACACGCGAAGGGTTTCCCGCTCGAGTTGCTTCCGTTGACTACATCAAACAAAGAGTACAGAACACCTTCCTTATACTCACACTGTTGAATTTATTTGTTCTGAAATACTGGCCTTAATTCCCAGTGGTTGTGCAGATCTCGGGTTAGAACACAATCATATTACAATCTATATAAAAACACCGCAGCCAGAAAAGACACACTAGGGTTGCCATCCGCCCCGTAAAAGAGTTTATCTGCAGAGCAGCCGCTACTAAAGGGCAAAAGACTAAAAAGTAACATTGATCAATTTGTTATCCTGAAGCTGACATGCATATTTGT
Organism: Coreius guichenoti; assembly: GCA_039654105.1. Lineage (NCBI taxonomy): Eukaryota > Metazoa > Chordata > Actinopteri > Cypriniformes > Gobionidae > Coreius > Coreius guichenoti. The sequence goes on from CM077191.1 coordinate 29,485,119, forward strand.
TGTTATTTCAGATAATCTATTATATTCAATACATTAGCAGAGTTTAATAGACATAACTAGACTTTAATATTAGAATAGGTCTGGGGGCAAACAGACACATTTGGAGATCGTCATGTGTTTATAACAAGCATGCACACCTTGTGTGACTCTTGATTGTCGAAGCAAAGCAATGATTCACTTTACTGGTTTGATGAGTCATTTCCCCCCTCAACCAGATGACTTTAAGGGGTTCATAAACATTAACAAAGAGCTCTTTATCAGATAAATTGGATGGCTCTTAAAAGAGCCTTTGGGTTTTAACTTGAATCCGTTTATTTAGACTTGGCGGGCTTCTCGGTCTTCTTGGGTAGCAGCACAGCCTGGATGTTGGGCAGCACACCTCCCTGAGCAATGGTCACTCCGCCCAGAAGTTTGTTCAGCTCCTCGTCGTTGCGCACCGCCAGCTGCAAGTGACGGGGGATGATGCGGGTCTTCTTGTTGTCCCGAGCGGCGTTTCCAGCCAGCTCCAGAATCTCAGCGGTAAGATACTCGAGCACAGCGGCCAAATAAACCGGAGCACCAGCACCGACGCGCTCGGCGTAGTTGCCTTTGCGCAGAAGCCTGTGAACACGACCGACGGGAAACTGCAGGCCCGCCCTGGAGGAGCGAGTCTTAGCCTTTGCTCGGGCTTTGCCACCGGTTTTGCCTCTACCGCTCATTTTCGAAAGCACTGACTACAAACTTCTCCGTCGAAACTAAGAGAATGAATATCCGTTTCTCTCCACACACTGCCTTTAAACGAGAGTACCAGTCGCCCATTGGTTTAGAGTCTGAAGAGATTTCAACCAATCACTGAACTTCCCTCCAAAGCCCAACCCCCTTTTCTAGCGGGAATAATTACGCACACGTACTTAATTAATCACGTACGTGATTAATAAGATAGAAAAAATAGATGAAACTACTGAAATATTTGATAGAAAATTCATATAAATGCTTTACAGACGGTAAGGGAATTATATCCCTTAATATTCATTTAACAATGTGGTTTTTCTGTGTGCACAGTTATTATGTGTAAACATATTTGAACTAAAACGGTGAAACAATTTAAACAAGCTTTTCAAAATAATTGACTTCACTATCAATGTGTTACTGGGGTTTGACATGCACACTTTAACATGGGCTATGGATATGAAATCGCTGTTTCTACCAAAAGATCTGCTACATCTTTCACACACTGTATATTCTGGGCACATTGATCTTCTGATACTGTAGTTTTACGCTCCTTTTGCAATATTGGAGTTTTATCACTGCCTTTATTGTAAGTGGGGTTGTTTGTAGTGTCACAATCCTCCAGCAGTGTCGAGTGAATATATTCTGTCTGTACTGTGTTGTACAACATCCCATTTGGACTGTAATCATCAATGTCTGAACCCCTTTCTGTCCATTTTTAATCGATTAATGTTTTATATGTATAAAAAATGGTTTAGTGACTCAAGACTTATTTTAGTATCTTATATTATTTGTTTAGATTGCATGAGTATAAGTGGCCACAAGTCAAAAAAAGATACGTTTCTTAGCTTTTCCGTTCAAAATTATCAAATCAGTAAAATACAGGAGTTTTGCTCTTTTTTCAGAATTAGTGGATGGCTCTTAAAAGAGCCGTTGAGGAATAAACTTTGTTTGTACTAATAAGACTTACTTCTTCTTGGGAGCTGCCTTTTTAGGCTTGGCGGCTTTAGGCTTTGCCGCCTTGGGTTTTGCTGCCTTGGCTTTTTTGGGGCTCTTGGCTGCTTTCTTAGCGGCTGCTGGCTTCTTTGCCTTCTTGGGGCTCTTCGTCGCCTTTTTAGCGGCTGTGGCGGCGGGTTTCTTGGCCTTCTTGGGGGATTTCTTCACGGCTTTGGGCTTCTTTGCCGCTGCGCTCTTGGGCTTCTTGGCGGCAGCGGGTTTCTTGGCCGCGGACTTCTTCGCTTTAGGAGCCGCTTTCTTGGCCGCGGGCTTCTTCTTGGTCTCGGCTTGCTGCTTGTTGAGCTTGAATGAGCCCGAGGCGCCGGTCCCTTTGACCTGCACCAGGGTGCCTTTAGTCACCAGGCTCTTGATGGCGATCTTCACGCGGGAGTTGTTCTTCTCCACGTCGTAGCCGCTGGCGGCGAGAGCTTTCTTCAGGGCGGCGAGGGACACGCCGCTCCTCTCCTTGGATGCAGATACAGCTTTGACGATGAGCTCACCGACGCCTGGACCTGCTTTCTTGGCTTTCGCGGCGGACTTCTTCTTGGGCGCTTTGGCCGGGGCGGCAGCAGCCGGGGCTGGGGCAGTTTCTGCCATTTCGCTCTGATTGGATATAAAGCCTTTCAAACGCTGTCTGGTTTCAGCAATGAATAGCGCTCGCCCGGCGCTGCTGCTCTTAAATAACACATGAGAACCTTCTAGACTCAACCTGCCCGCTCGGTGTCTGTGCGCGTCCACGAGCCCCGCACGCGTGTGTTTTCTTCTCTCACATTTGGGGCAAAACTGAAGCGGTAAAATAGTTTGTCACAGTCAAAACAAAGTGAACACCAAGCAGAGGTTCTGAGCTTTCATTGGAGACTAAAACACGCCAAGAGGAAATGTTTCCTTTGCCTCCCTCAGATCAAACCCAAGGCGAGCATCAGCCACGGCGAAAAGCCGCGTGTAAATTTGACGGATAGTTTAAGTGTAAAAGTTGCTAAAAGCCCAAACGCGTCCTCTGTGTGTTCAGCAAACAGTCTGAAAGAGACTTTAATGAAATCAGCATCAGTGAGGGCGCGAGGAGGCTTTCATACAGCTGCTGTTTTGGGCAGCTTGAAGCACACAAACATTATCCAGAGGACCCGAGTCTCTCTGTGACTCTCATGTCGGGCCAGGAGATGATCTGTCCTTATAATAACAATAATCATAATAATAAATACACATGATCACTCAGGTGTTAATGTTTTAACTAAATCATCATATTTGTTTCTCCTCATCTCTCATTCATCTCAGTTTTCGGCATGTGAATGAGGATTGTGTTGGAGCTCATCTGAATGAGTTAGCAAGTGACTTAAATAACAACCTTTTCTCACTATTTCTTATTTCCCTTCTTGTTCTAGCTTATACTTTTCTGGACAATGTTTGAAACCTTTTTATTGCTAGAATTTCCCATGTCATTGCCTCCTATATTCCTCAATTGTAAGTCTCTTTGGATAAAAGTGTCTCCTAAATGAATAAATGTAAATAATAAACACAGGTCTAATTGATAAAATAGTCGTATCATTTACAGTATATGTTTGATATATTTGCACAGATGTTGTGGTTTTGGTCAGAATATATATACTAGTTCAGCTCTAACCCTGAACAAACACACCAGATCAAGATAATGAAGGTGTTCAGAATTACACCGGTGCGTTAAACTGGGATTGGTGGGTCATTCCTGGTATTCGGTGTAGAAAATCCAACTCAGTTTTAAAAAGAAATTTTGTATATGATAGGCTGTAAAACATTTGAAAAATTATTTTGGTCAAGCTCGGGTACATAAATGTAACCATTTATTAAAGATGGAAGATCAACCCTGACAAAAAACAACAACAACAACAACAAAACAACCGTTTCCAATACTTATGATTCTAATTCATGGGGATTGTGTACATTATCTTAGACAACTCATGTGCCTTTGTCCCTTTAAAAGCATATCAGTTAATACATTAATAGAAAAAAATATAAATATTGTGTATGAATTGTACTTACTTTCTCAAAACCACATCATTTTACATTTTTCATTTTCAGATACAAATGCCTGAAAAAGTTGTTTTTGTTTTCTTTCTCAAGTACTACATTATTGATACTCCAGTAAATTTTTATTGGCACTGAATTATTAGTATGTTTTTGCTGATTTGATCAAATTATTGTAAAACAGGGTGGACAAAGTGATAACAGAGTGTACAAAATAATAACAGGGTGGACAAGTGGAATAAAGAACGGATGGCTGGATGATTTCCTATCGCTCACATACATCCAGTTACATTCTTAGTTTAGTTTGAACTGGGTTTAGATGGGCAACAATGTGTAAAACATTGCCAAAGAACTTTAAATACACTACTACTTCTACTTTAAACATGAATTACTTTCACAATCGCCATGCACACTCTCAGTGTCCACTCTGTTAGCACTTCTGATATATCACGGTGACAGAGTGGACATTCTGACTCAAAATCAGCCACTGCACTGTGTCTGAGCAAAAACATAGAAGGTTTATCAAATAAAGAATTGCATGGTCTTTAAAATTATAATTTTATAATTCAGAACTTTTTTTAAAATTCTGATATATGGCTGTTCAAAATGCTGTAAAATGTCTCAAAAGTCTCAAAAGTCTGAAGGACACTGGAGGTGAAGAGCTTATAACTGTACAATCATGTTAAATATTTTGAACTTTCCTGGATTTGATAACATCAGGGGTTACAAGGTTTTTCAGGACAATATTTTTCTTAGTTTTGCTCTTAAAAGAAATTGGGCTCTCATGGCACACAGTATTATATGAAACATAATTTTCCTCATGCTTCACTGAATTAGTGTGTATTAGTGTGCCTCACACGTAAAACCAAACATACACCCTCTCTCTTTAACCCTGAACCAAAACTGAGAGACTCAGCCTAAAACAACACACTTTGAACACTGATGTGCTTAAATGTATATCATTTCGTTCTTGAAACTGATTGAACAATGATAGAGTTGTTGTATTCATAAACTAACAGTATCTGGGTTTCCAACTTTGCTCGGCTGGTTGGAGTGAGATTTTGAGGACATCAATGACACGAGGTTTTATTTTTAATTTTTTGATAAAGTCTTGATAATGCAAATTACCCAAATACTGAAGCCAAATGTTGAACTAGATGCACTTTTCTTTTTAGAAACTGTCCCTATTAACTGTGCATATATTACCATTATTCTTACTAGTTTATTAAAAATAAAAATTACATTTATTTTTGTATGATCTACATTGTATGGCAAAAATGTGCAGTAAATATGTTATATAGTATATAAAAGTGCTGTAGGTCATACAATATAAGCTTGCTGGTCCACAGATGTAAAGGAGAAAGACAGTTTAAAATGACTAAATTACAGGGAACCAGGAAAAGCAAAAGCACAATCTGAATGCACAGGTCAGAGTCAGAAAGTTCTGTAAGAAAACACACATGCAGCCCCTGAAAAAAGTCACATATTACTTGTTCTTGTAGAGCCTAAATGTGAGGTTTGTATTTCATGATGTGTAAATCATGTTCGTCTACTTTGAGCAGTTTAGAGCTGTGACAGTATAGTTTACATTTGACAACAACAATAAACAATTAAGCAATTGCTGTAGTATATATCACTTTATGTGAGTGAACCGAACGTCTGTGCAAATAAAACTTGAGAGATCTGCTGTGATATGGAGCATAATATGGAATTATGAATCTGTATAGGTTTTGTAGAATTTATAGCAATTTGGCATAATGATAAGCATAATCTTTAAGATGTTTCACTACCACAGAAACTAAATGTGAGAAAATGTAAGTTGTTTCTATTGTCCTGCCCCAGATGCACCTCATTCAATTGCTTCTAATACTTAACTGCCAACATTTGCACTTTTACATTTAAAATGTTAAGTATTTTGTTTTAATAAGTGATTAATCTACGACAGAATTGTTTTTTTGTTCTCAAAAGTACTTTACTGAAACAGACCATCAATGGAACAAGAACTATTAAATCGCACCAGTCGCAATTGTGACCACAATTTGTCCTCGCATATTTTAGTGTGGTATTAAAAAGCAACTTTTATTATGAAGCACATGTTCATTTATAATGCAAATGTAAGATGTCTACATGAGTTCCGGGCAGGTCTAACATTGTTAGGTAGTTTGGTCATGTGACCACACATTTATTTCCTGATACTGCCATCTTAACACAATGATGTGTCTGTCTGTCTGTCTGTCTGTCTAAATAACCTCAGCACGTAGTAACCATACTGTCTAACACTTGATGGCTGCTCTGTCAAGTCCTCGTCGTCAGTTAGGAACCTGGGTGTGCTCTTTGATACCAATCTCTCATTTGAAAGCCACGTTTCTAGCATCTGTAAAACTACATTCTTCCATCTTAAAAATATACCTAAACTACGACATATGCTTTCAATGCAAAATGCTGAACAGTTAGTTCATGCGTTCATGACCTCAAGGCTAGATTATTGTAATGCTCTACTGGGTGGTTGCCCTGCACACTTAATAAACAAACTCCAGCTGGTCCAAAACGCAGCAGCTCGAGTTCTTGCTAGAACCAGGAAGTATGACCATATCAGCCCGGTTCTGTCAGCACTGCACTGGCTCCCTATTAAACATCGTATACATTTTAAAATCTTGCTTATTACTTACAAAGCACTAAATGGTTTAGCTCCCCAGTACTTGAGCGAGCTCTTAACGCATTATAGTCCTTCACGTCTATTGCGGTCTCAAAATTCTGGCCAACTGATAATACCTAGAATATCAAAATCAACTGCAGGCGGTAGATCCTTCTCCTATTTAGCACCTAAACTCTGGAACAGTCTTCCTAGCATTGTTCGGGAAGCAGACACACTTTGTCAGTTTGAAATCTAGACTAAAAACACATCTCCTTACTATGGCATACACATAGAACATTATCAATTTATATTACTCAAATCAGTTTGTTAGGCTGCATTAACTAGGTCAGCCGGAACCGGGAACACTTCCCATAACACCCGATGTACTCGTTACATCATAAGAAGAATGGCATCTACGCTAATATTTGTCTCTCTGTTCATCCCGAGGTTTAGGTTCCTTGCCACCATCGCCTCTGTCGCCTTTGGCTTGCTCAGTTGGGGACACTAAATATTCAACTATATTACTGATCTGCCTGCATTGACACCATTGTATGAGAATTTAACTGAGCTGGACGATTACATCACTGTTTTCTCCAGAGCGGCTGTCCAGCCGAATCAAATTTTGTTGCATTTTTTTCCTGTTACAACTGTAAAGCTGCTTTGAAACAATCTGTATTGTAAAAAGCGCTATATAAAGGTGACTTGACTATCTATCTATCTGTCTATCTATCGTTCTGTCAATCTGTCTATAGTTCTGTCTATCTGTAGTTTTGTCTATATATCTACCTATCCTATCTGTACTTGTTTAATTTCACTTTATAATGAAGTTTATAATTACTTTCCAGCTTTCCATAATTTGTCACTTTAATAACTTTATTTGATTATTTGTGCCATACTGCTGCACAGGAATGCTATTTTGTCCTTTTTGAAACTGATCCTGGCAAGGTCTACGTCTTCAATATAAACTAACTGCTAGAAGTTTATCATGTCGTAAATGCATTAACACCATAGACTTAAGACTCCCTATGTTCTACCACCAGTAACAGTTGTGACCAGATATGAAACTTTTTTTTTTTTGAAAAATCCATGAAGAAAAAAAAAAATAGAAGTTACTTTTTACATAACTTAGTTTAATATTCTTACAAACACCATACAAATTCATGCTATTTCTGCGAAAATTTTGGGACTAAACGGGTTAGTTCACCTCGCAAACATTATAAGCTCTTTAAACGAGAAAATGGGTGGCTCTTAAAAGAGCCTTTTGGGTGGTTAAGGTCAGAGCACACCTCACTTTGAGCTGGTGTATTTGGTCACAGCCTTTGTGCCCTCGGACACGGCGTGTTTGGCCAGCTCTCCGGGCAGTAACAGACGCACGGCGGTCTGGATCTCTCTAGAAGTGATGGTGGAGCGCTTGTTGTAGTGCGCCAGACGAGACGCCTCACCGCCGATGCGCTCGAAGATGTCGTTGACGAAAGAATTCATGATGCCCATCGCCTTGGAGGAGATGCCGGTGTCAGGATGAACCTGCTTCAGGACTTTGTACACATAGATAGCGTAACTCTCCTTCCTGGACCTCTTGCGCTTCTTTCCTCCCTTACCGGCGGTCTTTGTGACGGCCTTCTTGGAACCCTTCTTAGGCGCGGACTTCGCTGGTTCAGGCATGGTGTTAACGATGAATGAATGTGAGCTCAGGAGCGAAACAAAGGCATTTATTCACCGCCATATGCTAATTTACTAAGAGATACGGGAATCTTCTGATTGCCTGTTTTCATAGGCCAAACCCATAAACTCGTACTTCAAAGCATCACGAGAGGAACGAGGGCCAATCACATGCCGATAAATGATAGCCCCCCCCCCCGTCTACCGCCCCATGACACCCTGACCCTCTGACCCTTTCCTTTTTCATTTCCCTCTCTTTTTATTATTAATACTTTGAGAAAATAAGCGGTTCTAAACAAATATTGTGTGAAGTCATGTAATTTTAAAACTCCCTATATCAAACACAGGTGTAAACACAGTTTTTCACCCTCAATTCATGAAGCTGTTTAACTCTTCAAACTACAGGAATAATAAACACATACCTATTTGTGTAAAATTTACGTTTTCGTTTGTTTTCTGCATTTTTACTTCTAACTTTGGTCCCATTCTGATTGTGTTTTTTTATTGTTTTGTAAAACACCTTTCTTAACATTTGTAAAATTGCTAAACATTGTGTAACACAAAAGGTCTCTATGTCATTTAAACCAACATATTTTTGGTATCACCTTTTGGTTAAATGAACGACAAAATGCTGATAGCATCAACACATTACTGTGAAACGTAATAGCGCTCATTCCAGGCCCAGAACTAGTTTAACATTTGACTGGGTAATGGTTTGACCATGACTCTTTATGTGAAAGAGTGGTTGGCTCTTAAAAGAGCCGTTGGGTTTATGGTTTCTCTTGATTTCAAGCGTTTAACCTCCGAAGCCGTACAGAGTGCGTCCCTGTCGCTTCAGCGCGTACACAACATCCATGGCGGTGACGGTCTTTCTCTTGGCGTGCTCGGTGTAGGTCACGGCATCGCGGATAACGTTCTCCAGAAACACCTTCAACACTCCGCGAGTCTCCTCGTAGATCAGACCGGAGATGCGCTTGACACCGCCGCGGCGAGCCAGACGACGGATGGCGGGTTTGGTGATTCCCTGGATGTTATCGCGCAAAACTTTACGGTGACGCTTAGCGCCTCCTTTTCCGAGCCCTTTACCGCCTTTGCCTCTTCCAGACATGTTTAACTCAGAACACTTCAATCAGTCAGATAGCAACGAGTGAAGAACAGGCGCTACAAAGAGGCCGTTTATATTTGCTTACAGGACCTGACAGAAACCAGCGCCGCGCAACACGCTGCTCCCCTCGATATAGTTCAAGCTCAAACCAATGTGATTTAACCCTAAGCCAAGTTTTAATAGATTCATTTAAAGTGCCAAATACCTGAGACTGTAGAACATGTGCTTATTAATTGTTCAAAATATGAATTACAGAGGATAGATATGATAAAAGACATGGAAGAAATAGGACTAACAGGACATGGAGTAAAGAGTATAATGGACTGCAGTAGGAGTGAACAAGGAATGAAATATTTGATTTGCTTTCTGACTAAAACGGGACTAATGACAAGAATATGATGACTAAAGTATATGGGAAATAACCAGAAGATGGCAGTAATGCAACGTTAAGGATGCAAGCTGCCGTTAAAAACCAACGAAGAAGAAGTACATTCATTTAACGAAGATGATATTAGACAAAGATAATTATATCATATACAGAGATACTGAATGACAATTAATATATTCAATGAATTCATTGTATATAACAGTATATTTTTATGTGAGATGTCAGGTATATTTGCAGAATATAAATGATTTCAGGCCTCTGATTTACACTGTATGTCTCCCTTTAGCTGAACTTGCACCATATAGTAATCTCTTATTTTGCCATAAAAGTTTCAAAACAGCCCATGCCACTATTAGGGATGAGCAAATGAAAAAGAGCTGGAAAGAAACCAACTGTGTATTTTGGGACAGACTGTTTGAAGATGAAAAAAGTGGCAAACACCTGGATAAAAGGTAATAGGTTAAAATTACGAGTTACAAGTGTATTCGTGAGATGTTTTCAGCTTTTTTATCTGAAAAAAAGGGGGGGGTACTTAGAGAAACGCTATCCACCTTATTTTGCAACGCGGAAGTAAATACGATGACGTACTTCCTTCTAATATGACTTCCGTTTCACAGGCCGGTAGGTAAGGAGCGATGTAGTGGGAGCACGCACAAAACACTACCCAACACCGTGATGGTAAATATTTACCACACCCGCGGTGTATAACACAGTGAGAGGATTAATGACGTGGAAAGGCAAGGCACGTTTATTTATATTGCAGATTTTTTACACAATGGTAATTCAAAGTGCTTTACATAGAAGTTAAAATAATCAAAATAATTACAACAGATGCAAAGGACATAAAATAGCATGCATACGAAAGAAAAATAATATTAAAACAGTTTAGAAAAAAGAGGATATATAAAATGCAGTGCAATCAGTCGAATGTAGTGCTCCTTCAGTAAATGCACAGCTAAACAGATGTTTTGAGTCTGGATTTGAATGTGACATGCATAAGCAATACTCCTGTCTGGAGTGGAAGAATGGAAGAGTCAGGTTCACGATTTTACACTAGACATGCCCTTTGCACACCGATTCACTGCCTGCCTGTGACGGCTCCCAGTGACTTTTTCACAAAAATACACCTGTTGCTACACGGATGTTATATTTACATCGACCTGCGCCCGCCGGTCTGGTGTCTCTTCACTCACTTCTGAGTACGAACCTTTAGCGCTCTCGCTTGTCTCAAACTCTTGATGCGTGGATTATGGTCAAAACAAATGTTTTGCAGGTTTTTTTTTACGCTTGAACCAGCTATTATGTCACCCCCAGAACGCAAAGAACGCCAGTCTTTCTGTAGTCCATATTAAAAGTTAGCTAGCCAGTCAAAACTACACAGTCGTTGCAGAACTACAGATTCACAATACAACTACTATTAGCGGAAGTGGCTAACCGGAAATCTAACACATTATAGTTTAAAACTGGCGGCGCTCTTCTCTTCTATTTAAATGCACATTTCTTTTAGACATTGATAGATGTATATACTTGGAACTCATGCAAATCAAACATAAGTAGATCCCCATCATTTAATCTTCAAAATGGCTAACTCATCCTCACATGGAAGAGTGAACTCTGCATTCTTCCTATTGATCTTTCCGCAAATGTATTAATGTATTAATTTTCTGAAAAGACTACATAATTTTGTAATTTATACATAAATACAGCTATACAACAATAAACTCTTCACATAAACTAAACATTGATATTTTCTCAATTTACAGTAAAACTATGTTCGACAACGTTTTTTTTTTTTTTTTTTTTTTTAAATAAAAATCTCATTTACTTTCAAAAGATGCTGCAAAAAAATCCTCCTTGAGATGTTTAGAAATTAGGTTATTAGAGCAATTTCTGGAGCACTTCAACTTCTGCGTGAGGGTGACTGGGAAAGAGTTTTGGAGTAACATTCAAATGTCTTTTGACTTAAAAGCAGCACATCATTGGCCACCTTAAGCCCTGCCCTTTTATTTCCCATAGAGCAGTATATTGTTTTTTTTTTTCTCTGAATAACAAGGAAACAAGTAGAAATTAATTCTTGCCATATGGCAACTGCGCACCATAAAGGGTTAAAAAAAATAAATAAAAATGCAGTCTGCAATTATACAGTAACTTTCTGTGAAAATATTCATTAAAGTAAAAAACTACGATGTTAAATTAAACATAAAAGTATAGAAATGTCTGTTCTTTATCCCATATATTCTGAAGTAAACAACTTATGATTAAGAGAATGAAGACCCAAATATTGTTAATGTAACGCAACTTTCTACTCGTATTCGGCGTTTAAACTGAAACGAGTCTCATTCAGTGCAGTTTTGGTGGCTCTTAAAAGAGCCTTTGGGGTTTGATGCGGGTTTAGGCACGCTCTCCGCGGATGCGGCGGGCCAGCTGAATGTCTTTGGGCATGATGGTGACCCTCTTGGCGTGGATGGCGCACAGATTGGTGTCCTCAAACAGGCCGACCAAATAAGCCTCGCTGGACTCCTGCAGGGCCATGACAGCGGAGCTCTGGAAGCGCAGATCCGTCTTGAAGTCCTGAGCGATTTCTCTCACCAGCCGCTGGAAAGGCAGTTTGCGGATCAGCAGCTCGGTGGACTTCTGATAACGGCGGATCTCTCGCAGAGCCACGGTCCCGGGCCTGTAGCGATGAGGCTTCTTGACGCCGCCGGTGGCCGGAGCACTCTTACGGGCTGCTTTAGTAGCGAGCTGCTTCCTCGGGGCTTTGCCACCGGTGGATTTACGAGCGGTCTGCTTGGTTCTTGCCATTGCTGTAGTTACTTCTCTCTATTCTGCTTACGCTGGAAATACTGCTTTATGCTACACGGCTGCTTTTAAAAGCACTGGACCGCCACGAGCTCACAGTGACGCGAGGTTGCCGAGGCTTGTGATTGGCTAATATGTGACGTCTGTGCATGAGTGCTAGCCAATGACTGCGCGTTTCCTCTTTTCAAACACGCGGAGGGTTTCCCGCTCGAGTTGCTTCTGTTGACTACATCAAACAAAGAGTACAGAACACCTTCCTTATACTCACACTGTTGAATTTATTTGTTCTGAAATACTGGCCTTAATTCCCAGTGGTTGTGCAGATCTCGGGTTAGAACACAATCATATTACAGTCTATATAAAAACACCGCAGCCAGAAAAGACACACTAGGGTTGCCATCCGCCCCGTAAAAGAGTTTTTCTGTAGAGCAGCCGCTACTAAAGGTAACATTGATCAATTTGTTATCCTGAAGCTGCCATGCATATTGATTTTTATTTCAGATAATCTATTATAATATTCAATACATTATCAGAGTTTAATAGACATAACTAGATTTTAATATTAGAATAGGTCGGGTGGTAAACAGATACATTAGGGGATCATCACGTGTTTATAACAAGCATGCACACCTTGTGTGACTGCTATGATTGTCGATGCAAAGCAACGATACACTTTAACTTTGATCTAGTTTCCCTCCTCAACCAGATGACTTTAAGGAGTTCATAAACATTAACAAAGAAAAGAGTTCTTTATCAGATAAATTGGGTGGCTCTTAAAAGAGCCTTTGGGTTTTTAACTTGAATCCGTTTATTTGGACTTGGCGGGCTTCTCGGTCTTCTTGGGCAGCAGCACAGCCTGGATGTTGGGCAGCACACCTCCCTGAGCAATGGTCACTCCGCCCAGAAGTTTGTTCAGCTCCTCGTCGTTGCGCACCGCCAGCTGCAAGTGACGGGGGATGATGCGGGTCTTCTTGTTGTCCCGAGCGGCGTTTCCAGCCAGCTCCAGAATCTCAGCGGTAAGATACTCGAGCACAGCCGCCAGATAAACCGGAGCACCAGCACCGACGCGCTCGGCGTAGTTGCCTTTGCGCAGAAGCCTGTGAACACGACCGACGGGGAACTGCAGTCCCGCCCTGGAGGAGCGAGTCTTAGCCTTCGCTCGGGCTTTGCCGCCGGTTTTGCCTCTGCCACTCATTTTAGAAATCACTGATTACAACCTTCTCTGTAGAAACTAAGAGAATGAATATCCGTGTCGTTACACACAATGTCTTTAAAGGAGAGTGCCAGTCGCCCATTGGTTTAGAGTCTAAAGAGATTTCAACCAATCACTGAACTTCCCTCCAAAGCCCAACCCCCTTTTCTAGCGGGAATTATTATGCACAAGTATTTGTGACTAATAAGATAGAAAAATAGATGAAACTACTGAAATATTTGATAGCAAATTCATATAAATGCATTACATATGGTAAGGGAATTATATCCCTTAATATTCATTTAACAATGTGGCTTTTCTGTGTGCACAGTTATTATGTGTAAACATATATTTGAACTTAAACGGTGAAACAATTTAAACAAGCTTTTCAAAATAATTGACTTCACTATCAATGTGTTACTGGGGTTTGACATGCACACTTTAACATGGGCTATGGATATGAAATCGCTGTTTCTACCAAAAGATCTGCTACATCTTTCACACACTGTATATTCTGGGCACATTGATCTTCTGATACTGTAGTTTTACGCTCCTTTTGCAATATTGGAGTTTTATCACTGCCTTTATTGTAAGTGGGGTTGTTTGTAGTGTCACAATCCTCCAGCAGTGTCGAGTGAATATATTCTGTCTGTACTGTGTTGTACAACATCCCATTTGGACTGTAATCATCAATGTCTGAACCCCTTTCTGTCCATTTTTAATCGATTAATGTTTTATATGTATAAAAAATGGTTTAGTGATTCAAGACTTATTTTAGTATCTTATATTATTTGTTTAGATTGCATGAGTATAAGTGGTCGCAAGTCAAATCTTGGCTTTTTGCTTTCAAAATTATCAAATACAAACCCGATTCCAAAAAAGTTGGGACACTGTACAAATTGTGAATAAAAACAGAATGCAATGATGTGGAAGTTTCAAATTTCAATATTTTATTCAGAGTACAACATAGGTGACATATCGAATGTTTAAACTGAGAAAATGTATAATTTTAAAGGAAAAATAAGTTGATTTTAAATTTCATGGCATCTCAAAAAAGTTGGGACAAGGCCATGTTTACCACTGTGTGGCATCCCCTCTTCTTTTTATAACAGTCTGCAAACGTCTGGGGACTGAGGAGACAAGTTGCTCAAGTTTAAGAATAGGAATGGTGTCCCATTCTTGTCTAATACAGGCTTCTAGTTGCTCAACTGTCTTAGGTCTTCTTTGTCGCATCTTCCTCTTTATGATGCGCCAAATGTTTTCTATGGGTGAAAGATCTGGACTGCAGGCTGGCCATTTCAGTACCCGGATCCTCCTTCTACGCAGCCACGATGTTGTAATTGATGCAGTATGTGGTCTGGCATTGTCATGTTGGAAAATGCAAGGTCTTCCCTGAAAAAGACGACGTCTGGATGGGAGCATATGTTGTTCTAGAACTTGGATATACCTTTCAGCATTGATGGTGCCTTTCCAGATGTGTAAGCTGCCCATGCCACACGCACTCATGCAACCCCATACCATCAGAGATGCAGGCTTCTGAACTGAGCGCTGATGACAACTTGGGTTGTCCTTGTCCTCTTTAGTCCGGGTGACATGGCATCCCAGTTTTCCAAAAAGAACTTCAAATTTTGATTCGTCTGACCACAGAACAGTTTTCCACTTTGTCACAGTCCATTTTAAATGAGCCTTGGCCCAGAGAAAACGCCTGCGCTTCTGGATCATGTTTAGATATGGCTTCTTTTTTGACCTATAGAGTTTTAACCGGCAACGGCGAATGGCACGGTGGATTGTGTTCACCGACAATGTTTTCTGGAAGTATTCCTGAGCCCATGTTGTGATTTCCATTACAGTAGCATTCCTGTATGTGATGCAGTGCCGTCTAAGGGCCCGAAGATCACGGGCATCCAGTATGGTTTTCCGGACTTGACCCTTACGCACAGAGATTGTTCCAGATTCTCTGAATCTTTGGATGATATTATGCACTGTAGATGATGATAACTTCAAACTCCTTTCTGATATTGCTCCACTATTTTTCGCCACAGCATTGGGGGAATTGGTGATCCTCTGCCCATCTTGACTTCTGAGAAACAGTGCCACTCTGAGAGGCTCTTTTTATACCCAATCATGTTGCCAATTGACCTAATAATTGCAAATTGGTTCTCCAGCTGTTCCTTATATGTACATCTAACTTTTCCAGCCTCTTATTGCTACCTGTCCCAACTTTTTTGGAATGTGTAGCTCTCATGAAATCCAAAATGAGCCAATATTTGGCATGACATTTCAAAATGTCTCACTTTCAACATTTGATATGTTATCTATGTTCTATTGTGAATAAAATATAAGTTTATGAGATTTGTAAATTATTGCATTCCTTTTTTATTCACAATTTGTACAGTGTCCCAACATTTTTGGCATCGGGTTTCTAAGTAAAGTACAGGAGTTTTGCTCTTTTTCAGAGTTAGTGGTTGGCTCTCAAAAGAGCCGTTTAGGAATAAACTTTGTACTAATAAGACTTACTTCTTCTTGGGAGCTGTCTTTTTAGGCTTGGCGGCTTTAGGCTTTGCCGCCTTGGGTTTAGCTGCCTTGGCCTTTTTGGGGCTCTTGGCTGCTTTCTTAGCGGCTGCTGGCTTCTTTGCCTTCTTGGGGCTCTTCGTCGCCTTCTTAGCGGCTGCGGCGGCGGGTTTCTTGGCCTTCTTGGGCGATTTCTTCGCGGCTTTGGGCTTCTTTGCCGCTGCGTTCTTGGGCTTCTTGGCGGCAGCGGGTTTCTTCGCTTTAGGAGCCGCTTTCTTGGCCGCGGGCTTCTTCTTGGTCTCGGCTTGCTGCTTGTTGAGCTTGAATGAGCCCGAGGCGCCGGTCCCTTTGACCTGCACCAGAGTGCCTTTAGTTACCAGGCTCTTGATGGCGATCTTAACGCGGGAGTTGTTCTTCTCCACGTCGTAGCCGCTGGCGGCGAGAGCTTTCTTCAGGGCGGCGAGGGACACGCCGCTCCTCTCCTTGGATGCAGATACAGCTTTGACGATGAGCTCGCCGACGCCTGGACCTGCTTTCTTGGCTTTCGCGGCGGACTTCTTCTTGGGCGCTTTGGCCGGGCCGGCAGCAGCCGAGGCTGGGGTGGTTTCTGCCATTTCTCTCTGATCGGATCTGAAGTCTTTCAAACGCTGTCTGGTTTCAGCAATGAATAGCACTCGCGCGGCGCTGCTGCTCTTAAATAACACACGAGAACCTTATAGACTCAACCTGCCCGCTCGGTGTCTGTGCGCGTCCACGAGCCCCTCGCGCGTGTGTTTTCTTCTCTCACATTTGGGGCAAAACTGAAGCGGTAAAATAGTTTGTCACAGTCAAAACAAAGTGAACACCAAGCAGAGGTTCTGAGCTTTCATTGGAGACTAAAACACGCCAAGAGGAAATGTTTCCTTTGCCTCCCTCAGATCAAACCCAAGGCGAGCATCAGCCACGGGGAAAAGCCGCGTGTAAATTTGACGGATAGTTTAAGTGTTAAAGTTGCTAAAAGCCCAAACGCGTCCTCTGTGTGTTCAGCAAACAGTCTGAAAGAGACTTTAACGAAATCAGCATCAGTGAGGGCGCGAGGAGGCTTTCATACAGCTGCTGTTTTTGGGCAGCTTGAAGCACACGAACATCATCCGGAGGACCCGAATCTCTCTGTGACTCTCATGTCTGGCCAGCAGATGATCTGTCCTCATAATAATAAACACACATGATCACTCAAGTGTTAATGTTTTAACTAAATCATCATATTTGTTTCTCCTCATCTCTCATTCATCTCAGTTTTCGGCATGTGAAATGAGGATTGTGTTGGAGCTCATCTGAATGAGTTAGCAAGTGACTTAAATAACAACCTTTTCTCACTATTTCTTATTTCCCTTCTTGTTCTAGCTTATACTTTTCTGGACAATGTTGAAACCTTTTTATTGCTAGAATTTCTCATGTCATTGCCTCCTATATTCCTCATCTGTAAGTCTCTTTGGATAAAGTGTCTCCTAAATGAATAAATGTAAATAATAAATCACAGGTCACTCATTGTAATTTTTTTTTAATAATTTGATTTAGCCACTATTAAATGCTAGTCGTATTATTCATACTCTATGTTTGATATATTTGCACAGAGGTTAGGGTTTTGTTTTTAAAGATTTAAAAACCATTAAAAAAAATTTAAAAAATCTAGTTTTGTCGGGTCTCAGATGTTTACAAATTCCTAAAAGATGTTTGTTGGATTTGACAACATCAGGGTTACGAGGGTTTCCTGACCCAGGACAATATTTTTGTTACTTTTGTTATTGTAAAAAGAAATGGGGCTCTCATGGCACAGTAATTATATGAAACATAATTTTCCTCATGCTTCACTGTATTAGTGAGGAGATTTTGTGCCACACACGTAAAACCAAACATACACCATCTCTCTTTAACCCTGAACCAAAACTGAGAGACTTCTCGACCTAAAACAACACACTTTGAACATTGATGTGCTTAAATGGATATAATTTTTGTTCTTGAAACTGATTGAACAATGATACATGTATTTTATTCATAAACTAACAGTATCAGGGTTTCCAACTTTGCTCGGCTGGTTGGAGTGAGATTTTGAGGACATCAATGACAAGAGGTTAAGGATCCAACAATTTATTTTTAATTATGTCTTAATAATGTAATATTCAAATTACCCAAATACTTATGTCTAATTTTGAACTAGATCCAGTTTTTTTAAGAAACTGTCCCTATTGACTAATATTGCCAGCCAGTCAGATTTCTCACTGACTAGTTTATTAAAAACAAAAATAGTTTTGTATGATCTACACTGTGGCAAAAATGTGCAATAAATAGGCCTATAGGTCACAATATAAGCTTGCTGGTCCACAGATGTAAAGAAGTTTTAGAAAACAAGAAAAGCAAAGGCAAAATCTGAATGCAAACAGATCAGAGGCAGAAAGTTCTGTAAGAAAACACACACGCAGTCCCTGAAAACATTCATTTATTGTTCTTGAAAAGCCTAAATGTAAAGGACTCCTGTTACTATTTCTTGCGTAAATTTTATTCATGACAGTTTGAGACGGAAGGTGTGAGTTGGCAACTCTAGTTTTATCCGTGTCATTAAACACAGATGGATGCACTTGGAAAGGCTGGAAAACAACGTCCCACACCGGAATATGTCAAATAAAAAACAAACAAAACAAAAAAAACAGCATTTTTGACTTCTCAACAAATCATTATGATCTCTCGGTTCTGCTAGTCTCATATAAAATTTCAATGATTAAATATATTAAATATATGGCAGTCATTGTGGAAGAAATTTGTATTAATATGCTTATTTTATTAATATGCTTATGGAACACTGTTATGATTGCATGGCTTGTAATTGAATTTCTAATATTCATTACATAAGAGTAAACGGGTGTTGGTATGTTGGTACGGGTGTTGGTACGTGACAGGAGGGCCTACACTCAAGGATAGAATATGATGAACAAGTCTAAGAATGCCTAGAAAGAAAACATTGAGAGATGAGCTATAAAAGAGGAAGGATGCCCTCCCCTCACTGTCACACTCTGCAGGCACTCTCTGTACGACCGCTGACCTTTTCATGCAAGGAAATAAACCATCTTCAAAGACAATTGGAAATGTTTGTCTCTTATTCAGTGATGATTTTATTTGCCACAACAGTCATCATGAAGGAAAAAATATATATCTATACATCTGTTTGTAAGCAAGTTTGTATACAAGCAGGAATTATAAAGAACTTACATTAGCAAAATCAATCAAAAACTCACAGTAAGCAGGTGGGAAAATCTGAGGATGTCTGAAGGACGCTAATCACAGCCTGGCTGTTAAAACAATTAAACTTTCAGAGTGCAAAAAATTCACAAACAACATCCAAGACTGTGAGGTGAAGGCATAAACGCAGAAGCTGACACTTTTCACCACATTAAAAACTACAACCTCACTTTGAGCTGGTGTATTTGGTCACAGCCTTTGTGCCCTCGGACACGGCGTGTTTGGCCAGCTCTCCGGGCAGCAGCAGACGCACGGCGGTCTGGATCTCTCTAGAAGTGATGGTGGAGCGCTTGTTGTAGTGCGCCAGACGAGACGCCTCACCGCTCGAAGATGTCGTTGACGAAAGAGTTCATGATGCCCATCGCCTTGGAGGAGAGGCCGGTGTCAGGATGAACCTGCTTCAGGACTTTGTACACATAGATAGCTCTCCTTCCTGGACCTCTTGCGCTTCTTTCCTCCCTCACCGGTGGTCTTGGTGACGGCCTTCTTGGAGCCCTTCTTTGTCATTTGTTACTGCAGGACTTCATACAGTGCGTATCTTATTTATATACCCCACAGTTCACAGGTTTGATATTTCATCTAGTGGTTGAAGAAATGAAGCTTTTCGAAACTTTAATTGAACCAATAGAGTGGTGCCGTTAGCATCGCACTGGTTCCCTCGACAAAAACCAATAGGATTTTCCCATAGGCTTTTGGATTATCGCTAAAAACAAGCTCTGTGATCAACAAAAGTTTATGATACTTACACGTTTTATCCATCAAGATATTATCTCAGTTTTTATCTCAAACATTTTCCCAGAACGTTTGAGGTAGAATAGTTTATAAGAGCACAATTATGAGCATAATGAGGCTGTTACCTGCAGGTTACCTGTTCGACGTGATGATGTTCAAAAAATCAGGAGTGGGGCAATACTGATGTATTTTATGGCGTAGAATAAAACGTGAAAGTGTCTTGAGCTCGTGTTCACCACAGACCTTATTTCGGCCATTTCCAACCAAAATCAAAATCCCATTCAAAAAACCAACTCGCTTACGGCCTACAAAGTGATGTCATACCTGCACCACTCTATTGGTTGGCAAAATGGTTCATTTTTTTTTTCAAAGCGCTCAACGCGCCACACACTGCTGACGCCTGCTGGTCAAAATAGTGTAAATGCAATGCAAAGCATGCATAAAAACACCTTTTCACGTTTTATTGAAAGTGTAATCTATTAAATGTAATTAACAAATGATCTAATACAATTAAATATGAAATGTTTGTTCAATATGAAGGGCTCATTTTCTGGATAGCTTGGTTAATCGGTCCAATAAGAAACTATTAACTAAAACTCTTCCTTCTGTTATACAAATGTTTCATTACAAATGTGCACAAATTCAAAAAAACCATAGACGCTGGTTCATGGGTTCACAGTCAGAGGTCATCGCCCCTAACGGCGACCCATTGGAAATTCCAAACAGTTACGGCATATGGACGTTTACTCATAACAATAATGGAATATTAAATGTTGGCAAGTGTTACAGAATGTTGCAGGAATCATCTATCCATCCATCCGTTCTCCAAACCGCTTGTCCTATAGGGATGTGGGGATGCTGGCGCCAGAGGACACCGTGGACAGATGGCCTGTCCATCACAGCAGCATTTATCAACATTTAATGAATAAATTACATTTATCAAATCGTCTCTTAATCGGCACATGCCGTTTCTGTTTTATATGAAAACAAAGGCAATTCTCCACAACATATCTACATTTATTTTATTTTAATATACTGAATACTCTAGCAACCACATATCAATAAACTTGCAATCCTTCACATTACCTTTGCAAAACCCTATCAGCAACGACACGACTGTAAAAAAAATCCACGTAAAATTTTCGGTAAAAAAACGGCAGCTGTGGTTGCCAGAACTTTACCGTAAAAAATATGGTAGCAACATTTTAGGTTTTACAGAATTAAGTTAAATTTACAGTAAATAACCGTATTTCATTAACTGAAATAATGTTAAATTACCAACCTATTGAAATACTAATATCAGTTATGTACCTTAGCTCATCACAAGCAGCTTTTAGGAGGACAATACTAATATATAGAAGGTGCACAGTGTCATTCACACAAACACTAAACACCATCATGGTAACACACAATGCAATAAACATTAATTTAACATTAAATGTAACATAAAACCCTAATGTACATAACTGATTAGAAAAAAACTAAGAAGAGACATTTATTTCAACGAAAATACATCAAATGTGAAGTGTCACACAGGGAATTCTGGGAATGTCAATTTACGTTTTTTCACTGTAAATTACACAACGACTTGTTCTTTTTCACTTCCAAAAACTGTCAATTTAACGGTATTTTACTGTAAAATTATATTAAACGTAAGGTTAGATCTATTACAGTTATTCACCGTATATAGTACGGAAACTTTCTGTTAACCAGTTAACTGTTTTTAACCGTAGCATTTTTACAGTCTTTTACCGTTAAAATCACGACATCTAGTGTAACAGTCACCCTCTGTCATCTCCTCCACACTACATTTCCCATCATCATTCCTGCTCACCACCTGCACTCAGTCAGCCATCACCACACATGGCAGATCATCACCAGAGTCCTGAATCCCTGCACCTGCTCACCCTCATCAACTCACCCTTTATCTGCCACTGTTCCCTTCACTTCAGCATCTGATCTCGTCTATGACATGTACACATGACCTACCTGCAATACTCACCTGAGATACCTACCTGCATTCCTGATCCGTCTTCTGTCTACCACTTTCTGATCCCCTGTGTCATCCGCCTGGATTCTCCCTGCACCAGCCTACTGCCCTGCTTCTTCACCTGCAAGAAGGAAAGACCATTTTACAACCAGATAAGCCTTCAGTGACATTTCACCTGCATATCTCTTACCTGTTGAATCCCCGCTCTGCTCCCATTCCATCTGCAATAAAGACTTGTTATTGTGACTACTTCGTCTGCTCTCCTCTGTTTGTGACATCTAGCCTAAAAGAGCCTTAAAGTTACTGTGGCCCAACAGCTAAGAAACCATGATAACTTTAAATGTTTCATTAAGGTACTTTGTGTGCATCATATAGGTCAAGGGCTAATAGAAACTGAAAATAGAAACTGACCAGATCCAGTTGGAGCAGCCATTCATTTTTAACCCTTGTGCATCCTTATGGACATTTTTGTCTTTTTCAGTTTTGTTTTTTTGATCATTTTGCCTGTGTTAATGCTAACTACATAAATTGACACAGGTGTGTATTTTTATTGGAATTTTACTATTTCACCCCCATTTCCTTTTAATAAAATTTTTTTGCAATAGGTACACAAAATAGTTCCTCTTAGCACCGTTTGGACAAAAATGTCCCCATTGAAATTTTTAATCCCAGGGCCGTTTAACTATAAAATGTTGCAATCTTTGTTAATATGCTTTCATTCTGTTGGCAAGGCTTCAAAATTTAAATTTTTATTTAAAATTATTTATTTAAATTTAAATCTCATTTTTTGAGATATCAACCTTAAATTTGGAACACTGCTTTTTTAGATTTATGGCTTTGATTTTCTAGCAGTTTTAGAGTTCAACATGTTTCATAAAATATATATTTATATAAAATATTATTCATAAATCATTTTCATTAACTTAAACCTCTATAACTTTTTTTTACGGTTTCACTTTTTAAACTTAAGTCTGTGCTCCCAATATTAATTTTTTTATGACAGTTTTTTGACATTGACATTTTTGTCCTCTATGGACCGATGTGTAACTTTTTTTAATTGATGCACAAGGGTTAATATTAACTAGCCAAAATTCAAGAATTACTCTATATATTGTATTCTCTATATATCAATACCATTATACATCTATAACAATATCAGTCTAAACCTAAAGTAATCTTGACAAACGATATATAATTTGAAAGCTTTCAGATTCTAGTTTTCATATTTGGTGACTGATTTTCAAAAGAAATGACAGCGCAACAGAAAAATAGCGATAGATTCTTAATTTGTGGGTTTTAGATATTGAATTCAAATCAAATATTAACATTACTGCCCAAATTACTTCTGAAAAGGATGTCTACTTCATAAATATTTTGAAAATATGGAAATATATGGTTCAGATCACTCAAACTATATACACTCACCTAAAGGATTATTAGGAACACCTGTTCAATTTCTCATTAATGCAATTATCTAATCAACCAATCACATGGCAGTTGCTTCAATGCATTTAGGGGTGTGGTCCTGGTCAAGACAATCTCCTGAACTCCAAACTGAATGTCAGAATGGGAAAGAAAGGTGATTTAAGCAATTTTGAGCGTGGCATGGTTGTTGGTGCCAGACGGGCCGGTCTGAGTATTTCACAATCTGCTCAGTTACTGGGATTTTCACGCACAACCATTTCTAGAGTTTACAAAGAATGGTGTGAAAAGGGAAAAACATCCAGTATGCGGCAGTCCTGTGGGCGAAAATGCCTTGTTGATGCTAGAGGTCAGAGGAGAATGGGCCGACTGATTCAAGCTGATAGAAGAGCAACTTTGACTGAAATAACCACTCGTTACAACCGAGGTATGCAGCAAAGCATTTGTGAAGCCACAACACGCACAACCTTGAGGCGGATGGGCTACAACAGCAGAAGACCCCACCGGGTACCACTCATCTCCACTACAAATAGGAAAAAGAGGCTACAATTTGCACGAGCTCACCAAAATTGGACAGTTGAAGACTGGAAAAATGTTGCCTGGTCTGATGAGTCTCGATTTCTGTTGAGACATTCAGATGGTAGAGTCAGAATTTGGCCTAAACAGAATGAGAACATGGATCCATCATGCCTTGTTACCACTGTGCAGGCTGGTGGTGGTGGTGGTGTAATGGTGTGGGGGATGTTTTCTTGGCACACTTTAGGCCCCTTAGTGCCAATTGGGCATCGTTTAAATGCCACGGCCTACCTGAGCATTGTTTCTGACCATGTCCATCCCTTTATGACCACCATGTACCCATCCTCTGATGGCTACTTCCAGCAGGATAATGCACCATGTCACAAAGCTCCAATCATTTCAAATTGGTTTCTTGAACATGACAATGAGTTCACTGTACTAAAATGGCCCCCACAGTCACCAGATCTCAACCCAATAGAGCATCTTTGGGATGTGGTGGAACGGGAGCTTCGTGCCCTGGATGTGCATCCCACAAATCTCCATCAACTGCAAGATGCTATCCTATCAGTATGGGCCAACATTTCTAAAGAATGCTTTCAGCACCTTGTTGAATCAATGCCACATAGAATTAAGGCAGTTCTGAAGGCGAAAGGGGGTCAAACACAGTATTAGTATGGTGTTCCTAATAATCCTTTAGGTGAGTGTATGTTCACTGGTGGAGTGATCTAATGGAGAAGTTTGGTACTGCACAAAAAAAAAAAATATTGGGTTGATATCTCTTTTTTTGAGATATCAACCCAAAATTTGGCACCGAACTTGTTCAGATATTTAGCTCTGGTTTTCTTGAAGTTTTAGAGTTGGGTATGTTTTGTAAAATATATATTTTATATAAAATCTAAAAATATATGTTTGTTGATAATTTTCATAAACTTAAACTTAATAACTTTACTTTTACAACTTTTTTCACTTGTACAATAATCTGTTAAGTGTTCCTTTTAAAACGATACCAAACTTAAAGGGATAGTTCACCCAAAAATGAAAATTAGCCCATAATTTACTCACCCTCAAGTCATCCTAGGTGTATATGAAATTTTTTTTTTTCCCAGACAAATACAATCAGAGTTATATTAAAATATTTTTCACATTTTTCCATCTTAAAAATATATCTAAATTACAGCATATACTCTCAATGACAAATGCAGAAAAGTTAATTCATGAGTTCATCACTGTTTTCTGCAAAGTGACTTGACTTGTAGCTGAGGAGGCGATGAGCCACGATGGGTTGAAGGGCCGAAGCGGAGCAATGCGGCAGTCAGATGTTCATGAGGCCTGGGCTGTGATCTTGGGTCCTTTGACCATAGTTGAATGGACTGAACAGATGACCGCAGTTATCTCTGGTGGAGTCAAAGGGCAGAGGTGGAGCCAGGCAAATGGGTGGAGCCAGGGGAGGGGGCAGAGCTAGAGAACCTGACAAAATCCGATGGAGAGGGACGGAGCCAGGAAGCTGGATGGAACCAGTGAAGAGGGCGGAGCCAGGAAGCTGAATGGAACCAATGAAGAGGGCGGAGCCAGGAAGCTGGATGGAGCTGGTGGAGAGGAGTGGAGATATATATTTTATATATATATATATATATAAAATTCAGAACCAATAAAAATAGTACTTTTAAGCAATATTAAGTTTGAAATGATAGAGTTTTTACATAAAGGCAATTAAAAAATGATTTGGGTTTAAGTTGGAATGCTGTAATATTAACTTAATGTAAATAGTAAGATTGAACAAACTCAAATAATATAAAAGTGATTGACCTAGTGAAATTAAGTTGATAAAAAGTAATAAATTAAGTTGAAAAACTAAGTTGAAATCATTAAAAGTCACACTGTTAGTTATAATGACACGACACTGAAAAAACGAACAGTTGTATCAACTTAAACAAATGACTTCAATTGGTAAGACCTAAATATGTTATAGAATAATAATAAATAATAATATAAATAATAATAGAATTAACAGTCTGACTTTATGATGGACTGCAGCACTAAATAATCAAGACAAAAAAATCTGAAGTACAGTTACATTTAATATATGTTAATCAAACTTTAAAAGTGAGAAGAAAATCGTATAATAAAATTAATACAATAACATTTTATTAAATTATTTTAAATAATTTAATGAGAGGTGTAAAAAAAAACTCAGGGCTCAGTGCTAGGACCGTTGCTTTTCACCCTGTACATGCTACCACTGGGAGATATTATTAGGAAGCATGGCGTTAATTTTCATTGTTATGCTGACGATACTCAGCTCTATATTTCTTCACGCCCTGACGAAACTTACCAATTCACAAGATTAACAGAATGCATAGCTGATATAAAAAATTGGATGACTAGTAATTTCCTGCAACTTAATTCAGAAAAAAACTGAATTTTTAATCATTGGACAAAAAAACTCCACAAGTAGTAACCTAGAATACTGTCTAACACTCGATGGCTGCTCTGTCAAGTCCTCGTCGTCAGTTAGGAACCTGGGTGTGCTCTTTGATACCAAAGCCACTTTTCTAGCATCTGTAAAACTGCATTCTACCATCTTAAAAATATATCTAAATTACGGCACATGCTTTCAATGCAAAATGCTGAACAGTTAGTTCATGCGTTCATGACCTCAAGGCTAGATTATTGTAATGCTCTACTGGGTGGTTGCCCAGCTCGCTTAATAAATAAACTGCAGCTGGTCCAAAACGCAGCAGCTAGAGTTCTTACTAGAACCAGGAAGTATGACCATATTAGCCCGGTTCTGGCAACACTGCACTGGCTCCCTATTAAACATTGTATACATTTTAAAATCTTGCTGATTACTTACAAAGCACTAAATGGTTTAGCTCCCCAGTACTTGAGCGAGCTCTTAACGCATTATACTCCATCACGTCTATTGCGGTCTCAAAATTCTGGCCAGTTGATAATACCTAGAATATCAAAATCAACTGCAGGCGGTCGATCCTTTTCCTATTTAGCACCTAAACTCTGGAACAGTCTTCTTAGCATTGTTCGGGAAGCAGACACACTCTGTCAGTTTAAATCTAGACTAAAAACACATCTCTTTACTATGGCATACACATAAAACATTTTTAATTTCTATTATTCAAATCAGTTAAATGATTGTTTTAGGCTGCATTAACTAGGTCAGCCGGAACCGGGAACACTTCCCATAACACCTGATGTACTCGTTACATCATAAGAAGAATGGCATCTACGCTAATGTTAGTCTCTCTGTTTATGCCGAGGTTTACTGCAGTCGGCCGGATCCGGGCCGTATCCAGACCAGATGGTGGACCTTAGCCTGGACATGACGAATGTATCCCTGAAGTGTCTGCAGAGACCGTGTCAATTAAACTCCCCCCTGTAAATGCCGCATCGACACGACATCCTCATTAAACCCGTCTCCGGCGTGACGACCCCAATCTTTCGAATAATCCTACGAATATCTATTGATCTAATATGACTTCTGACCTGTAATGTTGCCAGAATCATAATCATACACTATTTGTTCGTCAGCCAGAGGAGAACTGGCACCCCGACTGAGCCTGGTTTCTCCCAAGGTTTTTTTCTCCATTCTGGCTCTGAAGAAGTTTTGGTTCCTTGCCACCGTCGCCTTTGGCTTTTGGCTTGCTCAGTTGGGGACACTTAAATTTCAACTATATTACTGATCTGCCCGCATTGACACTATATGATAATTGAAATGAGCTGGATGACATCACCGCTTTCTCCAGAGCGGCTGTACAGCCGAATCAAATTTCCGTTGCATTATTTTCCTGTTACCACTGTGAAGCTGCTTTGAAACAATTGCCATTGTAAAAAGCGCTATATAAATAAAGGTGATTTGATTTTTGATTTAAAATAATATTAAATAGACTATATAAAGAACGCATGTTTGTTTTAACTCTAATACAAATATTGCTTTTTCATCCGAATTAAAATGGGTAAAAACAGGTTTTATTTAAAACATCTTTTCTGAATGAATAAAACCTGTTTTATAAAATGAGCAGGTTTGATTAACAAGGTTTTGGTGTTTTCCACTAGAGCACGCTGTTGTGTAGGCATGTTCATGCCAAGTCATTCATATCATTTTCCCCAACTATTTTATTATTTTATTTTATTTTGTTGTTATTTTGTCATTTTAATTGTTTGTGCATCTGTTCTCAAATTTAAATAACTTTAAGAAGATTTTGCCCAACCTGAACAAGACCCTTCCCTGTGGCACGAGCGCAAACTGAAAGACGCGTTGCGATTGGCTAGCGCTTCATCGAGTACCGCTCTGATTGGTTCGTGTCGTTCCAGTGGACTCATCAGTTTGTTATTGACGCTAGTTGTCTGAAATGTTCCTGCGTTCGCTGTCACACTCCAGTAAATATCCTGTTTACCACTTCACCATCTTATACATGATTATATGAGGTAAGATTAACCTGCTTCCTCTTTCAATACGGCTTTGTAGTTATATCTTCAGTGTTTTAGCTCTTGTTTTAGAGCTGTTAGCAATAGCAAGTGTGAGGGACTGACAGAGAATCAGCGCTAATATTAGCTCTCGTATTGTCATTATTTATACACTGCATCAACGAAACATGCATTCATACAAAAATAATAACAACTAATCAAATACCACACCCGATCAACCATTTGACCCGTGCAGTTTGTGTTTTTTCCGTGTTTGCATACGGCTAGTTAGCTTCGGTTGCTATTTCTCCCATTAGTCGATCATATTTGCAACATGTTTTATTACACATAGTGTTGAATGACAAGTTATGTGTGATTTGAATCAGTGTGAGGGTCAAATGCGGATCAGACTGAACCTATGCAGGCGCACATACTAAACATATGGTGTTGTTTTGAGTCTCCTGTTATTTTTCCTTTTATTGTGAGCTTTTATAAAATGTTATCAGTGTTTTCTAGGGCCTTTATCTGTTTTAACGAATATAAGTGTTTACTGCAAATACAGTGTTCATGATTGTAAAACATGACCATAACTGTTGTAACGTTCATATTGATTTGCAATGAGATTTTTAATCTCCTCCATGTTTTGAATGAAACTTCACAGTTGTCTGTTGTTTTCTTTTTATTATTTGCTGCATTAGTTCTAAGCAAAATTATTTAATTTGCAAAAACAAAGAAAGAAAGAAACCTGCTATTTAAAAGTTTTGAGTGAAAACATTCAGCAGGGTGTTAGGTTGAGTTATTGGCAAATGGACATTGGCATGCACTTTTTCAACATCTACATTTTGTAGTCTTTATTGACAAGATTTTTAAGAATCCCCTAGTGATTGTCTTTTTAAATTGATTTTGTGAATCCCCCCGTACAATTAAATAATCTGTTTTCTTTTACATTGCTGGGCAATATGCAACCAGTTTAAAATAAAATAATGCAGTGTGGTCACTACTGCACAGTTTGTGTCAGAAATTGAGTCCATGAGACTGTAGTCGCTTGATAATTGAGCTAGGTAGATTTGAGTTTCATCTGCTGTTAACATTATTGCCATTGTTTGACCTAGAGAGCATACAGATCGAACATGAGAGGTCCAAAGAATTCACCCAAAACACATTCATTATAGCAATGTGGGTTGAGTTAGTAAATTAATACTTGGGTCATTCCGTGTCAACTCAACAGAGGTCCTGGTTCAAATTTTTGATTTTGTTAATATTTTTTAAATAGTGATGAAAGCCAAAATATTAAATGTCACAGATGTATATTGACCGAGTAATCCAGTCAATTTTGTAGAGGGGGTCAAAATGACAATGTTCACCTGAGATTTGGAGCCAAATGACTTTAGAAAGATAGAATTTTTTTTTTTATAATATAAAAAGTATTTTTAAATATGAAAGTATCAGCTGTATGCAAAATGACCCACATTTGGTTTTTGACCGCTGAACTTTACCGGTGTACTCATGGAGCCGCATTAAGATCTCCATATCTCTGGGACTGAACCATCGAGGGCCTTTAAAATGGAGATACCAAAAGAAAAGTTTAAGAATCAGAATCTAAAAGGATATTAAGATATCTTTAATACTTCTTCAGTTGCAGGCATTCAAACTTGAGATAAAAATTACATTACGTTTTACATTTTGCCTTTCATACCTATTTATGTTTGTCTTTCTACAGAAAAAATATGAACAAAATCAAAAAATTTGAGCTGTGGAAGTTTCAGAAGTAAACAGATAAAATCAATCATTTGAAGTCTTTCTGTTAGACTGTAATGTCACAAACAGTGAATCAGCACTACCACATACCGCTACCTGCAATACAACACTTTCACTTGCGTTTGCAATATAATGATGCTGTTAACAGGAACCACAGCAGCAGTGAAATGTGTTTAACAAACGTACTTGATAACAACTATATCAAAAAGTCTAGCGAATAAAACAGCCTTGAATAACGTGCAGTCGCCTGTAAGAGCTGAAAGCCAGAATTCTGTTTCAATGCTTTAAACATAGTTAGCATACCACAAAAGACGATATCTTTTATTTGATAGGTAATCACCCAGTTGCACAACTGCATTGTTTGCAAGTATAGAAAATGTTAAAACTAGAGATGCTCGGATCAGAAGTTTTGCAGCTGATACGACTACTAATTTCTTGTCATCATGATCGCCCGATCTTGTTCATTCAAGATTTATATAGCCTTAGATATTTTGAAAACGTTTGCTGCACGGTTAAAAAATACGCTGCACATAAAATTGAGCTTTTGAGGGAAATAAAACTGGTGTCACATTTTTTTATTATTTCATTAATGTAAAATACCAGTAGGCCTAAATAAAACGAAATGTTTTGGCTATAAACATTATAAACACTATTAACAGAGCCCCTCACTCCACAATATGTGGGATAATAAAAATGAAAAATAAATGTATAGCTAGGCTATATAAACGTCAAGCCAAATGAATTCATTTAAAGTGAAACTGAAACAGAAACTGGCGTTGGGCTCACGTAGATTACCGCTCTCATTTAACACGAATCCAAATGTTTCCATATTTGCGATGCATTTGAATGCTAAACTATTATTTATTATGTATCCACGAAAGACATCATCCTTCACATGTGCTTGGCGTAACTCCACAATGGGCCGGTGCTTGTGCTGAATGGCACAGATTGTACTACGGACTATTAAAATTAAATTTGAGCAGTGGAACTTTTTATATGTTTGGTTTGACTTTATTTTATTTTGATAATGAACAGGCTGCGATGTCAAGTTAGCAATTCTAGAAATGATATGTTGTGTGTGCGCGAGACTGCTAAAATTTTACTCAAATATTTATGATGGTTAAAGAGAGTTTGCGACACCATGAATAATTTCATCTTCGCGAGTCTGCACGATCACTTTTTTCCTTATAACAGCAGAAACAGCTTCAAATACTCCCATCATTTATGGTCATACAGGTAAGAGTAAGACATCATTTGAAACTCTAAAGGGTTATTTGTGTACACTCACAATAATAAACAAACAGGATGCGCTTTCTGCGTCTTGGTTTTCTTTCCATGAACTTGTTTTTTGGAGCGTGTCACAAAAATGAACCGAAACTCAGCATAACGCCTACTACTTGTTAGGGCTGGGTAAAAAAATAGCGATTTCTCGATTTTTAATCGATTCTCATTTTTACGAACCGATATCGATTCTTAAATCCCAAGAATCGATTAGTCATCCTGTTTTCAGTTGATGAATGAACGGAACATTGTAATGTGCCTCCCATCCAATAAATCGCAATAATCTTTGTGCTTTCACACAAAATCTCGAATTTGGTCCATTTTATTACGGAAAAAAAAACAACGTTTTGGCGCTGTTTAATGTGGTGTGACCGATCGCAGTAGCGCCTCAGTTTAAGAGAAGCGGCACCGTGGAGCTCACGTGAACTGATCATCTCCTCCGCTTTAATACCAGTTACAGCGTGAAATAAACATGAATGAACATCAGAAGATATGTTAAAACATAGATGTACTGAAATCCGTATCACATCACATGTAATCAGTGTTTCAACCACAGAAAGACGTCAAATAAACAATATGTCACATAACATCACATTTACCTCAGAAAAACCATATTCAGTGACTATAAACGCGCGTTAGTGAGCTAGAATAATGAACTCTAGAGAGGAGCATTTTGATTTATATATGCACCACATTACATATTCATCATATTTTTTTATTGTTCTTTCAATATTTATCAGTAAAGTTTTTATGACAGCTACCATTTAAATGTTTATATTTCAAAAAACGAACTGGAGTAGAAATATGATTATGTAATTGTAAAGTTAGTATTAGGCTATAACTTTATTATTATTAAAAAAAACATCCTTGAGTGTAATTTGTGTTTATATAAAATAATCAGTTAATTTTAACCTTCAATATTACAGTAATGTAGTACCAACCGACATCCATGTATAGTTTACAGCATTAGTTGAGAGATTTTTTTTTTCCTCAAGAAAATTTGCCATGTACTGTATCTGATATATATCCAAAATAAACTAATCGAGTTGAATCGGAATTGAAGCGAAAGCTTGTGAATAGAAATCGAATCGAATCTTGAAATTTGTGTCAATACCCAGCCCTACTACTTGTTGCACTGATTTTTCTTTTGTTTTGTTAATTTGTTAATCATTTAAAGCTGCAGTCCGTAACTTTTTTTGGTTAAAAATGATCCAAAATCAATTTTTGAGCAAGTACACAACAAGCCAGTATTCAAAACTATCTCCTTACCTTAGCCCCATTCACAACGGTAAGCTTGTAATAATGTGTTATCATTTAAGTGGTATGGTGGATTTCCGCGGGAAATTCAAGCATGTCTTTGCGTCTGTATACATAAAGAAAGAGTATCACATGTGAGGAGCCTGTTCTTCAGCGGATCATTTTCTCACAGCAGCTGGAGTAATTAAATTTATCATTTTGATGGCGGATTGTAATCCAGAAAGGCCCAAATGACATCATCAGTGACAACTGGAGATTCACCCGTAGTCAAAAGCAGAAGATTAGACTTTACGGAAATTGAAATCTACAGGTAACGCTAATAAACACTAAATACACGTAGTCACGCAATGCTAATGCTGTTAACATTAACAATTTGAGAACAAAGTATAACAATAATAATAATTTGCACGGTTTGATGTTATACGAGCGACCGTTAGATTTAATGACCGTTGGTAGTGCGATTTATTGTAATGTTTTGTTCCCAAAAGTGGCAGACATGTTGCTTACTTGTTCAGATGACAGATGACAGATTATTTAGGTTATTCTCCAAGACGTCGAATCTGTGATTCTGAAGTACAGTATCCACACCGGTGCGGTGAATGAATGACAGCCGCACATACTCCTCAAAACATGAGATTCATCCGCGCCGACGCACAACTCACGTACAGATGATAACTCCGCAAATAACTGCAATTGCAGGTTTCAAACAGAGATGGTGACACAGAGGCAAAACTTACGGACTGCAGCTTTAAGTGAAATATATTTTGCGCATTTATTCCTTTTAGGCTAAATGATTTTATTCCGTCTTTTCTCCGTTCACAGAAGTGCTGCATGATGGGACGATGTGTGAATCCTCATAATCTGTTGTTTTTAATGGGTCACAGACACTTATTCATTCTAATTTAACATAATCTTGTCTTTTAACGGTTAACAAACAGTTTCAGTTGTCGGTTAGGGGCAAAAAAACCAAAAGAACATCCCTACTTAAAAGTAATGGCTTGTACAAAAGAAATTATAAAAATAATATGCGGCCAATCGATTGGAGCATCCCTAAGTAATAATAACGCTAATGTTTTTCCAGTATTTTTAGACAATATCTGTGTTTGTTGCAGTCCAACCAAATGATCTCTGAGGACAGTAAAGTTGCCCATTTTTGTTTTGTCCATTTAAAGTATATAAATCGTTCTGCATGAATCATTTCTGGCCTGGTGTTGAGTCAAGCTAAAATTTCATTGTGAAATAATTGTCTGTGGAAAGGCATGTAACCCATTGCCAGCGTATTAGATATGATCTGGCAGGCATGGCTCAATTCAATGCCAACCGGAAAACACGCTCCATGAAATCCCTGTAAGGATCACAGAAGTATGATTCCCCCTCAACCCAGTTTGTTATGGCCTGGAGGAGCAGATCACATGGCAGATTTCACATTCTTCAGGGTTTCAGCAGACAGTCATCCAGGCAATCTTCCCATGATGCCCACAATGAGGGGTGGAGGCCTGACTCCTCTGGCCTTGACCTCTCAGAGCAGCCATGTGAGTCTTTAATCTTCGCCCAGACACCCTGAGCCTCTTCATCTTCATGGCTTTCCTCTTCCTTATCCGTCATTTGAAGGGTTTGAAGATGAAATTATTCATGGCGTCGCAAACACTCTTTAACCATCATAAATATGTGAGTAAAACTTTAGCAGAATCGTTCAAAGCTTTACATGTTTTCTGGTTGGAACTGGGTAGAAAAATACTACTGCGATGTATAGCAACAATTAAAAAAGAATTGGTGGGCGAAATCTGTGTGGTTGTCATGAAAATGTTACAATGCAAAAAATTTCAGTGGTCTTAAAACAAGATTTGTTTTCTTAAGTTTAGTTTCCTATTAATTTTGGGATACAATATGTCTTGGATACACAAACAGGTTGTGTGAGATACAGTCTGTCTGGTCAGAATTCACACACACACACACATTTTAAGGAAGCGAGCAGAAGATGTATTTCCCACTTTGAACAAAGTGGGGATTTCCTGCAGTGAGATACTCAACCAAGACTTTTTGTACTTCAAAAAGTACAGCTGTAGGTGGAAATGTCTAGATGAAATCAAGATTTTCTCAGAAACGTGTGCCGTGGCTCTAAATTTCTTCTTTGTCAGTCAGAGGAGAGTTAGTTGTCGAGTGCTTTGCCTCCTCATAGTCTCTGTTTACATGGATACGATCATGTTTACTGTACGATGGAGTGTCTTGAAGTTAATTTCATTTTCAGGATGCCTCAATGAGTTCAGCTGAATTTCATCTGATTAGACAGAGAAAGAAGTGAAAGAAAGAGAGCCTTTTTGTCTGTCTGTTTGTAGAAGAATGTGTGTGATGTTTTGTCTCTGAAAAAAACGTTACTAAGGTGGTTGCGAGGTGATTGCGTGGGTGCCCATGTCAAAAGTAACAACCTCAAGTTTCTGATATTGCTCATGTCCCTCTTCAATGTACATCTGATCACTTAGACAAGTTCTCTGCACTTTTGGAAGCATCATTCATGTCACTGTGGGATGGGTTACACATCAAGGTTTAAAGGCCTGTTCACACCAACACGAATGTTCGGTACACAAAAAAAAAAAATCATCCAATGTGATTTGTCTGTTCAGACCAATGTGTAAAAAACAGCAGAAGGGCTAAATTAACATGCACATTTACTCTCTGACAGTAGGTGGCGATTATAGGACAAATACAGCGGTTATCCTGGTTAATATGGTGCACTGCACAGTTTTCAAACAGTATTTACATGTTTTCAAAAAACTGTTCAGATATTTGTATTCACTATGGTTTTTATTAAATACACCAAATACAAGAGTACAGTGAAAAGAGAGCCGGTTCTGGATTCTTCCTCTGCTATTTACTCTCTTAAGCATGGTTTATACTTGACGCGTCCGCACGAGCGCGAAGCTGTGCACAGCAAAAATTACGTCATCCAGAGTGGGCGTGCGTGTTGAGAGCGCGAGACCCCATTTCGCTTGCCGTTGTGCACAGCAAATTTTGTAACTTTGCGCGCTGCTCCGCGTCCGAAGATGCACGACTTGGAGGCGAATCTAGCCGAGCAGTACAGCTCACCACACTGGCACCCAGATTGCGCATCTAAATTACTTGCTTATGTTTACAAAATGAGCCAACAAAAGCAGAAATAAGCCCTTTTAATGAAAGTAAAGATCCATGTTTAATAAAAATGTTCACGAAACTAAATGAAAATATTTAAGAAATCGTTAATTTAGTTGTATACATGTTCTCCTATCCATATTTTGTTCTAATGTCACAAGTAATAATCTCAAGGTTTACTGGGTTTTACACGATTCTTTTGCAGTGTTTTTGGTGAAGTGTACTAAAATAAACATTGTCACATGTGTACCTTACTACTTCTCACCACTTTTTCCTAATGGTTTATAGAACAATTACTCTGAGTCGCCCTCTGTTGTTTTAAAGTATAGTACAACGGCGAGCGCGTCAAGTATAAACGCCTCGTCCGTTTGGGGAGGAGTGTGCGCAGTCAGCGGAGGCTCGCGCTGCGGAGCCAGGCCAAAGTATAAACAAGGCTTTAGGTGATCCGTACAAACCAGGCGCCACGTTTCAAAACACACATGATTCTCAGACTGATTGCAAAGTTTAACCATCATAGAGCGAAAGTTCCTCATTTGCACGTTTTAGGCCCTGTCAGTTTAAACATTCCAGCGATTTTAAACCATTCTAGCACACAAAGACACGAAAGAGAACTCATTTCTGAACCCACACGCTGGTCCAAACACCGAATTTCGTTCTCTTCCGCGTCTATTTGTTCTTGAATGGATATACACGCAAATTTATGTCAAAATGCCTGTCTCTACGAGTGTCCTTGTAAACACAGCTGCTTATGACTTACGTGAACATATACAATTGAGAAAGAAAACGGATGCGTATCATTATATTAGATCCGTGCATTCTTAAAGTCTTAAAGTGACAGCAGCCTAATATATACTGTACCTGCGGCTGTCTGAAAATCATTTTTGTAGCTTTAACAAAGATTAATTATATTTCACTTATACAGTGAAGACTATGCAGTGTGATTTTTTTTTTTTTTTTTTTTTTTTTTTTTTACATTTGATTATTCAGTTTCTGTACCTGAATACTGTTGGGCGTACCTGAAAAAACATAAAGCACTGTTTATTTCATCTGTATCTTTGTTCTCTTGTATTTATCTATGCTTGTAATTGATTATTTTCTGTGCAGATTCACTCCACTACAAAATCATTCTAGAGTGATATGATTTGTTCTTTCCAAATAGAGCTATTCAAGTCATCTAGTAAATATAAATTGCAGAAAAACTAAATATCGCAATGTCAGTTTTTTTCCAATATCGTGCAGCCCTACAGGACATTATCATGAGTTGGTGTGGACGCTAATATAATTAGATATAGTGATCTTTACAGTTATCATTCTTGGTGTGAACAGACCTTTAATACTTAGGAATGGGGGTTTGTTCAAATCACTAATCTTAAGTATGAGCGATAGTCATGCTTGTCTTGGCAAATGCCACTTAATATTAAATTAGGTTTATAATGAAATAAATACAGCTTTGCCAAGTTCAAAATATAATCAGGAAAGAAAATGTAAGCTGAGCAGAAGTGGTTCGTAATGCTAATCCGGTTTAGTTCAACCCCCACGTCCTTTGACATTTCTAAAATTCCTTTTCTCCGTATGTTCCCCCGTTTCGTGTCGTTCTTTCTCTTTATCTGTTCCTCTTTTCCCCTCCTGCCTCTCTCTCTCTCTCTAAGGAGCTGGAGTTTGGGACACATATGGCTGTGTATGATGAGAATATCCTAAAGAACCCCTTTTACCTGGCCCTGGAGAAGCACCGACCGGACCTGTGCAGCCGGGTGGCAGAACTCCATGGCATTGTGAGTCACTTCCACATTTTATGTGTTTTATTGATGATGTTGTTTAAGTTCTTACTCATCTAAACCGCTCTCACACAGAGCAAAAGTGAATGTTGTCTGTGTGTTGAAACGATGAACGGATTTATTTGTGGAACAGAATTAGTCATGTATTCATTCATGTGACTGTGGTCAGTTCGCATGCGGTCAGAAAGAGGTTCTGTGTGTATGAACTGATCCTTTTATGTTGGGAGATGAAACGTGATCATATCTTGAGCTTGTGCTCACTTAAGCTTTTATTGTTTATTTAATTTAACCAAAAATCCATTCAACCCATGATGGAACCGGGTATGCAAACATGCTAACTCATTCCTGGGATTTAGGACTCATTCCTGTAACACTTTCTGTGATAATACTTCCAAACAAAGCCGAACACTGACAAACCGAGTGAAACGTCCCAGTGCTGTTGGACTGAATATCAGCACTCGACCAATCAGAACCGAGGATCGGAACTAACTGATGTATAATACAGCCATAAACCGTCTCCAGTTAGACTAATGAACTATGTTACTTAGCTGAAGAATTGTTGATTTGATTATGGACCTTAGTCAGGGTGTATTTTATGCGAATGAACACGAGGCTGAAGGATAGTCATACAGTCTTTACAATGGCATGCACTGTATAAAGATCCTTTTCAAATCTTTGAAATCTGTTTTATTTTTCCTTTTAAAGTCAACCACGTTGAACACACTGGACTCTGCCTCATTTTCTTCTCTGACAAAAATGTGCAACCCTGATTAAGATCTATTAATATTACTAAATGTT
Source organism: Coreius guichenoti (assembly GCA_039654105.1). Lineage (NCBI taxonomy): Eukaryota > Metazoa > Chordata > Actinopteri > Cypriniformes > Gobionidae > Coreius > Coreius guichenoti. The sequence goes on from CM077191.1 coordinate 29,523,460, forward strand.
ACTTTTTACTGAACATTAGAGTCTTATATTTTGGTTGCAATCTAGGATCAAAAGTTGGTGAAAAACTCTATAATCTGCATAGTTTATTGCTTTATTTTGACATGATTTACTTTCATGTTGTTCTTTATCCATATGACTTTCTTTCTTTTGTGAACTCAAAAGAAGCATATAGTGACAATTTATCAAGCTCAAAGAGGACAAAACGCACCATAGAAGTAGTCCATATGACTTGTGTGCTGTTTTCCAACACTCCTGAAGTCGTAGTAAAGCTTGTTTGTGCTTGATCAATTCAAAATACAAACCTCTTTATTTCAGATCCTGGTGCCGTGTTGTGGAAGTTTACCGACGGCCTCTTTTACAGCAGCTCAGTTTGACGAATACGTGCTTCAGCCCGCTGAACAGGGTTACCAGACGCTGGATGGAAAGGTATGTAAAATCCCACATATAGAGATGAATTTCAGGATGCTGACTGTAACTGAACAGCTGTTTTGTGTGGTATATCTTCCAGGAAGTGTCTATAGACAATAACCAGGTCCGTCTGGGAGCAGGGTTTCCCAATCCCACCTCTGTCCCCATCCTGTTTGAGGAGACGTTCTACAATGAGAAGGAGCAGGCCTACAGCATACTGTGCATCACAAGACCCTTCGACTCTGACCACAGCCCTGGTAATTTGTTTCAGGTTCTAGCTAAAGGCACAGTCGTATTAGTGGAACATAGCGGAAAAGTTGTAAATGGTGTGGCAGTGCATGAAGCACTTACACAGAGGTCACTTCCAAACCAAGCAGATTTATATTGCTAATGCGAAGTTCCACAAACTTAAGTTTAATGTGAAATTTGTGTGGAATAATTTGGCAAAATGCCAGATTGTGTGAATTTATATTGGGATCACTACGTTGCACCTGCTGAATTTCGGCAGTGTTAACACGCCTTAGCACTTTGTCCTAACTAGATGCATCGCGTCAAGTATTTTGCTTTCCTCGCTGAAATGTGTCCTTTTGTAGGAATTGTTCCAGGGCAAGTTTCTGTTCCGTTTTCAAAGAAAACTTGCCTTTGAAATCTTTTAAAACAGCAGCGACAGCGGCATCAACGGGTTGCTGCGCTTCGGTGGCCGCCGCGTTGAATGTAAACAAAAAGCTGCTTGCTGTCGCTTCTCTATCGTCATCGTGTTAAACCCGCCAATAGCGCGCCAGGTGGATAAGCCAGTTTGTGATTGATCCCTGCAGATTTGTAATGGAAACAGGATAGAAAAACGTACAGGTTTCCAGCCTGAGCTGCAGGGCGAAATCAAATCGCCGGCAGATCGGGCTGGATTTACCCAGTCTAGCGTTTTTGGCTAAAAAGTTTAAAATTGTCAATTCTGTTACCGTCAGACTCTGTTACCAATGTAGAGTAACAATGTCCATAGTATGTAACAGAGTTGACAAACAACACTATAAAGAAATTTGTTTGTTTGTTTGTTTGTTATTTTTTCGTTAAAAGTAAAAAAAAGAAAGTAACTTGCGTTTGGCAAGCACTGAATTTATTAAAATTGAGTATGAGTTTGAATATGCTGAATATGTTTTTAATGAGAATACTGGAAAGAATTTATGTTAGTGAACAGTTTTTTTTCCCTTAACTTTTTGAAATGCAAGATGTATCTCCAATTATAGAATCACTCCTCTACAAAATGACTGATTTGGATGAAGAATGTACAAACCCGATTCCAAAAAAGTTGGGACACTGTACAAATTGTGAATAAAAAAGGAATGCAATAATTTACAAATCTCATAAACTTATATTTTATTCACAATAGAATATAGATAACATATTAAATGTTGAAAGTGAGACATTTTGAAATGTCATGCCAAATATTGGCTCCTTTTGGATTTCATGAGAGCTACACATTCCAAAAAAGTTGGGACAGGTAGCAATAAGAGGCCGGAAAAGTTAAATGTACATATAAGAAACAGCTGGAGAACCAATTTGCAACTTATTAGGTCAATTGGCAACATGATTGGGTATAAAAAGAGCCTCTCAGAGTGGCAGTGTCTCTCAGAAGTCAAGATGGGCAGAGGATCACCAATTCCCCCAATGCTGCGGCGAAAAATAGTGGAGCAATATCAGAAAGGAGTTTCTCAGAGAAAAATTGCAAAGAGTTTGAAGTTATCATCATCTACAGTGCATAATATCATCCAAAGATTCAGAGAATCTGGAACAATCTCTGTGCGTAAGGGTCAAGGCCGGAAAACCATACTGGATGCCCGTGATCTTCGGGCCCTTAGACGGCACTGCATCACATACAGGAATGCTACTGTAATGGAAATCACAACATGGGCTCAGGAATACTTCCAGAAAACATTGTCGGTGAACACAATCCACCGTGCCATTCGCCGTTGCCGGCTAAAACTCTATAGGTCAAAAAAGAAGCCATATCTAAACATGATCCAGAAGCGCAGGCGTTTTCTCTGGGCCAAGGCTCATTTAAAATGGACTGTGGCAAAGTGGAAAACTGTTCTGTGGTCAGACGAATCAAAATTTGAAGTTCTTTTTGGAAAACTGGGACGCCATGTCATCCGGACTAAGGAGGACAAGGACAACCCAAGTTGTTATCAGCGCTCAGTTCAGAAGCCTGCATCTCTGATGGTATGGGGTTGCATGAGTGCGTGTGGCATGGGCAGCTTACACATCTGGAAAGACCATCAATGCTGAAAGGTATATCCAAGGTATATCCAACATGACAATGCCAGACCACATACTGCATCAATTACAACATCATGGCTGCGTAGAAGAAGGATCCGGGTACTGAAATGGCCAGCCTGCAGTCCAGATCTTTCACCCATAGAAAACATTTGGCGCATCATAAAGAGGAAGATGCGACAAAGAAGACCTAAGACAGTTGAGCAACTAGAAGCCTGTATTAGACAAGAATGGGACACAGTGCCACAGTCTCCTCAGTCCCCAGACGTTTGCAGACTGTTATAAAAAGAAGAGGGGATGCCACACAGTGGTAAACATGGCCTTGTCCCAACTTTTTTGAGATGTGTTGATGCCATGAAATTTAAAATCAACTTATTTTTCCCTTAAAATAATACATTTTCTCAGTTTAAACATTTGATATGTCATCTATGTTGTATTCTGAATAAAATATTAAAATTTGAAACTTCCACATCATTGCATTCTGTTTTTATTCACAATTTGTACAGTGTCCCAACTTTTTTGGAATCGGGTTTGTAGATTTATTGATGTATTGCTTGACACCTTGTCAGAACACATGAAGCAAAACCGGTTGGGAAGGCAATCAACTGTTCAAAATGTTCAAAATCTGTTTGTTTTTTCTTTTGCAGAGGAGTTGAGTTCTGTTTCTGCTCTGTACTGTCTGAAGAATATTGAGGAAGTAAGGGAATTCTTGGGCCGCCATGCTGAAAAACTGGACAAGTTTGTGGCCACCTTCTGCCAGGCCTTCAAAGAGCAAGAGAGGAAGGGCCTACGACATCACATAGTGAGACTAACACATATTTACCTTGCATCATTTCTTGCTTTTATTCACTTAAATGTTAATCAGAGCCTGACAACAGATTATTCCTTAAGAGAAGTGGGAACAGTAAAAAAAAAAAATGCATTTTACATTATGGGAAATGGAAATATTATTTGAAATCAATCCTAAAGGATCCTATTGGGAATTGTCTTGGGAATTGTAGCATTAAAACATTAGAACTAGATCTTTTAGAACACATATGGGGCATTTTTTATCTTATTACCAAAATGATTCGTTGTTCATGTGTGACATCAAAAGGGATTTCAGTAAGATTTTAAAACTTCTGTAACTTCCTAGACATTATTCCAAGACCATATGGCTGGTCATCGATACAGATTCCAGATTCAGTTCAAGTCCAATTCACAAGCTCTCGATTAGGTTATAATAATAATGAAAATGTTTATTTTGCTTACATACCAAAGTAGTTCTTTTTGCAAATGCTGTAAATATACAGGGACAAAATATACATTTGTTTTACACTTACTTTACAACTGGTAACCCATCTTTTTTTAACTATCCATTAAAAGAACCGGCTTCTAGAGCTCATTCACTTTGGGAATTGAACTACACTGATTGTGTGTTTCTAATTTGATTCGTTAAAGATATTAAAGATAAAAGATAAAGATTAAAGATATGTGTAGCAGTTGCACCAGCCGTTCATAAGTTCCTTCTTAAAATGGAGTGTCAACTCCACACTAGATGCTTAATAACTGCTAGCTAGTATCTAACCAACTCTGTACTTTATTCGGTTGCACCATTTGTTCTTAAAGCAGAACGTAGCCAGTAGGTTGTAAGCTCTCCATAAAGTAATGCATAGTTGCATAATATGACGTTTACCCTCAATGATCCAATAGCAGCCTTCAAATATGTGAGCAGAAGTTGTGTTGAAATGCTGTGAGGTTCAGTTTATCCTATTCTGGCTTCTTTTGCCTCACGTAACTTAACGGTAAAAATGAGTTTCCATTAAATATGATACTACTTAATCATGAATAACATAATAGGTTTTTATGTATGTAAATAACATTCAGAAACTATTTAAAATTATTGAAATTTGATCAATAAATAAATACTGATACAAAAAACATAAGAAATTAATTATATTTATGACTGATTTTATTTGACATGCACATCATGGACAGATACGCACAGCGGTGTGCTGTTTTGGACGGGTTCATGTTGAAGACATTATTCACATAATGTTAAAATGTAAGCGAGTGTAAATGTCAGCATTATCATATGTCAAGAATTGAAGTCTGTTGGGTAAAACGAGCTTATCGATGCAGTTCAGTCAGTTTGATATTTTATTCCAACTCCTGATTAGAGGCTTCCGGAGTGTTTCCCATACATTAGCCCACCCAGGTAAATTGCGACCCGCCCAGGAAGATAAAATCGAATTCCTCTTTACGAATTTCCGTATTTTTCTGACCTCGGTTTGATGACCCGTGTAAATTGCGTAAATCAGTTTAGAAAAAATCTAAAGATAGATAGATAGATTTAACAACTTATATTTATCATTAATAATTTATATAATTATTCTGTACTGATTTAATACAAATATACTATCAAAAATGGTGGTAATGAAAGTAATGCATAAAACTTTAACAATTTAAATAATGTTTTAAAATGTAATCAAATGAAAATAACTTTTATCCGTTTATGTTTTGGCTGCACAACAGAGATTTACTAAATTAAAATATGGGGGAAAATATATATTCCTTAAACAATGTTCAATTAAATTGTAGTAGCCTACTGTTGATGATGATAATGATTATTATTTTGAGAAGTACAATCGTAATTTCTGTCAATTTCTTAGTTAAAAAGCGGACTTTTATTTTGACGGGTTTAGGTGAAGAGCTTTGAGTTTCATGGTGTATTTGACAGTAGTTTTTCTCAAATAAAAGAATTAAATGATTATTAAGCGTTCTCTCAGAGCAGATCTGGAGATGTTTGTGGTCCTCGTATAAGACGGCAGGTGCTGTAAAACACTGCGTACTTGAGTATGTAGTACATGAAGCGGCGCCACTCATTCACAGAGAGACACGCAAAACAAACAGATTATATATTTATACAGCAGTCTTTTTGCGCTTTAATATTCACAGACACTAGACCATGTCGTGATTTGTCGTTATACTGACGTCAGTATAATTGGCGTTATACTGTAAATTCCATTGTCATGACTGGATTCCGGGATTCACTCTGCATCACGGAAATCATACGGCCTTAACCTTAAGTTATAAACGGGACATACCTGTATCTGCACGGTGGGATGTGTTCTCGAATATAGGTAAACATGTTTGATGTGTTTCCTTTTTCAGCTGCTTTGCACCCACAGTTTTTGCGAACTGGATATCTGTCCTCGAGGACAACCACTCGTTTATTTTATTTTTTTCAATATCCAAAGTGTTCCCATACTGCAAATTTTAACTTGACTTTTAAAACTTTAACTGAATTTTCGACATGGGATGGAGATTAGAGATAACAGCCTCTGTCTCTGACTGAACGTTGAGCAAGTTGAGAGTCAAGTGGAAAGTTGCTATGCGCAGGTCTGTGTCTGATAATTTTTTTTCCCCCAATACCATAGATAAGCAAATGTACACGGTATGATAATCATGCGCATTTATATATGGTATACCGTCAAGGCGGTATATCGTTACAACCCTAATCCAGAGAGTCCGTGAAAAATAGACACCAAACAAAGATTAATTGTTACTCATAAAAAGATGTAGTGAATTTTCAGTAATTTTCGCTTCAGTGGGGAAGAGTACAAGTAGGCCTACAGTAAAACTGTAACATAGATTTCTGAGTCACTTATATAATATCCATTTAAACCATTTAGCCAGCAGCCATATCACCCTGTAGCCCAAGACTGGTTTCCCACTGAAGCTAAGCAGGGCTGAGCCTGGTCAGTACCTGGATGGGAGACCAAATGGGAAAACTAGGTAGCTGCTGGTAGAGGTGTTAGTGAGGCCAGTAGGGGGTGCTCACCCTGTGGTCTGTGTGGGTCCTAACACCCCAGTATAGTGATGGGGACACTATACTGTAACAAGCACCGTCCTTCGGATGACACGTTAAACCGAGGTCCTGACTCTCTGTGGTCATTAAAAATCCCAGGATGTCCTTCGATAAAGAGTAGGGGTGTAACCCCGGCATCCTGGCCAAATTTGCCCATTGGCCCCTGTCTATCATGGCCTCCTAATCATCCCCATATACTGATTGGCTTCATCACTCTGTCTCCTCTCCACCATCAGCTGGTGTGTGGTGGGCGTTCTGGCACAATATGGCTGCCGTCGCATCATCCAGGTGTTGCTGCACATTGGTGGTGGTTGAGGAGATTCCCCTCTTCTATATGTAAAGCGCTTTGAGTGCCTAGAAAAGCGCTATATAAATGTAACAAATTAATTAAAATGAATGAATTAATTAATTAATTAAACAATATATATTGACAATTTGTAGACTGAAATCGCAAAATGGCCTTAAACAATATTAAGGCCATTCCACGGGCTCCAGACTGCATCCAAATGGTCACATTTTGCGACCTTTTTTCCTGCTGGTGCGACTAAATTGATGAGCCCAACTGATAAGAGCTGCCATTTCTGTTACATATGAGAAACGACAAACGAAACGAAAGCGGAACGGAACCGTGCCACTCGTTTGAGCTGTGCTGCACGCACCGTTCATCAGCTCAGAGCAATAATAGACAGCTCAGTGCGAGCTCACACACGGGTCGATCTCGATCATGCGACACCGTTACTACACGGCGCTGGGAGATCCAGTGAGAAAGCATTTGAATTCACCACAGAATTAATAACATCACCACTGCGAGATCTAGTGGAAGCGTTCGGCGTATAATTCTCTGTTATAAACCACAGATATCAGATCAAACAGCGCTGACGTGGAAACCAGGAGAAACGTTGTGCAGGTGAATTTAGCATGTTTCCTACATATCTGCAAACATATTATGGTATTTTAATGGTTTAGTAAAGTGAAAAACTTACATGCAGCACCTTTAAATATATGGAAAAAAAGTAGGAAGTCACAAAGTCTCATGAAAAACAAAAACTTTTCTTCAAATTGTGACTGAATTACCCAGAAAACAAGTAAAGAGCGCTCCTTTTATAATCGCTGAAGCTGTCGGTCAGTTCAGTGCGATACTAAGAACAATGGTACATTTAATAAGAGCAGAATATTTAAATTTTCCCTATAAAAATTAGATTTTTGCACATTACTGTTGTTAATAAAAGTTAATTTTATCTACATATCAATTCATAAATCTTTGTTTGACTAGTTTATTCTGAACCCGCTCCTCAAGCACCGCGCCGAGCCACTCCGCCCTGTCCACCACCACAAGTAAATTCTCAACCTATGGGAAACACTGTTCCGTAAATATTTAGTTTATACGTAGAGTTACGCTTCAACTTCAAAGTTTAATGGTGCAATGCAAAAATATTGTGTTGTATTTTTGAGTTGTAACTTCGTGCCCATTTACATCAAAACTAGGCTAAGTTGTAACTTACGCGCAGCTGATGCAACCGGCCCCTGGTTCCCATCTAAAGCAACAATATCATGCATTTAACTACAATCCTTTTTAGATCTCACTATATATTGTTTATTTATTTGTTATTATTTATTTTTCACCCAATCCTTTAGGACTCTGTAAATACCCTTTACACAAAATGTCTTCAGTGGCTGTTGAGGGACTCTCATCTGGTAAGTGTTTAAGAACGGATCAGTGTAATACGGTCTCTCTTGAGATGCTGATTGGGTAAAATGTCTTCGTTTCAGAGGCTTTTGGCGAGACAGGAGATACAGATGACTCTACTCAAACAAGCAGTGGAGGTCAGTTAAAAACCAACCATTTTGTTCTCGTCTTTTAAACTTGTAACCTTGAGTTAATGAATTAATTTGTCATTTCTTTCCTCCATTTTCAGATGTACATCCATCATGGCATCCATGATCTACTCTTTAGTTATGTGGGGACTCTTGAAGCAAGTCGGGTACTGATTAACCATACCATTATTACCTCACTTTCTCCTTAATGTGTTTGTTTGTTTATTTATTTATTGTTTGTAAAATTTCTACTTCAAATATCAGTCATTCAGAATGTTTTTGTAATTAAATTATTACATTTATATTTGTCTTGACAGGATGCAGCTTTCAACAAAACAACGCGATCCTTACAGGAACTGCAACAGAAAGACCTTGGTGTGAAGTCAGAATTCAGGTGAACTAACCATATCTCTATATGCATGTCTTTTTCTTAAGTGTTTGCTAAGCCAAATTACTATATTTTGATATTTCTGAGTGATCAGACAGCTGAAATATCCTGTAGAGTAACATGTAAGAAAGGACCTGAGCCATTTTTAGAGACCAGAAAGTCATGGAGACATGATGAATAAAATGTTTAATTACTGTGAAAAATGTTGTGCAAGAAACCATTAAAAGTTTTGTAAAGAATAGACTCTGCCACAGTATTAAATTGTCACTTCTCTCTCTTGTAGTATAAATATTCTTCGGGCTAAGAGGGAATTGAATCAACTGAACATCTGTACGTCTCCCCTGCAGAAACTGCTGTGCATAAGGAAAGTTATTTTAACCATCATGCAGTCAAACCGACGCCAAGATACAGGTGCTGTGACCACAAATGTTACTTTCTATCTAAATATCCTGTATTTACTTCATGGTATTACCATGGTACTTTTGCAACTATTTAGGAGTTCCATGTTAATACCATGGTAAATTAATGCTGTAATCATGCAGTACCATGATGAACTTTGCCCATCGTGTGTGTGTGTGTGTGTGTGTGTGTGTGTGTGTGTGTGTGTGTGTGTGTGTGTGTGTGTGTGTGTGTGTGTGTGTGTGTGTGTGTGTGTGTGTGTGTGTGTGTGTGTGTGTGTGTGTGTGAGAGAGAATATTTCCCTTTGCAAACAGAGCTCCTTCTGCATGGCTCTTATAACCGGATTAGCCAGCGTACACCCATTCTTGAACAGTTAGTCCTCTGTTTCACCTCAGACCTTAGTCTTCATGCAGCAACACTTCAACTAGAGGAATGCTCTCCTAATGTCTGTTTGTCAGACAGCTTGTTTAGTAATTTTCCCAATTTTGCCATAACAAGGCACTGAAGGCAGGAAAACAGGCACAGGAGGTCCTTTCCATTTTTATACATGCGTTCAATGCTTCTTTTCTTCGGGAAAGATTTTATTTTGAACATTTTGCAGTTTATTTATTTTTTACATTTATTCATTGAAACATCAACCGTGCAACAAATTAATGGAGGAATAGTGTTTGCCGCTTTTAAACTGAAATACTGAAGAAATGCTTGTAGACCTTTTCATTTGAATCTCAGTCTGTAAATGTATTTATTTATTGTTCTTTAAAACAAAGAGGATAATATACACTGCCTGGCCAAGTCGCTGTTTGGATTTAAATAGGCAAATGCTTAAGAATCAATGATTGGATCATTATTGCAGTGATTATTATGTTTCTAGCATGTTATATGTTTGGCAACAGTTCTTCCAACCCTAATTTATGGAGTGTGTAGCTTTTCATTTCTTAAACAACCATGTAGGAAGACACATTATGGCAAGATTCATCAGGCTCAGACTAGCAAATCTAAAGCGAAAGTAAACGCGAGCTCCCTGATTTGCGCAAATTAGACTACATACCTGTCTCCCAATATCAAAACTATATAGACTGGGTTGAGTAGTTTTAACCACCTCTTAACTCTGGTCTCTGTTTGCACTTTGAATATTGAAAGAGTACTTTGATTATGGTTGCACTTGTTATTTACGTTTAATAAGACTAAGAAAAAAACTGTTATTTATACTGTTTTTATTTCTATGTTCAATTTGGAGTTGAATTAGGAGGTCACACACAGCCTCAGTCAGAAGTTCTGGAAGCTCATAATTCATGTACAGTAAGGTCTGAAGAGTGTAAAATCATACAGGAGAGAAGCCAGTCAGTTGAGTTTCTGGCAAAACCTTTTACAGTGCTTGTATATTGTTGTCTTTCAATGCATTTGATAGTTCATACTCAGAAAGTAGAACTGAAATGACATTCAAGATGATTAGTTACAACATTTCAAAATGCACCTGCAGACTATTTTTCCAGTCATGAATTTTGTCATTGAGGATTGCTTCTAAAATACTGTGCAAAAATCTTGTCTCGTTCTCATGAGCCCAATCTCGTGTCTCGTCTCGTCTCGTGAGCTAAGTGTCTCGTCACACCCCTATAAAAGACGTTTATTGTAAATGTAATGTGCAGCTTTTTAATGGGGCAACAAGATATGATAGATACGACAGAACAAGATAGGCATTTAATAATCTTTCAGTGCGCAAAACTATGATAATATGAAAAGCTTCAAAACAGAGTGGCACAAACCGCTTGTGCGCATCCCGGGTGCAGAATGATGTGCTTAAAGCAACATGGAGTCAGAGCGCGCAGCGCTGCGCAAGTGCGCATTGAAAAGTTCATGGCACAAAGAGAAGAAATGTTGAGCGCACAAATCCTAATGTATAATGTATATCTGTCCAACAGTTCACTGATCATGTGATTCTTCACTTTTAAATTCCAGTTATGGTGTGTGTGATGCTAATTAATAGTCCTCATGTGATCTAACAGACACCCGAGTACAACATCGTTCAGAAACCGCTATAAACTTCTGCAAGGTAGTCATTTTATGCAAATCCACAGCCCTTTATCTACAGATCAAGTATAATAATGGGAATATATAATATTGGAGAGAGTTTTACCGTGCTGACTGTCGTAACAGAATGTGACGCGCTGTTTGAATGCTGAACGGAGAGCACTGTTTGAGTGCTGAACAAGTTTCCGTGAACTTTAGCGATGTAAACATCTCTCACATTCAGCTATGGAATGGCTTTAGATGACTTTATAGCAGCAAATCATAATTAAATAATCAGAAATATATATATCAGTGTCACATGATCCTTCAGTAATCATTCTAATATTATCACGACAGGCCTAATCTGAGCATGTGACTGCCTGTTTTGTCGACAGCCAGAGGCGGCATGAAATTTGACGGAGGCGGCCGCCTCGTAATTCTCTATGCAGGAAAAACCCTGGGCCTAAGAGCTTTCTTATCCTGTAATGCAGGCAAAAGCACAGAGCAGTGAATGGGTTAAACCATTAACCATCAAGAGTGTAAAATAGACACACACACACACACAAAGAGAGAGAAAGAGGCAGAGTGAGATCAAAGGATATGTTGTTAACAAGATAGCACCAATCTGCATATTTTTAACATGAACATAATGTATTAATTAAAAAATAGTTTTTTTTACTTGTTATTCATATTATTTTATATAGAAATAAATGGTGTATCATTTATTATTTAGAAGATTTGACTCTTTCAGTTTCCATTTTTGTCATTACTTTAATCCCTCATCATTGGCAACATTAATTAATTTAGCATCTTCAGTATATTGGCATCATGTTGAGAAAGTTTGGTGTGAATCGTATGAAGCACTTTGGAGCAGTAGTTAAAAATTCTGAGCTTGATTTAAAAAAAATCCACATTCAAACAAATAGCTGACTTGTTGGTCGGAGCTAATGACTGTAAAACAATTTATGTACCAAGTTTGGTGACTGTAGGTAAAACTAACCCCCCACTTTAGTCAAAAGGTGGCGTTACTGAGCCCCCCCTCCACACCCATTTCTAAGACACATTCTTCTCAGATCGTGTCTTTGATCATTGACACTGCGTGATTGTCACTCACGTGAACATGCACCGATTTGCCTGTGATTTCGGGCATTTGTCTGCGATTTCGCCAAACCTGTCGGCGAGTGAAAATCGGAGCTAAAATCGTGCCGTGTGAACTTGGCAAAAGGCAAGTGGACAAGTAGAAGCCCACAAACTGTGATCGGGCACTAAGACAAGAATGGATCGGCATCAGTCAGGATTTGGCCCAGAAGCTGATATCCAGCATGACAGAGTGAATTGCAGAAGTTATAAAGAAGACGGGTCAACACTGTATATATTCAGTCTGCGCATATAAAAGCCCAATAAAAATATGTATGTTTTCCAGTATACCATAGAAAAATGTGAAAATATCATCTACAAATACTGAAGCAACAAACTTTGTGAAACACAACATTTATGTCACTGCCAATACCACGGCTGAAGTTCTTCCTAAGAAGCACTTATTATAGCAATCTGGTTGTTTGAACATATGTCTCTCACTCTCTCTCACGTGTAGAGTAAGATATTACAAATTTAAAAAGCTTAGTGTGTAGTAGCATCAGAAGATTAGTGATGACCTGAGTTTGTCTGTCTGTGTCTTTCAGCGGTGAGCATTGATGCCATGTGTGCTGATGATCTTCTGTTAGTCATTCTCTATTTGCTCATCAAAACAGAAATTCCTAACTGGTGAGTGTTATATTTTCTTCTTCATAGTCTCAGGGAAAGTGATTGTATTGTTAATTGAATGTCTTTAGCAATCTGTTGATTGCATTCATTACATATGCAGAATGCTGATATTCTGACCTTTTCTTCAGGATGGCAAATCTGAGTTACATAAAGAACTTCCGCTTCCGTAGCTCCAGTAAGGATGATCTGAGTTACTATCTCAGCTCGTTTGAGGCTGCTGTGGAGTACATCAGCCAGGGGAACCTCACCCAGAGCACTCCGGTAAGATTTAGTTCAGTTTCTAATCGTGATGATGACCCAACATCTGATGGGCTGCTGAGATTAAAATTCTCCTCATAATTCAGCAACAAGGGGTTAAAGGGGTTAAAGGAACAACCCACCCAAAAAATTCGAAAGTTTTAGCAGAATGTGCGCACTGCTCTATTCCTTATAATGCAAATTACGTTCATGTGATGTTTTAGTGCTACGCCCTCACAGAGATTTATTATTTACATACATACATTTACATACAGTCTTGGGATTTAAAAACAAGGGATTTTAAATCTTTCAAGCACAATAAGCCACGAAAGAGAATTTAATTCTGTACTCTCGTGCTTTCTGAGAGGAATTTTCTATGTGCACGCACTATGGCTGAACGATTAATCGAAATCGAAACGCAATTTGAAACGTTGCGATTAGCTAATCACAAAAGATGCAATATGAACAATACGCAGCGAGTCGAGTCTGTCCCAGGGGCGAAAGCGACTGCACTCTTTGTGTGGCAGTCTTACTAACCAATTGAGTGAGCGCACCTCTGTTCTCCCCCAAAGAAGTTAACAATCTATAGATTTCATTAACGAAATTAACACTACTTTCAATGACGAAAAATGTTCTTGACAACCTTTTTTTCCATGACTAAGACGAGACGACACCAACATTATTAAACGATAAAATTTCGTTAACGAAAAAAGACTAAATGTAGTTTAAAAAAATAAAAACTTGACCAAAATCACTCTTTGTTTTTGTCAGGGGAAAAAGAGGAGACAAAAAATACAGACTGTTTTTAACAAGACGCTACGAGCATTAATGCTTACGGTTGAGCTTTTCCCTCAATCAGAGCTTTTCTGTTAAAACCACACGTTTCCTACCCGGTGTTTTACTTAATCTTTGTAACCTGGCAACCACATGCACGCGCTCTCTCTACACTGCGGAAGAAGCGCGGATGATCTGAAAACACTGACAAACAAGTAAACTGCAGTTTAGCAATCTCCATTCTCCATTTGAGATTTTCTGCTTAAATGAAAGTGTCATTCAGTCGGTCTGTCACGAGCCACTTGCTGCATCTAAATCTGCGATCAGCCCTTCTCAGTGATGAACTGCAATAAATCCAAACATCATTGTGGTTGCTGAATAACTGAAATAAAATTACTAGTATTAGTAGTATTATTGTGAGTACAATTACTCATAATAAAGATTTTGGTCATATCGCCCACCTCTAAATGCAAGTGAATGGGGACAAATGCTGTCAAGCTCCAAAAATAACAAAACAACACCATGAAAGTATCTTAAAAGTAGAACTATATTCCAAGTCAAAAAATAGTGTTGTGCATGGAACTTTTATTTCATTTAATTAATTTAAATAACGAGATTAACGTTAATTAATTTAATATTTTATACAAGCAATTGGTTTGAATTTTTGAAAGTCTCGTGATCAACCGCTGCAGGGTTTGACCCTAAAACCTTTTAGGCACTAGGCCCAATGTTTGACCAGTAGTAAACAGCACCCCATTTTCCCTTAAAGAAGGGTACTGAATCCCAGAATGCTGAGGCAATTCCCTAACTGTTGGTGAATGTGTACTGTGGTCCACAGGGGTCAGGAGATAGACTGTCCTTCAGACAGAAGGTGGACCTGCTGTCCCAGAATGCTACGCCTATAGATCAGCTGTTTGAGGTGAGTATGATGTGCCTTTGGCTGTTTTTCTAACCAGTTTCAACTTTACTTCCCTCTTCCTGTTAACACCACAGGAAGTAATATCACATTTAGTGCTCATAATAATAGCTTTCACTAAAAACGTATTAACTCATTATTGACCTGCACCTAAAGCAGATGGTGACTGAAGGATTATCAGATAAATATTAATTTAACATGACACAGGCAGCCTTATTTTTGGCTGGCTTAAGAACAGGAAGTAAAACTGGCTTATACTAGTTTAGATGCACAAGACAAGTGTCTCAAATTGGTTCTTGATGAAATATTTAATTTATGAGCGCATTAGCAGTGATGCATTGATACTAAGTGTGTGTGTGTGTATGGGCAGCACATTGTGAGTGGAAATGAGGCAGAGGTTAAGCGTTTGCTGAGCGAAAGCGAGAGTGAGGAGGATGGAAAGAAGTTGTGTCACCCACTCTGTTCCTGTGACGCCTGTGACCTTCACATCTCGGGGTCAGTACTGACAGACCAGCAAACATATTTATCATCCACAGAATAAATGCATAGAAGCTTTTGAAGTGATCTGAAATTTTGCATGAATGCCTTTTAAACACCAGTTACCTGATCTTAAAGGTGATCTTGAAGGTCTAAGGGGCCGTTTACACAACACAGTTTTCAACTAAAAACGGAAAACTTTTTATGTGTTGGCCATTAATTTACACGACAATGGCCTTTTGGGGGCCTGAAAATGCAAACTTTTGAAAACAGGTTTCGAAGTGCACGTTTTTGATAATGATACTGTTGTCTCCGTGTAAACTACAAAAACGCGAATTTGTAAAATGATGGCGTCATGCGTATGCGTATTACATATTCAGTCTATAAGCACGTAGTTTTTCTTTACAAAGTGACATCGCCATCTACTGTCCTGGCAGTTTTTGCGGATCCGTGTGAACGGGGATGTTTTTGACAACATTGTCGTCTGTATGCGAAAATGTTTACACCTTTAGGGGAGATAAACCCATGAATGCCATGCTAATAGTAGTCAATGAACAATAAACTGGGTTAAGACAATGTATTTAAACATAAAAAAATCTTACGTACTTCATCTTGAATACATATCATTTTAGTAAATAAGAGGCCAGATTTACTAACAGCTTGCTCCAGCGCTAACCCTCTTTTGGCGTTAAAAAACTACTGTTAGGATTTACTAAAGTTTTTGCGGCTGACCTTATTGCATATGCGTTTGTAGGAATTTCCCTTTCAGACGCAACATTTATGGGAGGAGAGTATTTATGTAAATGATTCATGCAAGGTGATTTACTAACGTTTGCGCTAGTCAGTTTACTGGTATTTGCTCCATTTACTGCTCAAAAAAAGCATGTCTTCATTCCAGACGCTAATTGGTAGATTGTGTTGGTCTTTATGGAAATGATCCGGCTGTGTCTGTGTTCTTTAATTTGCTCGTCATCAGTAGATCACACACAGAACTGTCCACTCCCATTGGCGCTTTTATGGGATTGCGCTCTCACGTTAATTTGCCCTGTTTAGTAAATCTGGCCCAAAGTCTTTTCCCATTTCTTTGGCTCAGCCAATGACTGTTTGTATAATCAATTATTTTATTTAAAGGGGGGGTATCACACACAGTTTCTGTCAATCTCATGTCAATCTTGAGTACCTATAGAGTAGTATTGCATCCTTCATATCTCCGAAAAGTCTTTAGTTTTATCATACTTATAAAAGACAGATACGCTGTACCGAGTCTTTCATATATGATACAGAATCAGATCCAGAGGCTGAAATTAAAGAGGATCAGCAGCAACAACTTTGTTTTACAATAAACAAACAGACACCTATAGTGGTCAGCTAAACAAATGTATTTAAACACACACCATACATCGCATGCTCCATTGATAAATTAACTATACGTTCATGTTGTCTACTTGATGTGCACTTAAGCGCCGATAGCCAACAACACACAGACATTTGAAGCAGTTTTACTCACCGCCTGCGGTTCCAACGCATGACCGTGAACCTTTATCGTTGGGACCGCTCCATCTTTCAGCATTAGACGATCTACAAATCCAGAGTTGAACTGGGCCTTGTTTATAAAACAGTCATCGCCGAAATGCAGGGAACCAACAAAAACACTTGCGCAACTCTGTTGCTGCTCCGGAAAAACAAACTCCATCCACTGTCCCCTTAACACTGGGTTCTTTGGGAAGCTGAACAGGGTTGTCTTGCCCTGACAACCAGAAACACACTTCTTTGGTGACATTGTTGATTTTGTGAAGTCCTGTGACCTGTGCAGCGCAGCCGACGACTTCCCTAAAGCCGAGCAAAGCGTGTTGATGGGCGTGCTTTTCGCTCTGGTCGACGTGTGCGCGCGCTCCCTTTCGGGAGAAGTGCCCGTACAAGGAAATTCCACCCTTGTTGACGTCACATAGGCCCATACTCTTAAAAAAAACTTTCCGAAACTTGTGAAAAACCGGAAGGAGTATTTTTGGCACAGAAATACTCCATCAAACGTCCAACTTATTTTTTTTAAACTTTGGCCATGTTTAGCATGGGAATCCAAGACTTTAACAGTGTAAAAAACTCAGAATGCATGAAATAGCATTATACCCCCCCTTTAAAGGGGTATATGTAGAATTCAGAAACCCTTGTTATTAGCGACACCGGTGGCCATTGAGTGAACTGCAGCCAGCAACTTATGGCTAATGTACACGTGATTCAAGGCCCCAATATACGCACGGCGAAGTTCTTTTTCGTTCTTTGCTTAGAAGTAAAAAGAAGTTGGAAATACCTTTGCAACGATATACTGTTAACGAACATCCAGATGCCATCCACGCTGCTGAGAGCGACGTTTAGATGAATATGTAAAATTTCCTCTCAATAACAGAATAAATGCATAACAAAAATGACAGTGGTGAGAAAACATCATTTTAAGCATTTGATTATAGCGATGTGGATCTGTTTGCACCAGCTCTGCAATTTACCAATATCATGTCGACAAATGAGGTACCGTATTGTTCCGAATATAACACCATGTTTTTTGGATCGAAACATCAGAAAAAACAGGTTTGTCCTATATTCAGGTTCTAGACCTTTACATGTCAATAATACACCCGCAACAATAGGTGGCAACAAATACGCGTAAAACGAGTGTGGCAAGAAATATGGTGTGTCAGAGTGTAAGATCACGAGTGTTTAAAAATGCAAACAGTCAAAGAAAAGCTTACCGCCTAGAGCCACGTGACTGTCGTGTTCGCGTGCCTTGTTGACGCAACCAAACTTCTCCCGTACGGGATTTTAAAACGTAAGACGGTACCCAGATTTCAAAAATCTGCTTCTACTGTTAATGAAATTTTGGTAGGCTACATGGTTTTTATGGAGATGTATAGCCTTATTGTTATATAATTTAGATGTGCTACAGGTTATTTTTATGATATGCCAAAAAGTGTTTATTTTTAAATGTGATCGTTGGTACATTTTTCCAGTATTTACCATACTTTCAATACAAAAATTTAAATATGAAAAATATGCAGTATGAAAATTATTTTCAAATAAAAGCATTTTCTTTATCAAAAAGCCTTTTTCCAAAAGGTACATCTTGAAAAAGGGGGGGGTCGTAAAAGAAAATATAATCAGGGTTGTCTTATATTCGGAACAATACAGTAATTAAATTCACACTGTTATGATAGTTTGATTATAAAGTATATTTGAGACAATAGACTGTATATATCTGACTATGTGAGAGTATAGTTTGAATTAATTAATTTTCTTTGCATGACACATTGATATTACAGTACAGAATAGCTCTTTCGGTATTATCCTGAACATTGTATAAGCATTCGTTTCATGTGTCATTGAACGGAAGAGAGGCTCTCTGGAGTGCGCAAAACCGTCACATCCTTTTGATTTTCCTTCACATAAACAGGCTTTCATAGACAACTTAGGAAGTCGGGGAATGTCTTTTTTTTTTTTTTTTAAAGTTTTGTTAGTACTTGTTCAAACATTGGCAATAAATAAGCGATTAATACATAAAAATTCTTACATATAGCCCCTTTATCACAGCTGTTTAATTTCATTATCAAGTTAATTTTGACACAGTAATGACAATATGTTGGGTTGATGACCACCACAAAGTGATGAATGTACTTTCCTAATTAAATGTTAAAGTATTGCTTTGCTTGTCTTTCTTGGCATTTTCTTGGTTCAGGAGATTAAACGACCCGTCCATAGTCACTCCGTTCTCTCGGGATGACAGAGGCTATACTCCTCTACATGTTGCTGCTATTTGTGGTGAGGATTTAGATTTGTTTTCACATGATCGGTTTTATAATAGGGTGGATTTTGTTTGTATTTTTGTCATTTTTATTTGAAATGTTAGATGAATCTGCAGATTTTACACAGAGTTGATAGTAGATGCTGTGACTTGGTTCCCTGTGTTGTGCTTGTAATCAGGTCAGTCTCTGCTGATTGATTTGCTGGTGTCAAAGGGAGCTCTGGTGAATGCCACCGATTACCATGCGCTCACACCGCTACACTTCTCCTGCCAGAAGGGCTACCAGGGAGTCACGGTCAGAATCTCAATATATCTTGTGTCAGTAATTATGCTGTAGTTATGTAGCTCTGATGATCAGAGTATAGAACTGTTTGGTTAGTTCCTAGTATCTTTATATATTAGATTTTATCCAGCATTGGGTCAGCATTAATCAGAATATTTCATCTCATATTTCATCACATTTCTTCCTGTGCTTTGTCCCTTATTTGTTGTTTGGTTGATCTTCATGTTTGCTCTTGTAGCTGCTGCTCTTGGATTATAAGGCAAACACGGATGCTCAGGATAACAGTGGAAACACTCCTCTACACCTGGCCTGCATGTACGGACACGAAGATGTAAGACACAGTACATAGTAGTTTTATTATCTTTTAATTGTGACACATCATTATAATAAATTGTGCCTTTTAAGCGATAATAGAAGAAAATATAACTGCAAGCAGCAATTATCGGGGCCGAGCACAACAGAAACAAGCAACGAAGCTAGCAGCAGACCAACTGCAAAAATGAGTAAAGACATTTGGAGACAATTTTAAGCAAAAAGGTTGAAAACCCATACATACATTGAGTTGTATAGAGCCAATTTCATGTTTTGTTCAATTGTAGTGCCACCAAGTGGTGCAGTTCCACCAAGTTATATACATTTGTATTTATGGACATATAAAAAAATAACCCACACCTGACTTTGATTGCATTTTTTTGCCTCTTATTATCAAAATTTTGACATTTGGCCGTTTGCATCTAGTCAGCCCGCTTTAATTACGATTTTCCTACGGTGGTTTTGTCTCGATCGGACTAACGGTTTCGAAGATATTCACGAAAGTTGTTTAAAATCAGAACATTGAACAAACCATAAGGCGAAACTTCTCAGGCTCCTTCAGGGCATCATGCCGATGACCAATACTGAGTTTCGTAACGACACGCTAATGTGTTTATAAAATACAGCATTTTACAAAAACAAAAAAAACCTACAATACAGTAAATCCAATAAAGCGTTGAGGAGATACAGCCTTATTTCTATTTAGCAAGCTCTACGTAAAATTCGTTCACGCGTTATTCAAAAATACTGATGAATCAACTTTGAATAACTTTTTGTTGGCATTGTCTGAAGATGCAAATCGGATAAACCATTTAGGAGGAGTTCAAAAAAGTAGGTTTTTTGGCGGGAAAATTGGCACTACACGTCATGCAATCGAATCATCTTGAGCCATGGAATCAGAGGAAAAAATAATTGTGTGTCTAGCCCTTGCGGCCCAAAGGTTATTAGCACAAACTTAAGTGCAACTTTGGACAGTTGGTGGCGCTAGAGGGATTGAGTTAGAGACTCCAAATTTTCTATGGTGACAGGTCAGACTGTCCTCTATCACTGTGCCAAATTTCATAACTTTCCCGCAAGCGTTTCTATGGGCTGCCATAGACTTCCAGAGCAGAAGAAGAAACGGAAAAAGAAGAATAATAAGAAAGCCAACGATTACAATAGGTGCCTTCGCACCTTCGGTGCTTGGCCCCTAATTACATTAACTACATTTGTGAATGTTTAGGTTTAAAACTGATAGACTGTGGTGGTCTATGTAATGTAGGTAATTCATTCTTGATGTGTGTCTCAGTGTGTGAAGGCACTGGTGTACTTCGACCTGCACTCCTGTCGACTGAACGTCCAGAACGATAAGGGAGACACGCCGCTCCACATCGCCGCTCGCTGGGGTTACGAGGGCATCATGGAAGTGCTCCTGGAGAATGGAGCATCAACGCTCATCCATAACAGAGCCAAGGAGACTCCATTACACTGCGCCCTCAACTCCAAGGTTAGAATTACGTACAGTCTAGAACAGGGGTGTCCAGTCCTGCTCCTGGAATTAAACACACCTGAACCAGCTAATCAAGGTCTTTAGGATCCCTAGAAACTTCCAGGCAAGTGTGTTTGAGCTAAACTCTGCAGTGGCCTGTTGCATGAAGCTAGCTGAACAAACTCTGAGTTTCAGAGAAGGTTTAGAGTTGACAAAACCATACAAATCCAACCTGGATTGGATCAGGTTCAGCGGGCTCACAACACTTGCTATAAATGTTCTCTGTCAACTCAGGGTTTGATTCAAAGTTTGTGGTTAACTCTAGAGCGCATGCACGTGAAAGTGTGACACGTGCAGCGAACAGCCAATCACACGGAACATGGAGAGCGTGGAGAGAGAGTCAGTTTGATTCACTTTTCACGAGAGAGCCTGCGCCATTCACCTCTTAGTTGAAGATACTAAGCGATTATGAAAATATCATGAATTTAAACGCATTTGAAAGGCAGGAATGAAATATATAACTGAGAATCATCAGCGTAACAGTGGAAACTAATTCCATGTTTTCCATGTTTTCAAGTGGTAGCATATATATTGAAAATAAGACTTTATCTTAGATTTTTTCCCATTTAAATAGACAAAATGGTAACAGTCTGATGGCTACGATCTAAACCACCTTAATGCCTGTCCCTAAGGCCATATGTCCACCAAAGCATTTTTTTCACGCGGCTGGCATATTTTTCCATTTGTTTTCAATGGGAGCGCCGTGTTTTAAAACGCCATGAGCATAACGAGGCTGAGCGCTCAGCGTTTTTTACCGGTCGCAGAGAGTTGAAGAATGTTCATCTTGAGTAAAACACAGCGCTCATCACTGTCACTTTTTATCCAGCCGACCAATCACAGTGGAGGAGGGGCGGGACAAACACCACACCGACCAATCGCCACATTCTGCTTGTACAACATCTACAGATGACAAGCAGCATAATAACAGAACGAAATAATTTAAAACAAGAGCCAGGGCAAATACTTTACATTATATCTGCATTTGTATATAGAATCAATACAGAAACAAACTATCTGTGAAATGAGATACTAGTAACACTTCCGCAGATAATCCGTATCATAGCAAGCAAAGAGTCTCAACTGAAAAAAACCGCTGCGCTGCCAAAACGCTCTCAAGCGCTCACATCTAGGCTTTTTCAGCAGCAGTTTTCAGCTGGATAAAACGCTTTGGTGGACACGGCCTTTATACCAGTATATTTTTGTAGTCAATCTAAGAGTATTTTATGATCTATAGTGTCGAACACAGCACTGAGTAAAACTAGTACTGAGATACAGCCTTGGTCAGAAGCTAGAAGTAAATCATTTGTGATTTTAACGAGGCAGTTTCTGTGCTATAATGGGGCCTGAATCCTGAATGAAATTTTTTATAGATATAATTTTTTGCAGGAAGGAGCACAATTGAATGGGGACAACTTTTTCTAGTATTTTAGACATAAATGGCATAAAAGATTTGAAATGGGTCTGTAATTTGCCAATTCATTTGGATCTAG
The DNA here is from genome assembly GCA_039654105.1 of Coreius guichenoti. Lineage (NCBI taxonomy): Eukaryota > Metazoa > Chordata > Actinopteri > Cypriniformes > Gobionidae > Coreius > Coreius guichenoti. Next base: position 29,546,166 of record CM077191.1, read on the forward strand.
TTGTGGTTTCATAGCAAAAAGAATAAAGATCATCATTCAGATTACTCGTCAGCTTGTAATAACTAGTATAGGTTGTGCAGAATTATGTTATATAGTTTGTGCAGAGAATTTTGTAAATGATGTTGTATTATCTATGTTGTAGATTCTGTCATTGTTGGAGCGCAAACACAATGACTCCAGTAAAAGGGAAAGTGGATTTGAGGTGAGCTTAAAATTGAATCTAATTGTTTAAACGTGTAGTAAAGTTAGTTCTGGGTCAGTTGGATAGGTTTCTCTTGACCAAAGGGTTCCCAGACTTTTATTTTTTCTTTGTCAAATATTTACTTAAAGTACCCCCTGAGATTTTATGTTAATATTTCAATAATTGAATGACTCAGTCCTCTCTTTAGTTGCGATTAGTATCTCAGTTTACATCACATTCACACTGGTGTTTTAGGAACCCACTCAAATAGTAAGTCTAATTATAAAATTTAAGACCAAAATATACACTCACCTAAAGGATTATTAGGAACACCTGTTCAATTTCTCATTAATGCAATTATCTAATCAACCAATCACATGGCAGTTGCTTCAATGCATTTAGGGGTGTGGTCCTGGTCAAGACAATCTCCTGAACTCCAAACTGAATGTCAGAATGGGAAAGAAAGGGGATTTAAGCAATTTTGAGCGTGGCATGGTTGTTGGTGCCAGACGGGCCGGTCTGAGTATTTCACAATCTGCTCAGTTACTGGGATTTTCACGCACAACCATTTCTAGAGTTTACAAAGAATGGTGTGAAAAGGGAAAAACATCCAGTATGCGGCAGTCCTGTGGGCGAAAATGCCTTGTTGATGCTAGAGGTCAGAGGAGAATGGGCCGACTGATTCAAGCTGATAGAAGAGCAACTTTGACTGAAATAACCCCTCGTTACAACCGAGGTATGCAGCAAAGCATTTGTGAAGCCACAACACGCACAACCTTGAGGCGGATGGGCTACAACAGCAGAAGACCCCACCGGGTACCACTCATCTCCACTACAAATAGGAAAAAGAGGCTACAATTTGCACGAGCTCACCAAAATTGGACAGTTGAAGACTGGAAAAATGTTGCCTGGTCTGATGAGTCTCGATTTCTGTTGAGACATTCAGATGGTAGAGTCAGAATTTGGCCTAAACAGAATGAGAACATGGATCCATCATGCCTTGTTACCACTGTGCAGGCTGGTGGTGGTGGTGTAATGGTGTGGGGGATGTTTTCTTGGCACACTTTAGGCCCCTTAGTGCCAATTGGGCATCGTTTAAATGCCACGGCCTACCTGAGCATTGTTTCTGACCATGTCCATCCCTTTATGTCCACCATGTACCCATCCTCTGATGGCTACTTCCAGCAGGATAATGCACCATGTCACAAAGCTTGAATCATTTCAAATTGGTTTCTTGAACATGACAATGAGTTCACTGTACTAAAATGGCCCCCACAGTCACCAGATCTCAACCCAATAGAGCATCTTTGGGATGTGGTGGAACGGGAGCTTCGTGCCCTGGATGTGCATCCCACAAATCTCCATCAACTGCAAGATGCTATCCTATCAATATGGGCCAACATTTCTAAAGAATGCTTTCAGCACCTTGTTGAATCAATGCCACGTAGAATTAAGGCAGTTCTGAAGGCGAAAGGGGGTCAAACACAGTATTAGTATGGTGTTCCTAATAATCCTTTAGGTGAGTGTATATTCCTGATGTAAATTACAACTGTACTGTAAAATAAAAAAAAAACGATCAATTGATAATTGTAATAATTTGTTTTATACTATAATTTACAATAGTAATATCTATGTCTTAAATTCTTGATTTCTTGATATTTATGACTTGAATTCTTGAACCCTGGAGCTTTTAATATTTCAGATCCTCACGGTTTTATTTTGGTAGACTACTGGTGAAATTCTGGAATGCTATAATTGTAATTATCGAACCTATTTATTTATTTATTTAAATTTTACATTCAATATAATTCTTAGTGTTTCATGATATCACAAATCCCCTGCAGTTTCCTCACAAACCCCTTTGGGAAACCCCGCTCTAGACATTTCGCCACTCATCCATGTCTCAACAGATGAACCCATTCTGACAAGTTTCAAAATGTCTCGAGCAACAGAGAAACACGTCCAGTTGACTAGAATAACTCTACAGAATCTTTACAGAGAAAGCCTCTTGATCTAACTGTAGTCTCCATCCCGTCTTTCTTCCTTTCTGCAGTCTCCGAGTCGCTCTCCTCAGCCGTCTGATTGCAGCAGTAGACGCTCATCTGTGTCCAGCACGTCGTCTTTGAGTGTTGAGACCACACCGCCAGAGACCGAGCGCACCCGACACAAAGAGGTACTGCCAGCGCCATCTGGAGGACAAATCTGAGCGTTACACTTGTCCAGGATGAGATCATTTTAATGTACCTTGAGGATCACTTACAGTACTAAATGAGCACACCCCATCTGAAAACATAAAGATATTTTTCTGTTTCTTAATGATCACTGTTGCAAATCATGGAAAGATGACAAAATTGAAATTTATTAAACATATACTTAATAAAAACAGAAAAATATGTCATCAATATCTGTGAAATAAGTGAATTAGCCAATTTTACTTTAATGAAGGGTTGTAAAAATGAGTCTCCCCTTGATTATATTCAACAAACGTATAATATTCTAGTACACAGTGTTGTCACGATACTGGAATTTCCAACTTCGATACGATACCTTGAAAAACATCAATATTTGATACCATGGGAAAATTCCATATATATATATTGCCATACAGATAATTTGTTATCATCTCATAACTTTTTGATAATTTGGGTAATTTTGTTGCAATAGCTTACACGCAGCACAGGGAGGCTTTATTTGAATCGTTGAACTAAATGTACAAACAAAAAAAAGTAAACAGACAGTAAAAAAAAAAAAAAAAAGAACAAATAAACAAATTGCAAATGGTAGCACAAATAAATACAATAAAATAAAGAGACAAAAGATATAAAAATTGCCTTTAACTTGCATCAGAACATTTTTATTTAATTTTATTTTGTAACTTTCAGGAAGGTGTACTCATTTTTGCAACACAACATTTTATCACTTTGATACGAAAATCATATTTTCCTGATTAATATTGATATGCTTCTTTGGTAACTGATCAAGCATACTTTGCTGGAAAATTATATATTTAAGGAACCGCAATATGTCTTCTACGTAAATATTTGTTTTTGTTTTTTTTGCTGAAAATGTTAATGTTAATAGTTGTTTTCGCTCAAAAAACAGTCCTATATTCCCAAAAATTAATGCATTCTGGCCCTCTGTCTAAAATGATCAGTTTTAGGGGGAGTGTCCTTTATGGCTTTTCGGTAAATGGCCACTGTAAATGGCTAACGCAATTGCATGAGAAAAAGTACACTATCAACGCCACCTCGCTGTTGCATGCGAGTATGGGTTTTGAAAACATTATCCATATTCATAGTTTTCACGTGACATCACACTCTTATAGGAACGCCTACCTGGAGGGCAAAACCACAAAACCAGGCTTTCCTCCATTGCCCGCCAGTCATTTTTACCAGGTTGGTAGTAAGACAGTGATTTATTAAAAGACCAAATTCAATATACTCATTATTAATGTTGCATACTATGTACAGGCAAGCAAATGAACCCACATAACCATTTAGCGTGTTGCGTTCATATTCTGGGCTCATCTGCTCACTTGTTTATAGCATGCATCATCTATAATGTGTGTACTTAATTTGATCTTTTAATAACACCGTTTTAGTATTTTAAGGCATTTTCCTCCGGTTTCACAGACAAGGCTTAAGCTAGTCCCAGTTTGAGCTGTTTTAACTGAAAGCAACTTGCACAGAAATCATATCTTAAAATATGTCAGTGCCATTGTTTTGTCTCAAAATGCACACCAGTAATGTTTTTTTCTAAGGCATGTTTATAAAAGTTACTTAAATGCACTAATTGAACTAAGGCCTAATCCTGGCTTAATCTAAGCCCTGTCTGTGAAACTGGGCCTTTAAGTGTTTTTCACTTTAATGTCCCCCTGTTTTTACTGCAGCAGGTGCTTCATATGGACCTCAAGTGCCCAAAACTTGCATTTTGTTCACATAATTTAGTTTTACCGTCATTTACAGACAAAGCATTATGAAATAGTTTACTTACGGCTTGCGGTGTAGCTGTCAGATCCAGTACAGTTGTCTGCTTCATCTTTCAACAAAAGTTTCTTTGTGAACTGTGCCTCGTTTACAGTCAAATGGTCTGAACAAACATATCCTCCGACGCAATCTGAGTGGAGGTTTATTAAAAATGAACCATCTACTTGTTTCTGAAAGCAATACAGACGCAAACATACTGTTTAAAGCAAGCTTTTCTTTACTCTTCCATTCGTCTATTTGAAAGAAAATAAGGATGTGTAATTTATAATGGGAGTCTGAATATTGAAAAATAGCATTTATCATTACTTATCAATGTGTTTGTGGAGAATTTTTGTAAATTTCACCCTGCTGTTATGCTCTTTCTCTCGTGTTTTTGATGAGCAGGTGGAGAAGTTGTTGAGAGCTGTGGCTGATGGAGATGTGGAGATGGTGAGCTCATTTCGGGTCACATAAACCTTGCCAAAGAGGAGTCTTGCTTTAATCTTGCTTTATTAATAATAGTAAGAGTTCAGCACAGAATGGCAGTAGTGTCTGTGTTTTAGGTGCGGTATCTTTTGGAATGGTGGGATGAGGAGCCAGAGGAAGAGGACGTTACAGTGCCAGTGAAGACTGAGCTGTGCCATCCTCTGTGTCAGTGCTCCAGCTGTGAACCTACACAGAAGGTCTGAACACACACACTCACCTGAACATCATACAGATATACAGTATATCGGTAGTGTGTGTGAAGGTTTGTTTTTGGCAAGTATAATTCACTCAAAATGAACAGTAACAGTTTTTAATACATCTTAATAGTTCCTGAATAAATAACAAAATCAAAACTATGGTCATTTAAAATTATAAGTATAAAATAAAACAATGAAATAAAGTTTGTTTGTTTTTTCAGTGAAGTGAACATTCAATGATAAAATGTAGCACAAACAAACACATTCAAAGCAAAGAACAAATATTAGTTATGACACAAAATGTTCACAATTTACATTTTTATTTGTAATGTTCACATTTTCAAACTTGCTTTTGTACGAATTATACGGTAGTGTTGACATCAATCCTAGCCTTTTTTGTTTTGGGTTTTTTGTGTGTGCACACTTAAGTTCTCAACAAAATAAATGTAATAGAACTATGGATCCCACCTCATATTAAGTGTCTTTATTAAAGGTTAGTTCACCTAACAATGAAAATTACCCCATAATTTACTCGCCCTCAAGTCATTCTAGATGTTTATGACTTTCTTCTTTCAACCAAACACAATCTAAGTTATATAAAAAAAAATATCCTGGCTTATCCAAGCTTATATATAATGGCAGTGAATGGTACACTCATTTTTGACCCGTTAATGTAACTCTCACTGTATGCCATCTCACAGTTTGAAGCGTCTGCCATAGGAAAGCAGAGTGTGCTGTTGTGAATAATTTAGCGAGACATCTTCTCATAGGTTAAGGACATGCAGTCTCATGAATAATTATACAACTCTGATGAGTCATCGATGTACTATAGGTGTAAGAAAACATCACGTCCTGTGGTGTTGATACGAAGCCAAAGATAATCCCGGAAGATGAAAAAAGCGCAAAAAAAGGTTAAAATGAACTAGTTTTCTCATACGATGGTAACATTGTTTTCTATGCAACACACAAGACGAAGGAATGAGTTGAGAAATACTTTATGCTAACTGTGTTCAGAAAACAGCCCATCTGCAGCCGGGTGGTCTCGGTGTGAACAGCAGCAGTGCCGACGGCTTCACGCCGCTCCATGTGGCAGCGCTGCACGGGCACTCTGCTCTAGTGTCTCTCTTCACCCGCCACAGTGCCAACATCAACACCCGCAACAACCAGAGCGCCACTCCACTTCATCTGGCCTGCCAGAACAGCCACATACAGGTGGGCACATCCTGACCAATCTCAGATCACCTCTCGTACAGATCAACAGCACTGCTCTGAGAAGGGTCGCCAAATAGCTTGGATTAAACAAGTTGTGTGTGTGTGTGTGTTGTTCCAGGTGGTGTCTGCTCTACTGGAGTGTAATGCCAAACTGAATAAGAAGGATCATTATGGAAATACAGCGCTGATTCATGCTTGTCTAAAGGGAAATCTGGAGATAGCCACTGTCTTGCTGGAGGTACTCTATTCATCATATCTATATCATTTTTATTACACTATAAAAGATAATATCAGTCTAATGTACATAAATATAATTTGTATTTATTTATGTATTTGTGTATTATGATTTATCACTATACGATATGACGTTTTATTTATGTAATTGTTGTCGGTACTCTGCAAATGAATGCTTCTTGAACACACTTGATGTCCATCAGAGCGGTGCGTTGGTGAATCTGGCGAATAACCACGGTAACACTGGTCTGCATGAGGCGGTGAGGGGGGGGCACGTCCAGCTGGTGGAGCTGCTTCTGCACAGGGGCGCTCTAGTGCACCTGCGCAACAAGAGACAAAGGACCGCCCTCGACTGCGCTCACGAGACCGCCGGGAAGGTGTGTGTGTGTGTTTATTCATTTATTTTTGCACTCCTCAGTAGATGATGAATAAAAGCTTTCTTTATCAGTAGTTTAGATCATTTAAGTCAGGCACACACATGATGTTTAACAACTAGGGGTGTAACGGTACACAAAACTGACGGTTCGGTACGTACCTCGGTCTTGAAGTCACGGTTCGGTACAGCAGAGGAGAGAAAACTAAATATAAAATTGCTTCTTTTTTTTAAATTAAACAGTGGTTTACTGAACAAATTGTGTCTGTCCTTAAATAAATTCAATTATAACTAAAAGTTTCTTAAAGATAAAATTATCTCTGCTAATGCTGTAAAGTGTAAAATATATAGGGAGCCCTTAATTGCACATTACTATAATATGAAAAATTAACAACAGAGCCCAAATTAGCCTAAATTAAGTAGCTATTTATTTTTAGATATAATAATCAACACTCAAATAACACATTGTATGCAAACATGTAAAGTTCACATAAGGCAGTTTATGCATTAACTTCTTAATCTAATTATAAAATTATGTTTTTACTCCAATTCGTTGTTGAAATATAATCATTAATACACAGTGTCTGTCATTTTCATGACAGATTTATTTAACCATACATTAAATAATCAAGACATCACTAACATGTTAAGTAAAATATAATGAATATATAGGCTAATATAGTGCATATATTTAGTGAAAGAGTTGATTTCTCTAGTGAACTAACAGCTGTGGACACTTTAGAAGCTGTTTTATTGACGTCTTTCCACCGTTGAAACACGGATTGAGCGATTACATGACATATGTTTCAGTTGTAATGTTGTAATGTATCCTCAACATACCTTCAGATGTCGCTTAATGTTTATTCTTTAACTAGGAAGAGATGATCGCGTTCACTCGCGCACTGAACTAACGTGCCTATACTGTAATCTGTCACATCGCGTCAAAACGGCATTTATCGTTTGAATTTCGTGATAAAATGGACAGAATACTTAATATGTTCATGTGGGAACTTGAAGTGTGTTCCGCACATAAAACAAGCCGACTGTTAACTGTTAAAGATTGCATTAGGAACCGTTCGGTACACACGTGCACCGTACCGGAAGTCCTGTACCGAAATGGTTCAGTACGAATACGTGTACCGTTACACCCCTATTGACAACATAGACTAACATATTTAACATTTGTACCAACATTATGAAACATATATATTTATTACTATTTAAAAGATGGACTAAATTCGTTAAAAGATGCACTACATTTTGAAAGAAAAAATGTTTATAGAGGCAAATACTAGCAAATTCAACTTTTTGTGATATTTTTTTTTTTTTATTATTGTTATTATTATTATTATTATTATTATTATCAGGGTTGATTAAAAACTTTGGTCTTCAGGGTGGAGTGAGATTTTCATGACATTTGAGGTTGAGGATACAACAATAATTTTTAATTTCATCTTAAAATGCCCCTTAAAGGTTCCTGATTTTGCTTTGCAGGTCTTCTACAACAGGTTTACATGCATCCAAGGTCCAAAAACACCTTAATTTTCTCATAATATACATTGCAACATCAGCTCAAGAGTCATAAAGAAGTTTGTTCAAAGATTCTGTCTAAACCCCTTCTTTACAAGGAGTACTTACTCAAACATCAATGCTTTTAGTTACCCTTACATTGCCATGCAAACAAGCAGAGATGTCCAAACTGTGCGCGGCACATTCTAAAAGGAGGCAATGGAGTTACGAGGTGTAGTCACAACCTCTTTTAAGTGCTTTTTATTGGTTAAATATTTGTAAAAGCCACATACAGACATAAAGGATGACCAATAGCAATAGGACCAATAGCATTAATTTTATAAAACAAAAATGACGAAATGTAGAGAGAACAAGGTTTCGGCCTGACAGTGATAATATATTCTTATTTGTAGCATTTATTTTTACTTTGTTTTTTGAATTTTATAAGTGGTACAGTGGTTGGGAACCACTGGCTTAGTGCAATATCTTTGTAAATTTAGTTGATATTTATTCATATTATTCATAATACTGTAAATGTTCATAGTCTGTAAATATGTTTATTATAACTTAACCTAACTGTGTCCTTTATACTTTTATATTTTGAATTCTTAAATATGTATTACTGTTTCTTGTTGCTGTATTTGTGTATGTGCACTGTATGTGTGTGCAAGCACACTTGGCAATAAAGCTGATTCTTCTTTATTTGTTTTGCACTTTGATCTTTGAAACTTTGCAGACCTTTTACATTCGCAAACTGCTCTATTACATGCTATATAAAAAGGTAATATTTAAAAAAGCATAATAAGGCCCCTTTAATTATGTAGACTGTTAACTGTCAATGTTTTTAGAGGGACATTTGGCATGCTTTTTTATTGCCTTTTTTCCCTGTCACATTAAGTAATCATCATAACTTAGGTATCATTCAAAAGCTTAAACACTCAAAATGTATCCTGTGGAAACTTTTAAAATTGCACATTCCTTACCATGGAAACAGTACTTTAAAACCTTTTAGTGGGCTTAATTTTTGTGATCTCAACTTCATATTTGGAAGTTGGTTAGAAATATGGCTTTGGTTTTATAGCAAATTTTAGGCACAATTATTTTGTATAAAACAAAAAATGTCTAGTTCAGTGCATTTGCTATAACTGTTTATACTTTACTTTTTTGAAGCTGGATTTAGTTACTGTATTTACTGCATTTCAATAATCTACTGAGTGTTTCGTAGTTAGTGAATATGTGTTCCCTATACTAAAGTGTTACCATGTTTTCTTTAAAAAGAGACCAATATTAGGTCTGTATTCCAAAGCATTAAGAAATTACAACCGTTTGAGTTCAGATCTATGATCAGAAACGGTGGCTGGCAGTTAACAGGTTAAGGTTATCATCACACAAGACACACTTTTTAGAAAGTTCTTCAATTGCATGCCGTTTACTACCTAATATTACCTGAGGGGTGCCAGCAGGTCATGTGGGTAAGAGCGTGAGACCGAGCCTGAATGTGTGAGAGTTGGCAGCCCTGTAATTATTATACATTGACTGCCCATTAAATGTTTCTTTCACAAAATGCAAATCTGTGTCACAGGAAATAAACATTTCATCTGTATTTGTGTGCTTCCACAGAGCACAGAGATTCAGAGACTCCTGCAGAAAGCCTGTGCTGAGGCTCCGGACATCCGTCTGGTCAAACCAGTGGGTAAGAATATGAGAATTATATTTGTACTGTTTTATTTAATCTTCAGAAATGCTCTAGTAGGCTGTGATGTGTAACAGTGAGTGTTAAATGACATGCATAGAGTTCTGTTTAATTACATAACTCGAATTCATAATGCATCCCATCGTCATCTCCAACAGGAAACTCAATAGTGCAAAGAGTGAAACGACGTGAGAGTCCCAACAGTGGCAGACGAGACTTAGACCACACCAAACAAAGGTACATTTTCTGTCAAAAAAGGGCTTGTTTATTGACATACCATTGTGAAATATATCTACACCAGTGGTGTTCTGAAATGAGGCAAAGTTTTTTTTTTTTTTTTTTATAAATCAAATGTAAATTCATGTCCAAGTTACACTTAATGTTGCCACATTTCCCTGGTTAAATATTACATTACATTACATAAAAAAATACAATTCTATTTAGCATTTTTACATTAAAAATGCAAATAATGTTCTATTAAAACCAAGTATAAATCTCATCAAGTTAGTGTTTTAAGCATTTTTACATATTTAATCCCAAAATAATAACTAAAGGCAGTAACAATTTAAACAATATATTTTATTGGTGAAGCTGTTCTTTTTAATAGTCCACTTCTTTTCGGATCGTCAGTCATGCTCGGTAAACACTGGTCACAGACACGAAGATGTATCTTTAAAGGGGTCATGAACTGCGTTGTTTTATTGTTTTATGATGTTTCCTGGGGTACACTTATAATGTTAGAATGCTTTTTACATCAAAAATTGTCATAATTTATAAATAAAAGGCACTTTTCCTACCCTGATTTTAGCCCTCTGGTTTGAACGCTCTGTTTTAAGGGGCGTGTCTGCTGTGAGAGTTCAGTGTAAACGCCCACTGCTGTGATTGGCTGCTGTGAGACTTTAGTGTAAACGCCCACTGCTGTGATTGGCTGCTGTGAGACTTCAGTGTAAACGCCCACTGCTGTGATTGGCTGCTGTGAGACTTCAGTGTAAACGCCCACTGCTGTGATTGGCTGCTGTGAGACTTCAGTGTAAACACTATTACAGCTCTCATGGTTAACTAATCGTGAAAAGTGTTGCATTACATTTAGCTCTATGGCATTATATTTAGATTGTGGCATGAAAGGTTGCAGTGATGAACATTGTAGCCGATCACAGACATGTTGAGCGCATGAAAGCAGTGATCTCGTCATTGCAACTCAGTTTCTGTACACTAACGAATGCTTTCATCTTCATTAACAGTGCAAACGTGATATAGTTAAGAGATTCGTTGAATAAAACGGGAGTCACTGATAAACGCGTCACTGATAAACTCTCGCTGTTTGATTGACAGCTCCAGCGCGCTGCTCCAATGACTGCAAAGGGAGCTTTCTTTGATCGCTTTCTATAGAATTTAATCACCGTTAAATAACAGATTATTTTCATCCTACTAAGAGAAACAACGCAAGTTGACGTTTAGTCACTGGTTTTTACTGACACACAGACAAAGAACATCTGACTGTACATGAATAAATACATTTCAGATCAGGCATTAGAATGAACACAGTTACTTACATATTGCATTACTGTCGAGCCCAGGCACTGCACGATATTTTGTAATCCTCAACGGCATGTTTATTGCTTGGTAGCTCGATCTGGTTTAACACCATGTAGGCCTATGTTACTTTTAGGCTACCTATTCTATTGCATGTCATGCGTGAATCGGTGGGCGGGGCTAAACAGGCAGTGATGAAGTAGGCGTTGATCTTCTTCTGCAGAGCCGGTGCTTGCCTCCCTTTGACGTCATAGATTCCCACTTTGAAAAACCTGTCGTTTGCTGGGCCTGGTGTCAATAAAAGCTTTTATTGGACTAACAAGGAAGTTTTCAGTTCTGAAACTTACAGGATATTCTTATAGTATGGTGACCTCTTATATGTCAAAAACTCAAGGAAAATTTGATTTCTCAGTTCATGACCCCTTTAATTTCCCCAAGCTGATCGCTCACTAAAACCCCCACAATTATCATGTTTTCAGGCCATTTCAAGTTTGATTTTGATGATATCTAAAGCCCCGGGTACACTTCAATTCCCGCTTCCGGACGCGTCTCACGCGCAGTCATGTCCGCACAGCTTTCAAAGTATACTCAACCGCGGATGAGCGCGGATGGCCGAGTTCGACACATGAGCAGTACAATTGTTGTGACTCTTCTGACTTTCTGGTGCATGCGCTGTTGTACGTGCACCGTCCGCGTGGTCTCAAAAATTGGGCTGCCTTTCTTGCACATGCGCTGTTGTACGCGGACAGTCCACGCGGTCTCAAAACATGGGCTGCACGCGGACGGGGTGTGCGGACGCCCGCGAACCCTCCCGATGACGAAAATTACTTCACGCGGACAGTGCACAAACGCGGACGGCCGAAGTATACTTTGGGCTTAAGTGGCTGAGCTATTTATTTGCTTTTTAATTTGCCTTCCCATTCCCGAGCATGAAAACAAGAGGCGGGATTTATCGCGTGAACCAATCATATCAAATTATAGTGCGATGGAGGCAGTGCCTCCTCTCACGTGACTTCCCCCGTTCATTCTCTGTTACCCCCACTAAACTCACCGCACGCTTTGGTGGGTCTGTTAAAAGTCAATGGGCTCAGGGGAGGCAAGAGAGACACGGCGTCCCGCTGTAACTTTACCTGTGGGTGTCGCTGTTGGACAGTGTTACTTAATACATTTTGTAATATTTGCGTTTTTATTTTGATCACATGATCCTTCAGAAATCATTCTTATATCCATTTTTTTTTAAGGATTCTTTGAGGGATAGAAGGTTTAAAAGAACAGCGTTTATTTGAAATATAACTCTTTTGTAACATTATAACTGTCTTCACTGTCACCTTTGAGCAATTTAATGCGTCCTTGCTGAATAAAAGGATTCATTTCTTACAAATCTTTTTAAAAGTCCCCATTGTGATTATTGACTTGCTGACTAGATTGAATTCTCCTCGACATGATTTCAAGCTGTTTATGAGAAGCTTTTGCTCTTGACAGGAGCCAGAAGAGGACCAACAGAGCAGTAACAACCTCAGCAGTTACAGACCAGGTACTGCTCTCCACATTCACACTCATTACTCTTCAATAAAAGGATTTAGTATTCTACCTTGCAGAACAAGAGAATAGTCATCATGAATTTTTAGACATTATTGTTATCATAATATAATAAAATGTATGTAAAATGATTTGGTCTTCCTTATTATGCTATTTTAAAGGCTCCTAATTTTGTTTTAGAGTCTCCTACAATACATTTACATGCATCCAAGGTCCAAAAACACTTTCATTTTCTCATACTATACATTGCAGCATCAGCTCTTTTCTCACAGTAGCTGCATCCCAATTCAGAGTCTGCATCCTTCCTAGTCTGTTGTGATTGGTCTACTCTGCTCTGATTGGTCAGATGGCCCAGTCTGTTGTGATTGGTCTTAGGGATGCACCGTTCCGATACTCAGTATCGGTATCGGCTCTGATACCGGCATTATTTGCCAGATCGGGTATCGGTCAGACAGGACCGATCCAAATCCGATACTGTGCGTATAATATTCTGTGTTATTGTTAAGCCCCAGTGCCCCACAAAAGGCACAAAAACATTATAAAGCATCATCAACGCTTCGTGCACTATATTAATTGTTCCGAATCCATTCCATAGTTTAATGTGAGGTACAGATGAATATTATATATTCAAGTTCACTTGAATGCTTCCCTCCGCTGCGCCTGTCAGTCATTCTCCATTCAGCATTCAAACTGTGTGTCGCGTTCGGGTACGACAGTCAACACGATGAAACTCTCTCCAAGATGATTCAGTGTTCCTGTTATTATGCTTGATCTGTAGATAACGCTCTATGGTTTCGCATAAAATGACTTTATCTGGCTGGAGTTTATTGCAGTTTCTAAATCGTGTTACTTTCTACCGGGTGTCTGTTAGATCACAACACTGGACTAGAGATTGTATTGTTCTTCACGCACGGTAACTGAATTTTTAAACTGTTAAAAGAAAAGGCTCAATAAAATATTGCATAGATGGATACACTAACACTACGCATCGATATATCTTCCCTTTGTGTTTTGAACTTTTCAATGCGGAGCGCTGCGCGCTGTGACTCCGTGTTGCTTCAAGCGCATCATCCTGCGCACGGGATGCGCATACGCGCTTTGTGCCGCTCTGTATTGGAGCCTTTCGTATTATAATACTTTTGCGCTATGAAAGATTATTAATAGCCTCTCTTGTTCTGCCCCATCTATAATATGTTGATGCCTCATTAAAAAAAGCTGCATTATACATTTAAAATAAATGTCTTTTAATTTCTTAGTATATAGGCCCTATTTCTATAAATATATTTACGTTTTGTATTTTACAACGTCTAACATTTTACCAGATTTAGTGCTACACTTATTCACTTTTAGTTGTTCCCCACTAAATGTTTTTTTCCACTAAATGTTTAGATTTTATACAATTATTGTGCACTCATGATTTTTCTAGAGTAACTTTTGCTGCTGAATTATCCACTAATCTAGTTTATCCACCATCTAGTTTATAGTAGTATTTTTGTTATAGATTGTGATTTATATGTATTTTTAATTTGTTGTTTTTCTTTATAATGAAGTTGTCTGTATTTAGTAGATTGTGTTTAACACACAAAAGAGTGATTGTCAGTTCAACACACTGAGGTATAGAAATTCTACATTGAATTTTTAAACAAAACTGCACTGGTATCGGATTGGTATCGGTATCGGCCGATACTCTGAATTTTTGGTATCGGATCGGTTCTGAAAAAATGGTATCGATGCATCCCTAATTGGTCTGCTCTGCTCTGATTGGTCAGATGGCCCAATCTGTTGTGATTGGTCTACTCTGACGTTGTTCACCGGCAGCCAATGAAGACCATAGACTGGCATTATGCAAATTAGTTACAAACATAGGTTTGAGCAGGAAGTGAGACTGGAATGACTGCCGACTCGTTTCAGTCAGTTCAGAATCGATTCTTTGTTTTAGGAGACAACTTTATTTGACATGCACTTTGATCTTTGAAACTTTGCAGACATTTTACATATTACATTACTCAGTACATGAATTTATATTACACGCTACATGAAAGGCAATAACCAAAAAATCATAATAGGAGCACTTTAAATAGCAAGGTTTTTTGTTGGTCTTTTTTTAATGGAAAACATGACTCCTGATTGAACGGTTCATCACAGACTCCAGACAGTCAGAGTGACAGACGGAGACTGATGAGAGGAGAAACGGTGGACATCAGCGGCCCGTTCTGCCGCCCGCAGTCGCCCCACAGCCAGACCCGGAGCCTGACCCGCTGCCACACCATCAGCCAGGACCTGACCCAGCACTCGCTCCACGCTCCGCAGGACCCACAACCCTCCGCCGACCCTCAGCAGCTCAACGGGGACTCGCCGCTGGCCATGGAGGAGGAGGACGCCCAGTCCGGAGGAAGCCATGTGGAAACTGCTGCCACAGAAATGGACAGTGTTGTATTGTGATGCACCTGATGTCAGATGTTGTCTTCAAACAACTCATGCTTAATAGACGAAATATAAACCACTCATAGTAAATCTGTCCCACCACCCCGTCCTGGTCTGTGTTGTATTTGAGTGTTGAAGTAACTTGAATATGCAAGAACTGTGGCTTCCAACGTTTCCTCATGCCTCTGGTTTATGAGATGATAAACTGTTTTAGAGGTTTTAAGGGTCTGTATGTGGGAATTAGAAATTGCTCCACAGCAAGAAGAGGGTGTTGCTTTTTTTTTTTTTTTATTCCACATACAAATGTTGCTCTTAAATCACAAAATATAAGAAAAATGTTTTGCATGTGTCAACACTGATGGGTGAAATGGCAAAGACAGCAATGGAAAGCATAAGACTGGAACCAGCTTTCAGATGTGTGAAGAAACTTTATTTTATAACATGTAGGTTAAAGGGAGACATTTAGGATAACCTGCACTGAAAGAATGTGCTTTTTGTTTAGTTTTTTTACTAGCACTTCATTTTCTTTCAGAATGTCACATTGTAAAAAGGGATAATTAAGGATATGTAGCAAGATTGTAGTTTTTCTTTACAAAACTGAAGTGTTTCTCATCTGTTTGTTCTGGTCATTGTGAATTTTTTTTTTTTTTTTTTTTTTTTTTTTTTTTTTTTTTTTTTTTTTTTTCTTCTTCTAATAGGTAGTTAGTGTATTTTTCCCCTCATTTTTCTTTTCTTTTAATGTCTTCCAACATTTTTTTTCTGCTTAGATTACTTTCATTGGTCTTTTATGGTATGGATCTCCTCTATAAACTGTGTCCCTCAAACAAATCAATTAATTACGCTGATAATAAAGCTGATGAATCACTTTTAATAACAATGTAGAGGAATCATATTTGGTTTGTGGGTTGTTTCGTCTTAGCACAGAGTAAAAATGTTGCATTTGTAAAGGAGGAGTGAATGTGATGTGGGGGCAGTATTATGGACCACGGCTCTATTAAAATCATGCACTTTATTCCCATGCAAGGTTACTGTGTTTGTTTGGTTTACCAATATGACTGCAGTTTACTGACACGTTTTGAGTGGCGGGTGCATTTTTTACTGCAGTGTGTGTTGGCAGGGTGAGAATTAATGCTGGACAGGAAGGGATTAAATATCTTCACACAAATTGACCTTGAAATAAAAACAGCTGGTTTGTGATCAAATGTCACGCGTCTTTGAATGTAAGGGTTCTTTGTGGCAATCTGAAGACGAGCGCAATTATTTTTGTATGATTCCATGTTGGTTATTTTCTGTAACAATGTGCCTTATTTAATTTGTGCCAAAATAATGTAATAAAACCATATAACAAGAAATAAAGAGTTTTGGCGACTTAATTGGTGACGTCACACACAAACAGCATGTTATAATCTGAGCAGGCTTCATCCTACAACCGGAAGGCCTTCAGAGGGATTGCCAAAACTACTATAATAACAGTTTTATGTTATGTGTTAACTCTAAAGTCATAAATCATCTTTTGGGTTCTGATCTAACTCTTGGGATGACAGTATTCCGGTTTGCAGCAGTAATGGATTGCTCCTTTACACGTATAAAACTTTAGTCTCGTGCCAGAATGGCTCATGTGTGTGTGTGTGTGAGTGAGAGAGCTGCAGGGATTGATGGCTGGAGCCGGACAGATGTGAAAACTTACAGCCCGCTTGATTTAATGAAAGAGATGTGGGGAAATCTAGTCATTAATATTATTAAGTGTGGAGCGGCCATGCATCACGAGCACAGAGATATTAAAGCACTTACAGTAAACGCACAGAACAGAGAGCGGCGTATGAAAGAGCTTCAGTGATTGGAGGATTGGCCAGAAATGTTTCGCCTTGAGGATACAGTGTGAATGCTGTGTATGTTCACATGAATATGGAAAGCAGAATGACTCATCAATTAACACACATTAATGAAATATTAGGATAAAATGTGTCACTCAGAACAGAAACAAGAATCTTCCTGTGTGTGTCGGCGATCCTGCAGGAGAACCTCAGGTTTATACGTCACTTTCTGTATTTTCTTTTACTGTATGATCATAGTGTCCAATTGTGATAAATTACACTTCAAAATAGTTTAAAAGATGTGCTATCTATCCATCCATCCATCCATCATTCTATCTATCTATTGTTCTATCTATCTATCTATCCTACATCCATCCATCGTTCGTTCTATTTATCCCTCCTCCATCCATCCATCCATCATTCTATCTATCATCCATCCATCCTCATCCATCGTTCTATCTATCCATCCATCCATCCATTGTTCTATCTATCATTCATCCTCCATCCATCCATCCATCCATCCATCGTTCTATCTATCTATCTATCCATCCTCCATCCATCCATCCATCGTTCTATCTATCCATCCTCCATCCATCATTCTATCCATCCATCCATCCATCAATCATTCTATCTATCATCCATCCATCCTCATCCATCGTTCTATCTATCCATTCATCCATCTATTGTTCTATCTATCATTCATCCTCCATCCATCCATCCATCCATCCATCGTTCTATCTATCTAGCTATCCATCCTCCATCCATCCATCCATCGTTCTATCTATCTATCTATCCATCCTCCATCCATCCATCCATCGTTCTATCTATCCATCCTCCATCCATCCATCGTTCTATCCATCATCCATCCATCCATCGTTCTATCTATCCATCCTCCATCCATCCATCCATCCATCCATCCATCGTTCTATCTATCTCTCCATCCATCCATCCATCCATCGTTCTATCTATCCATCCTCCATCCATCCATCGTTCTATCTATCCATCCTCCATCCATTCATCCATCCATCGTTCTATCTATCTATCTATCTATCTATCTATCTATCTATCTATCCATCCTTCATCCATCCATCGTTCTATCTATCTATCTGTAAGTAACATTGTAAACATTATTATTATTATTATTATTATTTAACACCAAGATTTTAGGTTTAAATGTACATGAATCTAGAGAAAATGTACATCTTCGGTCCTGTAAGTCACCATTTTTTCCCCCACACTTTTAATCACCCTTTTGGATTCACATAATTTTTAGGATTTTAAATGGTGTGGAAATGAAAACTACAGACATGGCATAACATTACATTATAATTATAATCATTCAGTAATCAAAAATACTTAATAGAATTAGGTTGTAGATAGTATGCACTTCTTTCTCCATATTCTACATGTTATCCGTCAGTTCTTTAGATCAGGTGCGCAGATGTTTCTCTGAACAGAATAGCTGGACAGAGCTTATTTTCTGGTGTGTTCATCAGTGTGTGAAAGCAGACACTGGAGGGCAGTGTTACATCAGAGCAGAACACACACACACACACACATTCAGTGACGCACAAGAGCCTCGATCTGTCTTCTGTTGACTAAAACCACGTCAGTTCAACTTCTACAGTGAGCAATCCATGATCAATTATTAACACTATCCAAAGATGTTCTTTTTAACAGACAAAGTTAATGTCTTAAATTACCAAAACATGTAAATCAATATATTTAAAAATAATTTACTTCTTATGGGAAAAGGATGTGCAGCAGTAAATGTGCCATGCAGGCCGCTGAGCAGAGCGTGTCAACATGCCCCGTATTGACAACATCTCTGTCACATGACCAGAATATTGGCAGCTTGTCCCGTCTCAAGGCACATGTCCCATCCATGTTTACCCCAACAAACATGACAGACATACATAGATCCACCAGGAAGAATCCCATTAAAGTTTATCGGGTTTAGCTCAGCTGCAATAGGTTAAAGTTGGAAGCCCTGGAGGCTTTGATTAAGTCAGAGCCGAAGAAACCCTAGCATGTAAAATAACAGCATTTCACTATTATGATATGTTGCATGTTTTTTGTTGAGGAACTTTGAGAAGACAGATAGAGGAATGTCAATTATACACCTCGTGTAAAGTCACAGTGTGTTATGCTTGACGTTATGGTTTCAGCAGTTAAATGTCAAATTCATCTCAGGCTTTGGGAAATCCATCGTAGACTTTTGCAGAATTCCACATCAGTTCCGTATGAATTTAAATGAGCTTTACATCTATAGTTTTATTGTGTGTCTGTTCTAACAAATAATACAAATTCATCCTTTAAGGGATGATCCAGATTCAATACAAGTTAAGTGTTGGTGCCACACTGTTGATTACCAGCTTTTAACTCTTGTTCTGGTTAATTGTGGTTACAGTATACTACATTCTTTCAATTTCCCCTAACACTCCAAATAATGAATTGGTTTGAGTAGAACCAACTCAAATTAAACAAATTAGTTCAATCAAATGAACTTTTATAAGTATTTAGAACTTTGTTTTTCTTTTGAGTTCTCAAAACTGACACATTTTAAGTAATCTGAATTGTTTCATTGTTTTGAGTTTTATGAACTTGTTTCTTGTTTCCGTCCTTCGGATGAGACGTTAAACCGAGGTCCTGACTCTCTGTGGTCATTAAAAATCCCAGGATGTCCTTTGAAAAAGAGTAGGGGTGTAACCCCGGCATCCTGGCCAAATTTGCCCATTGGCCCCTGTCTATCATGGCCTCCTAATCATCCCCATATACTGATTGGCTTCATCACTCTGTCTCCTCTCCACCATCAGCTGGTGTGTGGTGGGCGTTCTGGCACAATATGGCGGCCGTCGCATCATCCAGGTGTTGCTGCACATTGGTGGTGGTTGAGGAGATTCCCCCTTTCTATATGTAAAGCGCTTTGAGTGCCTAGAAAAGCGCTATATAAATGTAACAAATTAATTAAAAATTTGAATTTAAACAAACTTAAATTTAACTGAAACTGGGCTGGGCTTTCTATTTCCCAGTATGCTTTGCCATGACACTCAAAAGGGACAGTAAATGCTAAAATTAAGTGTTATATTATGTTTGTTTTTGTTTTTTGTGCAGGATTAACGTTAAGTGTGTTTAATGTTTTGTTATGCTAGTTTAGAAGAGTTTCTGTTATGTTGGGTTTTTGTAGGGTTTCCATCATGTGACGAGTGGAGCATGAGCTTAGTTTGAGAACAGATACAGTCAAACCAACATTTATACAGACACCTTCAACATTTTCTTACATTATCACAGTTTATTCGCTATAGTTTAGAAAATGGTAATAAAATATGATGAACTCAGAGTTAGACTGTCAGAACAAATTCATCTTGATAATGTCAGATCACTTTGATAGACAGGTGTGTAATGGATTACAATCAACCAATCAGCTGTTAAATTTAAGAACACAATTAGATAATACCAATTTAGCTCAACCAATGACCAAGCAATGCTTCATTTTGTTCAGTCTGTGCTGTAAAAGGTCACTTTAGCAATTAAAGAAAAAACACTTCAGCAAAACATGCTCAGGTCAAAGTGTCTGAATCATTTTGCTCCCAAATTTTTATCAATTTTACTGGAAGTCACTGTATGAAGAATTTTTGGGTATAATATGTCAGTTTATTTTGCTATCCTCACTTACAGAAATGAACTATAGTGTCCTGCACACACTAGTAAAAAATTATATCTGGTGTCTGAATCATTTTTGGTTTGACTGTATATGTATAATGTATTATATTGCTGTACTCATTCAGCAAGTGCTATGTAATGCTAATCACCAAATGTAACCAATTAGCAAGGTGGCATTTATTGAATTAGCTAGTTAAAACCAGTCAAGTTTCCACTACTAAAAATGTGAGATTACATGATATTTTTAAGTCAAATGTATAAATTAGCTTACTTGAAATATTTCAAGTTCAGAGCAATTAAAACACAAAATAAAAATCTGCAAGTTCTGCTTACTTAAACTGTAAATTTCTTAACTTAAAAAAACTCAATTATTTTGAGTTTTGCCAACTTATTCGGGTTTACAGTGACCAGAACACTGTTTCCCACACTGTAAAAAAATAAAATCGTAAAAAAAAATGGTCAAATGACTGACAGCTATGGCTGCCAAACAAAAAAACGTAAAATTAAAGTGCAAAAGCAATAATTTTACAGAAATTTTCATTAACAGTTTTAGAGGAAAACACTGTTATTTTACAGATTTTTCCCTTGTTTAAATTAAGATATTTTACTTTAATTTGATGGTTTTTGTTTGACCGTTTTTAATGATTTTTTTACAGCGTAAAACTGTTACCAGTTTTTACTATTATTACTAACACATTCAATAAAGTGACAGCACTAAAAGTTCTACAGAGAAACACTTTTTATTTTACAGATTATTACAATAAAAAACCTTCAATAAAGTATTAAAGCAGGCTCAAGATTGTAAATTTACAGTTTTATTTTGGGAGACAAAATACAGTTTGTAAAAATACTGTATAAAACAGAAAATGTAATTAAGTTACAAATTTTATATGAAATACATTTGACATTTAAAATACTTTACAGTTTAACAGTGTAACAGTTTCATGAATTTAAAAAAAGTTGAATTAAATATTAAATACATGCAATTATTGCAGAAATGGACATTTGTCCACCTACAAAAGTAGTCCCTGCTTCAGATTTTTTAAGTTTAAAAAAAATCCAAATTTAAGTAAACAGATGTGGCAGATTTTTATTTTGTAATCATACACTTTATTGCTCAACTTATTTTTGGGTAAGCTAATTCATACATTTGACATAAAATTATCAGGTTATCTCAACTTAAATATTTTTAGTAGTGGAAACTTGGCCAGCTTTAACTAGCTAATTCAGTAAATGCTAACTTGCTAATTGGTAACAATGCTTTGATAGCATTAGCATAGCATAGCACTTGCTGAATGAGGACATCAATATAATATATTTAACATAGATCTGTTCTCAACCAAAAAACCCAACATAACAGAAACTCTTTTAGCATAACAAAACATTAACCACGACTAAATCTCCCACTTAACATTCATTTTGCACAAAAAAAAAAACATTATATAACACTTAATTTTAGCATTTCCTGTCCCTTCTGAGTGTCATGGCAAAGCAAAATAGAAATCCCAGAAAATTTGTTACTCTAAATACTCATAAAAGTTCATTTGACTGAACTAACTTGTTTAATTTAAGTTTACCCTACTCAAACCAATTCATTATTTTGCACGTTAGGGTTTCTGTCTGTGGTAACTGAAACACAGTCAATAGAGTTACACGTCAGCCTAAAATTAAAAACGGTTGTTTTTATTCACCCTTGTGTCCTTCAAAGCATATGACTTTCTTTCTCCTGTAGAACACAACATGAGATATTATATATATATATATATATTAATAATAAAGTGCTGGTTTTTATCAATGGATGAATGTGTTTACTGAAAAAAAACTGGGAAAAGGGAGTAGAGCGAGTTTGGCAAAAGGCGGATTCGAACTCGGGTCGATTTGCGTTAAAACTTTCTGCCACATGCCTTATTCCTACACTATTAGGAATAAGCGTCTTCCGTAATTTTGTCTGGTCCAATCAGACGTCAGTGGGCGGAGTTGGTGTAAATAGCCTCTGCCAACAAGACGGGCAATTTGCACTTAGTGTAAATAGACACTCCAAAGAAGGCAAGTCATTCGGGTTTGGAACGACACAAGGGATACGATGACAGAATTAAAATTTTGGGCTGGATTGTCCCTTTACGTCATTATTCACTGATAATCTTCCAGTCAAACCTTCCAGCACAGAATTGAAAATGACAGACAGTCGTAGAGGTTTGGAACGGTATGAGGGTGAGAATTCGATTTTAGGTGAACCTGTCTCAAAACTCACCCTTATGCTGAAGGTTTCACATTCAGGCACGGTTATTCCCAGTCTTGAACTTTTATAAGAATGGAAGGAATATCTTGACAGAAGAAGGAAATGTCATTTTGGCCGTTTATCAAGACAAAAGGGAAACTTTAGAGGAGAGCTATGTGGATTTAACACCCTGTGAAACAGTAGTTCATTATTTGCAACAGATTAGCCTTGTAACCTAAAGCCTCCTCGGCGTAAACATTTGACCACAGAAGCATCACCAGAAGCGTGTGTGTGTGTGTGTGTGCTAGCTCTCCGAGCCGCTGTGAGCATGTCGCTGACAGTCATTGCCGGGGGGCGAGGCTTGCACTGACAGCAGCAGAGACGCTCATTTGAGGGGGAGCCGTCAGAAATGTCACACACTCCGCCGCTGCCTCCCCCTCCCTCCCCACATCCGTCACTGGAAGCACGCGGCCCCTCACGACCGGCTGACGGACTGACGAAAGTTTTGGCGGACGGAGAGAAAACTTTCTCTGACAAGGTGACAGTTCTTGATGCATCCAGCTGTCCAGTCTGGGGGCGTCTCTGGAGAGCGTGGGAGAGGGAGGGACGCGGAGGAGAGGGTCCCTAATCAC
This sequence comes from Coreius guichenoti, assembly GCA_039654105.1. Lineage (NCBI taxonomy): Eukaryota > Metazoa > Chordata > Actinopteri > Cypriniformes > Gobionidae > Coreius > Coreius guichenoti. Next base: position 29,569,839 of record CM077191.1, read on the forward strand.
TAATTTAGTGCCAGCCATGGCATTGTGCCGGGGGGCACATACACAGCAACACAAGGCTGTGTACACACTTATGAGGCCGGACAGGACAGGATGAACCTCCGCTCGGCTCTGCAGCGAGTCTTTTAGTGTCAGGGTTGTATCATAACAACTACTAACTTCCTGGGCTTGTTTCACATTTAAAAATGGGGGCTACGTGACATTTGCATGAGATAAAGATTAGCAAAAAAAAGAAATTTTCTCACCGTCATGTCATTCAAACCCATACGACTTACTTTCTTCTGTAGGACACAAAAGGAGAGGTTTAGCAGAATGTTCCCGCTGCTCTTTTCCACATACAAAGCATAATGACCAAAGGCTGAAAGCTCCAAAAACAGACCAAAAAAACACCATAAAAGTATCATAAAATGATCCGTATGAGACCATTTAAACCAATGCCGTTTGCAAGTGTGGCACAAGAAGTTTAAATATATGCATAAGGGCCTAAAATTAACACTCGTCAAGCGCCAAATGCAAGTAAAAATCGGCGTTGGCGAGTATATGAATTCTAACAATGCAATGTTGTGACAACATGCATCATCACAAAAGTTTCAGCCTTTCCGTAAATATTCAAGCGCTGGAACCCGCGAAAGGGAATTCGTTACTCACACGCTGTGCGGGACGTTTAAACATCCGAAGCACGCCCTGAAAGCCGAGTGCACGCGAAGTTGAGCTCTCTTTTTTGCCTTCCTGTGCTTCAATGGACAAATTCACTCAAAATTAAAAATGCCCGTCTCGGCGAGTATCCATCACATAACAGTCGGTTATGTCTTAAGTGAACGCAAACACAAAACTATGACTAACTTCCTGGGCTTGTTTCACATTTTAAAATGGGGGCTACGTGGCATTTGCATGAGACCACAGTAGACATTCGTGAAAAAGATTAGCCAAAAAAAAAAATATATATATATTTTTTCACCATCATGTTGTACAAACCCATACAACTTACTTTTTCTTCTGTAGGACACAAAAGGAGAGGTTTAGCAGAATGTTCCTGCTGCTCTTTTCCATATACAAAGCATAATGACCAAGGGCTGTCAAGCTCCAAAAGAGGCCAAAAAACACCATAGAAGTATCACACAATGGACCATATGAGACAGCTTACTAAGACGTTTGAGAACCAATGCCGTTGCAAATGTGGCATAAGTTTAAATATGCACATATGTCAGGGCCGTAACCACCATAGATATTGAGGGTGTCAAGTCCCCCTAATAAATAGAAATGGCCAAATTTGGCCCCCCCAATATTTGACATTCTTGATGCTGTTCTGCTGCACTCCTCCGTTTGTTGATGATAATAAGTTTTAGTCTGCTCTGTCTAACAGCGCTCATCAATGTCAACATGATCGAGATGGCCAATCAAATCAAAGAACTGTTGACAACTGTTTTATGATAGAAATGTTCAGCAGCCGTCAGTAATATCCACCAGCGATGCAAACTACTCAACTTTTTTTAAATAAAATGTCACCATTTTGAATTGGACATAAGCCTATGCTATTGTTTACATGATTCATGCAGGCCTAATTAATAACTGACTGTGAAGAGAGAAGAAATATTTTGAGTGAATGTATAATATTGTAAAATAAAATATTATTTGCAAATAGTTTAAATTGATTTCTTAATAACTATTATTTCTTTTTCTTTTTTCCTTTAAATACCTTTTAATCGTTAAAAGGTACGGTTAAAAGGTACCCCCCCCCCATAAATAAACAAAAAAACAGAAAGGTTTTTTTTATTGCAGTGATACCGTAGAATAAGCTTTTTTATTCAGCAAGGATGCATTAAAATGATTTAAAGTTACAGTAAAGATGCTAATAAAATTATAAATTAGCGCTGTCAAATCGATTAATCGGGATTAATCGCATCCAAAATAAAAGTTTGTGTTTACATAATATATGGGTGTGTACTGTGTATTATTATTATGTATTATGTTTTAAATTTATATATATTTAAATATAATATAAATGATATAAATATATATACAGTATATGCATGCAAATATTTCTTAAATACATGCACGTGTGTGTATTCAAATATACATAATAATTATACACAGTACACACACATATATTATGTAAACACAAACTTTTATTTTGGATGCGATTAATCGCAATTTGTCGATATGACAGCAATATAAATATTTCTACTTCAAATACAGGCTGTTATTTTGAATTTTTTATTAAGCGAAGAATCCTGGAAAAAAATTATCATGGATTCCCCAAAAATATGAAACTGTTTCTAACACTGATAATAATCATAAATGTTTCTTGAGCATCAGTTCATCATATTAGAATGATTTGTGAAGGATCATGTGACACTGAAGACTGGAGTAATGATGCTGAAAATTCAGCTTTGATCACAGGAATAAATTACACTTTACTATATATTCACACAGAAAACAGCTGTTTACACTGGGATAATATTTCACTGTTTTTCTGTTTTAATAAATGTAGTCTTTCAAAAACATTTAAACATCTTACTGACCACAAACGTTTGAATGGTAGTGTAGATATAGAATTATATGGCGTATGGATGACTTTTATTCTGATTTTATGTCATTTTTGGAGGATTTCCTATGAAAAAGAGCTGCTCTGACATTTGGTGTCCCACAGAGGAAAGTGTGTGTGGAAGGACGTGTGGGTGAGTAAATGATTTCTTCACCAGGAAGATGTGCTGTATGTGTCTGAATCTGTCTCATGTGAAGCCTTTGGCATGAAGGTTAAAGCGTCACACAGAGGTCCAGGACATTATACCGTCACACACACCGAACACACACAGACGTCTCCCCGCACATGCTCCGCCGGTGGACCGCGGCAGGGCCCGGCATTGTTTTGTTAGTTAATTGGTCCTGACCCTTTTTTTCCGGGCTCTTCGTCTCTTTAGCGAGATGGCTGTGTAGATCACCACTCGGCTTATCTAATTTCATTAATGTGATCTCCTGTCCATTGGCTGACAGCTTAATGGTCATTATTTGTGGTTCCCTTCAAATAAAGCTCAGACTGTAAATTGCAGTCTGTGGCAATTGGGATCTAAGTGCCACCCTGCATTACTATATAATATCTATTCCTTTAATTAACTGAAAGCCACACTGACATTTATTGGATTGCAAGTTACTTGTTAATGGCAATAAATTGCATAGAGGAAAAAAAAATATCATTGCTTATTTTACATCAATAATTTGAGGACCTTTAGGTAATGATTATTCATTATTCTCTCTACATGGCTGTCATGTTTGTTAAAGTGTTCGGAGGTTTACTTCACAATGCTGGGGAGAGACTGCAAACATGTCACCATATACGCTGGGAAATTCAAATGAGCTGCCAGTCATTAGTGTAACGGCAAGACTAATTCATATCACCTATAAGACTGATGAAAATATATGATTGTGAATAAATGTGTTAATTATTGGAAAAAAGTTTCTCCGGTGCGTAATGTTAAATAAGGCCCGGTTGGCAGCTAAGACAGGTTTGGCTACACCTGAATACAATTATGTAGCTGGCTGAATTTAATTACTGTAATGACGCTATAGGTATAAGGAATTCAAAAAGTGATAAGTGCATAGAAACAAAAAAAAAAACTAATACACACGACAAAAAAAAAGTAAAACAACAATGAAAGCAGAAACCGTGCATGAATGACACTTCAAATTGTGCAGTTTGTTGAAGAGAGGCGTTATTATGCTAATATTATGGTTTATAAGCAATTAGACTTTTGGTTCTGGCTAGGGCCAGTAAGCAACGCCCTAGCAACCACCCATAACACCCTAGCAACGCCCTAGCAACCACCCATAACACCGTAGCAACGTCCTAGCAACCACCCATAACACCCTAGCATATTTGTTTTTGCACTTACAATTTCTACAGAAAATTTAAAACTATAGATATTTAATATTCTGCAGGATTACATTTTTGCTTTTCATAGACCCAATGATAGTTTTCCATCCTGTGCTGATGGATATTTCATTAAAACAGGAAATTTGAACATCCTTTCTTTAATAATAAAAAGTAAAAAAAAAAAAAAAAAAAAAAAAGCCAGTAGGCTGTAATTTTGTCATTGCATGATCAAGCAATTATTGGCTACATTCTCATTTATAGAGAGCACTTTATTATATGGGCTAATATCATTAATAATACTTGCAAATATTAAAATTTTAATCTGCTAAAAGTTTATTTGACAAACTTTTAAGAGTAAATGAAACCCACTAAGAAAACTTACAATGTGGCCACAAGATGACTTAACAGTGTTTAAATAAATAAATTATTATTAATATATTAAAATAATATAACTCTAATCTAAATTAAAATTCTGCAAAACACATCAAATCTAAATGCAAACCGTTTTCCCCCTTCAAATGTTGTGTTAGAAAGCAAGAAAAGTTGTGAACCACTGATATAAATGACTTGACAAGGACCAGAGATGTGTTTCTGAATTCTTGTTTTATTTGTACTAAAACGAAAGGTCACTTAAATGTTCCAATGCATAATTATCTGATTGATATTCAAGTTAAATCGGAGGTGTGTGTTGTTCGCGAGCGTCTCAAAGCGCCTGTCCTCCAGCAGGAATCCTCACGCAATGCCTCTTGAAGTCACAGTCACTCAGTTGCCACCAGCTTGCCAATTGTGTGAACATATTCCCTGTCAGAGCGGCGCAGTCGGCGCTCGCTGTCTCTTTGCCTGCCACGGCGGTGATCAGACCTCCGGCCCTCCGTGATCTGACAGGCCTGCCACTCTGATGACTTCCTCAGCCTGAGACCCGCTCCGCTTGTGAAAACATCACTCCAGCCGCTCCAAAGTCAGAAAAGAACAGTCCAGCCCCCGCTGTCTCGTCCGATCATGACACGGGAGCGGCGGCGTACCAACTTTGAGGAAGAGAACATCAGGCAGGCAGAGGAGCACATTCGGTACAGAGCATGATGGGTAACGAGCGACAGCACCAGCCGGGTCTTGACCTCGTGAACCCACGCGGGCGCCCTGCAGGGAAAGGCGTATTGTGGTGCGTCAAAACGCAACCAGTCACGGCCGATCAGGCGCAGCAGACGGACGGTTCTCGCTCGATTGTGTGAGAGATTATGAGAACAGGAGACAAGGGACAGGCTTTAAAGTGAGCAGTCACTGTCCACTCCACCTATCATCAATGACTCTGAGTCACAGCGGAAAACTCCAGAACTCCAGTGAGCAGTGACAAAACACTGGCCGGAGACGAGGAAAACTCAAACACATGAGACGAGGGTCATTTTAAGTGATGTTTGCTCTAAGTCAAGTATTGATCATACGTAGGATGTGAACAAACTCCAAACCATCGTAACTCCTGCATCACCAAAAATTTTGTGTCACATCAACCTAGAAAAATATAATTAATATCTACATTAACTGGTCAGAACATTATTAAATTCGACTGAATCAATCTTTACACCAACAAAAGTCATTTTTTATGGTTATAGCTAGAGCTGCACGATTTGGGAGGAAATCGAATTGCAATTTCTCTGATAAAAATGTAATTAAAAAAAGTTCCAGGTTTGCTGTGCTTATTTGTAGGGCTGCACAATTTGGCCAAACTTTTTATGATTATATCAATAGGATATTATTATTATTATTATTATTATTATTATTACTATTACTTAAAATATAACAATTACTTAAAAAAAATGTGAGTGGTGCTTGCAGTGGCAAAACTCGGTACTCGTTTGCTAGTGTGTTCTGAGTGGTTCCTAGGAAGTTGCTAAGGTGTTCTGGGTGGTTGCTATGGTGTTGCTAGGTGCTTGGTAGTTGTCACAGATGGTTACTATGGAGTTTCATAGACTTCTTAGCGTGATATTAACATGTTTTAACACTTAGTTAATCGTTATTAGCATGTAGCTATTCACTGCTAGCATGTGTAGCATGTTGGATGTCCTGTTTGCTAGCATGAGTCAAACAAGCCAACCCCCAACTCTATACGATGTTCTGGCGCAGAGATATGGGTCTTGCTAAATGGTTACTAGGGTACTCTGTTTGGTTGCTAGGGAGTGGCTTAGCAGCTGCCAATGATGAAACTCCAAAGGCTGCTTGTCAGTGTGAATGATATAAACCAACCCCAATTCCTCGGATGACATTCGGATTTGAAGATATCCCTCTCTGTATTTGAGTTGCTAGGGTGATCTAAATGGTTGCTAGGGCGTGGTTAGACAATTAGCAGGGTTAAACTAATAGACTGCATGTCTGCGCAAATCAAAGGAGCCAAACTCATGTGTCTCTATAATGTTCTGATTCATTTATATCCCTCTCATCTATTTTTCATTGGAAGTCTATGGGGTGGTTGCTAGGGTGCTGTAACTGGTTGCCAGGATGTGGCGTGTGTGTGTGTGTGTGTGTGTGAAAATGTCAGTTGGGATTCAAATTCATGAAAATTCCGCCAATGTAAGTCAATGGGACTTTTTGCCTGCTTTTTCGTCCGCTGTGCAAACATCGTAAGTCCGATCTTTTAGAAAAGATATAGCACACCTCTCCCCAATAAGCCGGTCAATTTGACACCTCATTCATTGGTCTACGACAAACGGTGCAGGAGGAGTAGTGTGCCAAACTGCAGAACAATAGCCATGCTTTGCAAGCACCACTAACAACCTCCTGGCAATGTCCTAGCAACCACCCTGAACACCTTTGTAACCAAGCTAAAACCACTTAGATCATCTTAGCAACGCCTTAGCAGCTCACTTGCAACCACCCAGCTTTCAGGGTTGTGTTCAGTTCTGTTGACTTTTATTTTGACATTCAGTTTTGCTTCCTTTGGTTCCTGTGTCTCCTCTCTGTTTAGTTTCCTGGGTTATCTGTTATACCCTCGTTAGTTTACAGTTGTTTTCGCCCGTGTCTCTTTTAGTTGTGTTTATGTAAAAGAGTGGTTTGCTTTAATTTTTCCTGTCTCCAGCAATCTCCTGAGTGTGAATAAAGACTGTGTTGTGAAACTCTTCATCTTTGGTCGTGCTGTTAACCACCACAATTCTAACATTTTGCACAGGCTAATATGAAGATACTACGGGGCTGTTGAATGCTTGAATCTGATTGGTTGGTGAACGTTCTAAGGTGTGCAGTTATTTCCAGGGAAACTCACGGGTAAAGTAGTTCCAGCAGGTTTTGACCGCATTACAGTTCCATATCACTCCGCCAAATGATGTCAGTTATTTCAAAGGTCCTAACTGCCGACAACAGCAAAAGAACTAAAAAACACAGCGACACTGACCAAGCAAATAAATATAGTAAACAATAGGATAAAAATGACAAATTATTTCCATGTTTTTGCCACAAAATGACGTTTTATTATGTACGGACAGCACATACTCTCTTTATCCCGCTCAAACACACACACACATACAGTACAGGCACACACACTCGCACAGATACGTCTTGTCAGCGCTGCTCTGATGATTTTATCAGTAAAATAGTTTAGCAACGTAAAAGCTACATGACATTTCTCACTAGCGAGGTAATAACGGCACTGTTCTTGAAGCAGATAAACTTACAGTTTCACTATTAGTAGAGACGCTGCTGCCGAACACTGAGAGACACACAGACTCTCTCTCTCTCTTTCTCTCTCTCTCTCTCTCTCTCTCTCTCTCTCTCTCTCTCTCTCTCTCTCTCTCCGCTATCAATGGCTCAAGCCTCCATTACTAGCTCTAAAATGACGTTTTGGAATTAGCAACTGAGGCGTGGGATGAGATGCGTAAGAAATTAGTCCTGCGCACAAGAGCGTTTTAAAGACAAAACCTGACAAATGTCTTGAAATACATCATCTGAACAATGTTTTGAGGTATAGTATAAGCAGAATAATTGACTAATGCTCTTCTTGAGCAATTTGAGCTACAGTAGCTCGTCTGTTTGATCGGACCACACAGGCGAGCCTTCGCTCCCCACGTGCATCAATGAGCCTTGGCCATCCATGACCCTGTCTCCGGTTCACCACTGTTCCTTCCTTGGACCACTTTTGACGAATTATTGAAAAATAATGCACACCCGAGGTGTAACGGCATTACCACGTCAGGTGTGCATTAATTTCTAATAATTCAACGGCCTGTCATTAATGATTCCTTATAGCTTATGCTATTTCCAATATAAATTTGCAGAGCTTAAATAGTGCTGCTGTATGGTCATTATGGTTAATGTGGAATGTGAGGTCAAAGGTCAGCACTGTGCTTTAATAAATGCTTATTAACTGTTGTTTCCTGCTGGGCCATATTTGGGCTCCTGTAGAGATTGACACGATGTCATCAAATGATGACATAAGGTCATTAAGTTTTAGAATATTTAAAATGTATTTATTTGTTTGTTTGTTTGTTTGTTTGAATGGTTGACCGTTGAAAAGTTAATCATTGATTACTGGACTATATTTGTGCTTCAGTCACAGCCACTATTACTCTATTCCCACTTTAAATCTGGTTAAGCTCGACGTGCTAAACCTGTATAGTGCTGCTTTAGGGTCAGTATGGTCAGTGTGTGATGTGGAATGTGAGGTCAGAGGTCAGCCTCGTGCTTGACTGAATGCTTATTAACTGTGCTGTTTCCTGCTGGCTGATTTGGCAATATCTGGCTTCCTGTAGAGATTGGCAGGCCGTGGTCAGGCAGCGAGAGCCGTGTCACACCGACCCTAATGGCGCCGTATATTGGCTTAATTGTCAGTTTGAATGTGTGCTGTTTATTTAATTAGATCTAGACGAATTCCAGCGAGTCTGTCAGTCCTGCTGTTTCCTGCTGCGCGCATCAAAAGGAATCGCCAGGGTTCGTGATGAGGAGTATATCAGCATATGACTGTGATTGTTTGTCTGGTATTTTATGAAGTTTGCATCATTGATTGTTATTTTCTTGTTTGTTTGGGGGGGTTTTTGGTTTGATTTTTTTTACTGTGAAGCTGCTTTGAAACAATCTGTATTATATAACGTACTGTAGAAATAAAGTGACTTGACTTGATATAACTAAAACAAATTTAGATGGATAGATTGGTGGATAGATAGATAGATAGATAGATAGATAGATAGATAGATAGATAGATAGATAGATAGATAGATGGATGGATGGAAGATGGATGGATGGATGGATGGATGGATGGATGGATGGATGGATGGATGGATGGAAGGAAGATGGATGGATGGATGGATGGATGGATGGATGATAGATAGATAGAATATTCAGAAGGTTTCTTGAGGTACGGTTCATGTCAAGCTGTTTCTCATTTCTGGCTCTTTCGATAAACAGCTTTGGCTGATCTTGTCAGCTAAAGGCGATTCTTGCGTGAAAATCAGCTTTGCGGATTCTAAATAATCAACCCTTAATTTAAGATAATATTTGCTTTGCCTTTTCCCCCACCAAATCTTATTAGCCATCTGGGATCCGTTTTTACACCACAATCAATTTCAATGAGCGGAAATTAGATGAGAGCTTTATGTATTTGACAAATAGATAATTGGCCTTACTTAACCCTGACCTTAAAGTGCCACTTTGTCAGAGTATAATCTGCTCAGAATTATTGAAGCATTCAATTAAGCAGATTAAATGACACACGCCTGTCTCTCTCTCTCTCTCTCTCCCTCTCGCTTTAATTAGATGGTGTTTGTTGTGGAGATGTTTAATGGGACTTTGCTGTGTTGTATGGATCAACCCCTCCGCCTACTGAGTGGCTCTGTTCCAAAATCTCAATTTAAGTGCTCTACATAGGCGGCGACTTTGTGTGTCATAAATGTAACGATTCGACTGGAGATCTCAATATAGTTATGTTGATAGGCTAACAGCTCAATAGTAATTATGCACGCAAATATTATCTATTACAGTGTATTTTTTATGTATTATTATAGTTTTCATTTTAATTGTACTATTTTTTGTTCATTTTTATCAAATATTTTTAATAATTTTTAATTAAGTTTTAGTCATTTTATTAAATTTTTGGTACTTCAACTTTAATAACCCTGATATATTATATTTTTAATGCTTTTCAGTTTGGAATGACTTATATTTATAATCAACAGTTGGTCCCACTTTATATTAGGTGTCTTTAACTACAGTACTGTGTCAAAAATAATAATCATTAGGTACAGTGTTGTGTTGTGACTCTTGTGCTGCTCTTGAGGATACAGGTACGGTTAGGACTGGTTTGCTGGTACGGTTAAGCTTAAGGGTTAAGGGGTAAGGGAAGGTCAACAGTATAATTATACATGTAATACATATGCCCAGTTTCACAGACAGGGCTTAGATTAAGCCAGGATTAGGCATTAGTTCAATTTAAGTTACATTTATAAACATTCCTTAGAAAAAAAACATTACTGGTGTGCATCTTGAGACAAAATAATGGCACTGATATATTTTAAGATATATTTCTTTCAGTTAAAACAGCTCAAGCATGCATTTTAGTCTAGCTTAAGCCTTGTCTGTGAAACCGGGGGTAAATTATGTGCAGGTATATAATATTGCTACTTGATGCTTTTTTCTCTGAGCTTGTTGCAGTGCATTATGGGATTGGCTTCTGAGCAGTAAATCGACATATAACAAAAAAGTCATTAAATATTGTACCTAAATTGAGATCTGGGGAATTTGGAGGCCAAGTCAACACCTCAAACTCGTTGTTGTGCTCCTCAAACCATTCCTGAACCATTTTGTGGCTTTGTGGCAGGGTGCATTATCCTGCTGAAAGAGGCCACAGCCACCAGGGAATACCGTTTCCATGAAAGGGTGTACATGGTCTGCAACAATGCTTAGGTAGGTGGTATGTGTCAAAGTAACATCCACATGGGTGGCAGGACCCAAGGTTTCCCAGCAGAACATTGCGCAAAGCATCACACTGCCTCCGCCGGCTTGCCTTCTTCCCGTAGTGCATCCTGGTGCCATGTGTTCCCCAGGTAAGTCATGCATACACACCCGGCCATCCATGTGATGTAAAAGAAAACGTGATTCATCAGACCAGGCCACCTTCTTCCATTGCTCCGCGGTCCAGTTCTATTGCTCATGTGCCCACTGTTGGTGCTTTCGGCGGTGGACAGGGGTCAGCATGGGCACCCTGACTGGTCTGCGGCTATGCAGCCCCATACGCAACAAACTGCGATGCACTGTGTATTCTGACACCTTTCTATCAGAACCAGCATTAATTTCTTGAGCAATTTCAGCTACAGTAGCTCGTCTGTTTGATCGGACCACATGGGCCAGCCTTCGCTCCCCACGTGCATCAATGAGCCTTGGCCGCCCATGACCCTGTCGCCGGTTCACCACTGTTCCATCTTTGGACCACTTTTGATAGATACTGACCACTGCAGACCGGGAACACCCCACAAGAGCTGCAGTTTTGGAGATGCTCTGACCCAGTTGTCTAGCCATCACAATTTGGCCCTTGTCAAACTCGCTCAAATCCTTACGCTTGCCCATTTTTCCTACTTCTAACAGGACAAAATGTTCACTTGCTGCCTAATATACCCCACCCACTAACAGGCGCCGTGATGAAGAGATAATCAGTGTTATTCACTTCACCTGTCAGTGGTCATAATGTTATGCCTGATCGGTGTATATATATATATATACACATTTCAATTTAGGTACAATATTTGATAGGTACAAATGTATGCATATATAATAAATTTAAAAATATTGATAATATTATAACTGCAAACGGAATTGAAAATGCAACGCAATCATGCGGCCTATAACTTTTGCAACATCCATCATGTTGTGAGCACACTTACGATGCCTACATAGGCAGCTTACTAAGATTTGGAACAGTTCCTGTGTGTGTGTGTGTGTGTGTGTGTGTGTGTGTCAACCTGAAGATGTCAGATCTTAATGAAGTGCCCTGGTGAGCCATATCAAAAGGGCTTTCCCACCACACACACACACACACAGTATCATGCTGATAAGTGGTGACGCGGACGGGATCAACGCAGGGGCTGATGTGATTTGACAGATGGGCTCAGTGATGCCTGTGTATTGAGGTCTCTCTAATCGATTAGTTTTAGTTAAGTGCACTCTCAGACGATTGTGTCGTGTCTTTATCGTTCCCCTCCGCAACACTGCCAGCCTCCACCTGTTTGTGCAGGGGAAATCTATTATCCGAAATGATCAAATCTCAGCGGCACTTATTCTGTCTCTCTACAGTGTATGACATTCACTACAATTACAGGACAGAGAATCCAGGAGACAATGTGTTTTGGGCACAGCACTTTTTTAGAGGATGCTGTTTGTAGCAGAATGAGAAAAGAGACTAGGTTATTACTCGTGTGTTTGCTCTCTCCCAGCGTTCCCAGGGGCAGTTATTATGGTCAGTACCTGTGGGCATGGCCGGTCTGTGGCACAGACTGTCTTGCTCTCCAGGGCTCATTATTACAGCATGGCCGGAAGCCCCAGGAGGGGGATTGGCCTCTCTCGCTCTCTTCTCTGGGCTCTGGATAGACACACATCCCTACGGTAGCAGCAATGGTACCCTTAAACTTCCACCGGACTCTTCAGGCCCTTGCAGAAATGTGCTCATTCCCCATAATCCTCTACTCTCCAACTCTGACAAACGTATAATGCTTTATTTAAAGGTGATGTGTGCAATTTTTCGATGTTAAAATACTTTCTCCTATCCCAGCTTAAAATGCAGAGAAAATGTACATAAGCCATTTGTAGGTTGATTTCCCCTGAAAAAGTAAGCACTAGGACTGTGTGGTGCTTTTTAAATCATTGCAGTTTAATTGGAGCAGGACCAGCTTGTCTAAATAACGGCAAAGAGGAGGAGTGTTCAGAAAACTAATTTAAAGATTGTTTTTAAGATGATCATAATACACTGAATAAAAATGGTTTACTTTGAAATAAATTTCACTTTTTGATGTAGAAAGACTTAAATAGTATTTTCTTGTAATAATCTTTGTTACAGCTTTGAAAAATACTTTTTTTACAGTGTGTTTTACCTATATATGTAAGGGTTTAGGGTAAGTTCACATGATAACAATGTACTTAAAAACTGAAAAGTTTTTCCTTTGCGTTTTTGAAAAAAACTATCAAAACGTTCCCCGTTCACACAGATTCGTGAAAACAACCAAAAAACGCTGTATTATGCTGCCAGGCCAGTAGATGGCGATGTCAGAATTAGAATTAATAATGCGTCTCCGCTGGTCGTAGTAGTGGAGTAGTTTATCTACACTGCTGGAGAAGTGCTAATAAACTCAGTATCTTGAGCAGCACAAACACAGTCCTGTAGTCACGCCATTGTTGTTTTAGTTGTCAAGTTTAGTAGGCCAGTAAGAGCTGTGTGAGTAAACCTCACTCCCCTGGCCTCAAGAGGCGCATTAGCGACTGGCGCTAGCAGCTGTGGTCTTTAGCATCCTTGTTAACGCACCCGCCTCCTACGCCGAGACCACGGTTCGAATCCCACTTGGAGCGGGTCGAGTAGGACCAGTTACATTTGGTGCCGTGAGGTTTAGGGGGATGAGCGATTGACGCTAGCAGCTGCGGTTTTTAGCATTCTTGTTAACGCACTCACCTCCCACACAGAGACCACGGTTCGAATCCCACTCGGAGCAGGTAGAGTAGGACCGGTAACATTTGGTGCTGTGACCTGGATGGGAGTGAGGTTTAGGGGGGTGAGTGTAACGGATGTAGGCCTGTAGGAGCTGTGTGTGTACACCTCACTCCCCTGATTGACGGCTGTGCTCTTTAGAGTCTTTGTTAGCATACCTGCCTCCTGAATACCACTTGGAGCGAGTCGAGTAGGACCGGTTACACAACGTCACAGTTTTCACAAATTCAGATAACATGTAAACTACAAATTCGCATTTTTCACAAATTCGCATAACGTGTAAACTAGTTCCCTTTCAGTCGGTCACGTTCGACGTACGTCGGACGTCACCGACGAATTGGGATCACTTCTGGGAGCCCCTATCAGCTTCGAGTGTATAGAGAACGGGCCAATGGCCATTGGCGTGCGAGATTTGCATCTCGCGCTCCGCCCCGCATCGCGGGTATAAAGCGGAAGCGGATGCAGCGCACATTTGTCATTCACTTCGGAGCCAAACAAGCTCATGAAAGACTTGAAAAGGCTGTTCAGCAGGAGAGAGAGAGAGAGCGAGAGAAGAGGCTTTTGTGCTGGGGAGAAGGCACGTGCAGTGACAACCGCGAGCTCACCGAAATCGGTGAAACAAACTGCTGTTTTTACAGCATCCCGGTTGGTTCGGTGGGGGCGTTCCACGGTGAGTGCAAACACAGGCTGCACTATCCCCTGTGTTTGCCGCGGTTGTTCCTGGGTGCTTCAGCACGTTAAGAGCTTCTTCTAAAAGAGCAACACGGGTGTGAAATTGCGTCTTTTTCAAGATGTCATTCCACCCGTGCGTTTCTGGATGCGGTCGTTCCCTGTCACCAGCTGACGGTCACAATCGCTGCCTGACATGTCTGGGTATTCAACATGCCGAGGCAGCGTTTGTGGATAGTTCGTGTTCCCATTGCGGGAAGGTCGAGACTCGCCTACCTTCGGGAGGGTGGAGTCCCCTTACCTATGCCCCGATCTAGTGCTATCCCTGCCCAGCAGGATAGACCTACTTCGGCGAATAGCCAGGGTGACCTGAGGATCACGTTTAGGGCACACCCGCCGAGCCAGCCTCCGTGGGCCCCTAAACCCTCTGTAGTGCCGCAGCCGGTTGAGCTTTCGGAGGAAGTCGCTGGCCCCTCTCGAGGTGGTCCAACGGTGACCTTTGGAGCTCCAGCAGAGGATAGGATGTCGATCGCTGCATCGGAGGGGGAGTTTCAGTCCTCGGGGGATGAAGACCCGGCTGCGTTGCCTCCCTCTGGGAGAGTGGCGTTGTCCGAGACGGACCCCGAGCTGACGGCTATGCTTTCCCGGGCCGCCGAAAAGGTCGGGCTCGTGTGGAACCCTCCACCGTGTCCCGAGCCTTCTAGGCTGGATGATTGGTTTCTCGGGGCGGCTCGCGCTGGTTCTCAGCGTCCCGCCCCGGTGCCCTTCTTCCCGGAAGTGCATGAGGAGCTCACGAGGTCGTGGACGGCACCTTTTTCTGCCAGAAACCGGCCGAGTGGCTCCTCCCTCCTCACTACTCTCGACGGCGGGCCAGCCAAGGGGTACGTGGGGATCCCGCCGGTGGAACGGGCGGTCGCGATGCAACTGTGTCCGGCGTCCGCTTCCACCTGGCGCGGAGACCCACGCCACCCATCCAAGGCCTGTAAGTTCTCCTCCAGTCTAACTGGGAAGGCTTACAAGGCTTGTGGACAGGCTGCGTCCGCCTTGCATGCCATGGCGTTGCTCCAGGTGCACCAGGCCCAGGCACTCATGGACATGCACGAGGGTAGACCTGACCCAGAGCTCCTCCGGGAGCTCCGGACGGCGACGGACCTCGCCCTCCGGGCGACGAAAGTCACCGCCCGTTCCATTGGTCAGGCGATGTCCACTCTTGTGGTCCAGGAGCGACATCTCTGGCTCAACCTGGCCGATATGAGGGAGACTGATAAGTATCGGTTCCTGGACTCCCCCATTTCCCAGGTTGGGCTGTTCGGCGACGCGGTCGAGAGCTTTGCCCAGCAGTTCTCGACTGTCCAGAAGCAGACGGAGGCCATCAAACACATCCTGCCCCGGCGGTCAGCTGCTGCCCAGCCGCCGGCCGCAGCTCCTCCGCCTGCTCGTCGCCGAGGGCGGCCGCCCGCCGCCGCCCCCGCTCCCGCCCCAGCCCAGCAGCAGCCTCCACCAGGGCAACGGCGTGGAGCCGGCCGCGGGAAGGCCGTCCAGCCCGCTCAGGCCGCTGCCAAGCCAGGTGGCAAGCGTCGTCGTAAGAGACCCTGAGACGGGCCACCC
This sequence comes from Coreius guichenoti, assembly GCA_039654105.1. Taxonomy (NCBI): domain Eukaryota; kingdom Metazoa; phylum Chordata; class Actinopteri; order Cypriniformes; family Gobionidae; genus Coreius; species Coreius guichenoti. Next base: position 29,585,648 of record CM077191.1, read on the forward strand.
AGAGATGGAGGAGACAGCTCTTCAGGAGGTGGTGACAGCACCGCTCCTTCTCCCGCTGGAGGGCCGGGAGAGAATTTTATGTTCTTGTTTGGTTTCTGTTCCGCCACTGGCCTTCGGGCCAGTGGTACACAAAACTTCAAAAAAAGAGCTGTTTCTAAAATCTCTGGGTGCCAAGAGAGCGCGCTTGGCGGTGTACGACGCTCCCATGCCTTGTCACCCTCCGGTGCCTCTCTTATCGCCAGCAGGGGGTGCTGGCTGTGTCCAGGACGCACACAAGAGGCCTCCGCACACTCGTGCACCCCCTCAGCGGAAGCAGGTAAGTGTTGCATTGCGCACTCAGACCCCACTTCGGGCCGCGATGCCGTCCGAGTCGGGTCCCTGCACTCCGCTGCGCTGCCCCGCTGCGGGTACGTCTGTGGTGCCGTTGGTCCCGCTGGTTCGGTCGCTGGGAGCCTGGTTAGCGCTCCCCAGCCCGTCCCGCTGGCTCATCCGTACTATCAGACTCGGCTATGCGATTCAGTTCGCTCGGCGGCCCCCCAAGTTCAGGGGCGTTCACTTCACCTCCGTGTCGAAGGAGGACGCCCCCGTGCTACGGGCGGAGATCGCAGTCCTACTGGCGAAGGACGCGATAGAGCCGGTCCCTCCAGCCGATATGAAGACAGGCTTCTACAGCCCGTACTTCATTGTACCCAAGAAAGGCGGCGGGTTACGGCCAATCTTGGACCTGCGGTTCTTGAATCGGTCCCTTCACAGGCTGCCGTTCAGAATGCTAACGCAGAAACGCATCTTCAGGTGCATCCGTCCCCAAGATTGGTTTGCAGCGATCGACCTGAAGGACGCGTACTTTCATGTCTCGATTCTCCCCCGACACAGACCGTTCCTACGCTTTGCGTTCGAGGGACGGGCATATCAGTACAGAGTCCTACCCTTCGGGCTGTCCCTGTCGCCCCGCGTCTTCACGAAGGTCGCGGAGGCGGCCATTGCTCCCATGAGAGAGCGTGGTGTTCGCATTCTCAACTACCTCGACGACTGGCTGATTCTGGCTCAGTCGAAGGCACAGTTGTGCGAACACAGGGACATGGTGCTCAGTCACCTCAGCCTGTTGGGACTTCAGGTCAACTGGGAAAAGAGCAAACTCTGCCCCGTGCAGAGGATCTCTTTTCTCGGTATGGAGTTGGACTCGGTCAATCTGACAGCGCGACTCACAGAGCAGCGCGTCCAGTCGGTGTTGAACTGCTTGAATTCGTTCAAATGCAGGACAGCGGTACCACTGAAACATTTTCAGAGGCTCCTGGGGCATATGGCATCCGCAGCCGCAGTGACGCCGCTCGGATTGCTTCATATGAGGCCGCTTCAACACTGGCTACACGACCGAGTCCCGAGATGGGCGTGGCAGAGCGGCTCATTCCGTGTCTCAGTAACACCGAAGTGTCGCCAAACCTTCAGTCCGTGGTTGGACCCTTCGTTCCTACGGGCAGGAGTTCCCCTAGAACAAGTGTCCAGGCATGCTGTGGTCTCCACGGATGCCTCATCCACCGGCTGGGGGGCCACGTACAACGGGCTTGCAGTTTCGGGTCTGTGGACGGGGCCTCAACTGCAATGGCATATCAATTGCCTCGAGTTGTTAGCAGTTCGTCTTGCGCTGGGCCGCCTCAAAGGGCCGCTACGAGGCAAGCACGTTCTGGTCCGTACGGACAACACTGCGGCCGTTGCGTACATCAACAAACAGGGTGGTCTACGCTCCCGCCGCATGTCACAACTCGCCCGCCATCTCCTCCTCTGGAGTCAGAAGCATCTGAGGTCGCTTCGTGCCATTCATATCCCGGGCCTGCTCAATCGTGCAGCCGACGAGCTCTCACGACAGCAAGTGCTCCCAGGAGAGTGGAGACTCCATCCCCAGGTGGTCCAGCTGATCTGGAGTCGCTTCGGGACCGCACAGGTAGACCTGTTTGCCGCCCCGGACACGTCTCACTGCCAGTTGTTCTATTCCCTGACCGGGGGGACCCTCGGCTCGGATGCGCTGGCACACAGCTGGCCCCGGGGCCTACGCAAATATGCGTTTCCCCCAGTGAGCCTTCTTGCGCAGACACTGTGCAAGGTCAGGGAGGACGAGGAGCAGGTCTTGCTAGTTGCGCCATACTGGCCCAACCGGACCTGGTTCCCGGAACTAGTGCTCCTCGCGACAGCACCTCCTTGGCCCATTCCTCTGAGGAAGGACCTCCTGACTCAGAGACGGGGCACCCTGTGGCACCCGCGTCCGGACCTCTGGAAACTCCATGTCTGGTCCCTGGACGGGACGCGGAGGTTCTAGGTGGCCTACCACAGGCTGTGGTAGACACCATCACTTCCGCCAGAGCCCCCTCTACGAGGCACCTCTACGCGTTGAAGTGGAACCTGTTCGTCGAGTGGTGTTCTTCTCGTCGAGAAGACCCCCGAAGATGTTCGATCGGCTCTGTGCTTTCCTTCCTGCAAGAAGGGTTGGAGCGAAGGCTGTCTCCCTCCACCCTCAAAGTGTATGTTGCCGCTATCGCCGCAAATCACAGCATGGTCGAAGGTAAGTCCCTAGGAAAGCACGATCTGGTCGTCAGGTTCCTGAGGGGGGCGAGGAGATTAAATCCGCCTCGCCCTCACTCTATACCCTCTTGGGACTTGCCCCTGGTGCTAACCGCATTACAGAGGGCTCCCTTTGAGCCTTTGCAGTCAGTAGAGTTAAAAATCCTGTCCTGGAAGACAGTACTCCTGACTGCATTGGCTTCCATCAAGAGGGTAGGGGACCTGCAGGCATTTTCGGTCGACGAATCGTGCCTGGAATTCGGGGCGGGTAACTCTCATGTAATCCTGAGACCCCGGCCCGGATATGTGCCCAAGGTTCCCACCACTCCCTTTCGGGACCAGGTGGTGAACCTGCAAGCGCTGCCTTCGGAGGAGGCAGACCCAGCCCTGGCTTTTCTCTGTCCCGTTCGCGCTCTGCGGACTTACGTGGACAGAACGCAAAGCTTCAGGACCTCAGAACAGCTCTTCATCTGTTACGGAGGCCAGCAGAAGGGAAAGGCTGTCTCCAAGCAGAGGATGGCTCACTGGATAGTGGATGCCATCGCCTTGGCGTATGAAACCCAAGGCGTGCCCTGCCCGCTTGGGTTGAGGGCCCACTCCACTAGGAGTGTGGCCTCTTCCTGGGCGCTGGCACACGGCGCCTCGCTGACAGATATATGTAGAGCTGCGGGCTGGGCGACACCTAACACGTTCGCTAGATTCTATAGCCTCCGTGTAGAGCCGGTTTCTTCCCGTGTGCTCGCTTCAAATAGCCAGTAACACCGAAGGGCCCGTTCTAGTGTCGGCTTGCTGCGCCATTCCCCTCCTCATGGACCGGATACGTGCGCTGATATGCTCCAGTCGAGTTCCCCAGCACGGCGAACCCTGTTGAGTCCTCCGCAACCCGTGGCAGTCAGACGTGGCGGAGCGTCCGACGCCAGGTCTAACACTCGTATGCATTGGTGGAACTTGTGTTAGGCTGGGTATCCATATGTTGTGACCCCTACGGCGGTCCCATATGTGTATTCTTCCACGGTACGGCTCCCTACGGCGAGCCCGTGTCTTTCCCTTGGCAGAGCTCGCTCTGCCGTCTCTGTGCGGTGTAGTCTCCCGCCTGCATTGGCCGGGGCCACCCCTGGGACTTCCGTATGTTGTACTGCCCACGGCCAGTCCATACATGTATATTCCACATGATACCTCCCTACGGGTAGGATGTGGCTTCCGCAGCGGCCCCCCGGGGCACGCTTTCCCAGCGTTATCCAATACTCTGCTGAGTGGGTCTTGCGGAACAGCAGCAGTGACTCTCCCTGCGTAGGTTCCCCGCCCCGAACAGACGGGGGTCTGAGGGGCTTTCGCTGGGCGCTGGAAGTGGTAGTAACTGTGGCGTTTTCCATAGGGATCCCAATTCGTCGGTGACGTCCGACGTACGTCGAACGTGACCGACTGAAAGGGAACGTCTCGGTTACGTATGTAACCCTCGTTCCCTGAAGGAGGGAACGGAGACAAATGTGCGCTGCATCCGCTTCCGCTTTATACCCGCGATGCGGGGCGGAGCGCGAGATGCAAATCTCGCACGCCAATGGCCATTGGCCCGTTCTCTATACACTCGAAGCTGATAGGGGCTCCCAGAAGTGATCCCAATTCGTCGGTGACGTCCGACGTACGTCTCCGTTCCCTCCTTCAGGGAACGAGGGTTACATACGTAACCGAGACGTTTTGTAGAGACAATAACAGTAGCGTTTTCAATAACTTGCACTTAGAAACCCGTTTTCAAAACTTTGCATTTTCAGGCCCCTAAAACATCATTGTTGTCTAAATAAACGCCATAACGCATAAAAAGTTTTCCATTTTTACTTGAAATTTGAGTCATGTAAACGGCCCCTTAGTTTAGTAGCAAACACCCCTGGTCTTGTTCATCTACTGGACATGATATTACAAATAAAGGTCATGTCTGTAAATATCTAGTTCAGTCATGAAACTCTAGATGGCGCAAGCTGTCAGATCATTTCACATAATTTCCTACATGGCACAAGCTGATTGGCTTCTGCTGATTCTGCAGCTCAACATTTGAATAGTCTGGTTCAGTGATTTTGGTTCCACTGAACCCCTCCACCTCCCGAGCTCCACCTGCCTAGATCTGCTATGGGATCTGTGTATTTCTATGTATGCAGCAGCAGCAGATCTTACATGCTCACAGCAGTGTGTCTGTGGATCTATTGGCAGTAGCAAGTCCAATCGCAGCAGCGGGATCTGTAGCAGATCTACTACGACAACACCAAATGCATTAACATCGTCATATCCATTATCGTGCTAAAACTATTCCGAGAGTGTTCATGATCGAAATATAATTACTTGCTCTGCCTCTGAAAAAACTTCCTTTTTGGCTTCCTTTTTTCCCTTTTTGACTATCACTATTCCTGTTTTTTAATTAGTTTTTGGCATTTTTTGCCTGTATTGAGAGGTCAGTTTCAGAGTGGACAGGAAGTGAAGCCCAAAGCACAACCGCACAGGGTGTCAGATTTCTGCCCATGGGCTATTGGCTCCAACAAGCACTCCTGTTTATAACCCTTTGCCTCCAAATACCTGTCATAACCACCTTATTCTTAATGTAAGAGTGTGAGCAGCCATTTTAAACCTATATGTGCAAGGTTTCCAGTGTCAGCCGCTTGCAGTTTTTTTTTTTTTGTGATGTACAAAAACCAACCCAGGCTTATTGGAAACATTTGTGGTGACATTTCTGCAAAAAATCATATTACTTTGCTTCTTGCATGTTTCACAACAGTGAGCAATGCATGTAGTTTTATCCGAAACAGATGAACGTCAATGTGGCAATATTTTATTACATTGGTTGTTGTATGTATCACTGTAATTTGTAAATTAAATGCCAAGTGTGTGGCGCTAAAATATTAATGTTAAAATAACGTAGCGCCTACACTAAACCCTACCATAAACCTAACCGACAGTGTTAACAAAAGCAGACGTGAGATTTCTGAGGAAACAATGGCATTTTAGCTACTACAAGTCTTTGAGCTCTTTTTATTGTGACTTTTACCGAGCAAGTTTACTACGTCAGAAAATACATACATATGGAGCTGATTATGTGATGCAAACATCAGAATGTATTAGTTTACAAATCATGCATTGTGGTATAAGGTCGAACGTTGTTGGTGTTTTACTGCCACTAGTGTTCATTTCAGCTGGGAACTGCAGTGAATTGTATGTATAACAGGAAAAAAACATTGTTTTTATTTGGAAGTGAAACGGTACAATTAGACCTTTGGGGTAAGATGACCTCCTAGAACTTGCACCGAATTCCGAATTCGAGTTATTAATGTTATTGTTTTTTTAATTTAATATACATTGTAACCATGGGGTTATTATTCAATAATTCTATGAGTCAGACATAAATTTCAGATAACTTCACTATTCATTATAGGCTGATTATAAAATGAGCAAATAAATATTTATATATTCATATAGCCTTATTTAAAGGGGACCAATTATGCCGCTTTTTACAAGATGTAATACAAGTCTCATGTGTCCCCAGAATGTGTCTGTGATGTTTCAGCTTAAAATACCCCACAGATAATTTATTACACCATGCCTCAAATGCCCCTGTTTGGGTGGAAGCAAAAACACACTGTTTGTGAGTGTATCTTTAAATGCAAATGAGCTGCTGCACCCCGCCCCCATTTCCAGAAGAGGGCGGAGCCTTTACAGCTCGTGCCTCAGATACTCCAGCAAACAACAAAACCATTTCCACAGAATGCATTCCACTGCACTGCATTTTCATTATTTTCCATGTAAACATGCTAGATGGATGCTGCACTTTTAGCTGTTTCCTGTGTGAGACGCTGTAAAAGATGTGAGATGCAAGTGCAATGTTCAAACACGTCTTGCTTGCCTGTTTACATAGAAATGCAATGGAAAAGTAGTGCAGTGGAATGGAAAAACGCATTCATTGATACAGCCAACAACAGAACATTTAGACTGCTTATCACGTAGCTAATCTAGTGAAACATGGCGGACTGTGACAGCTCACTCAGGGGAGGAGCTAAACTAACTAATAAATATAAAAAAGATATTAATAAGAATGATACCCAGGTACAATACAAAATTACTGAAGGATTATTTTTAATAAAAAAATATTTATAGGCCTATCTATATATTCAATATTTATTCAAAAAAATGTTGTATATCTTACCATAATACTGGGGTCTATTTGGATAATTTTTTGTTTTGACAACTAAATTAGCAAATGTTTCTATTTATTTCCCTTAATAACACTTCAGCTGATGCACTGTCATCCTGCACATGCTAAACTTAAAATATATACGTTTCAATTTAAAAGTAAATGCACATTGCACTTTTTATAAATAATTTTAAGAGGTGTGCACTTTTTTTCTCTTGAGCACCTGCCCTCCAAACTGTCTGTGCACGGCCCTGATTGTAGTTATTTGTTCAGAGTTTTGCTATGTGCAGATACAGTGAACTCTGACCTGTGAGTTCAGCCTCACGCCATGAGTGTGGGAGGATGGGTGACGGAATATATAGAAGAAAACAGGGGATCAATAAGCTGTTTTCTGCTGTATTAATGGGCAGTGATTGGATTGAGCCACTCTTTGGATCAGCTCAAAGGAATATACGTCTTATTAATTGAGTAAAAACACTATTAGATATTTACTGAACAGGCTTGAAACCAGTTCATCTATTCAAGCACAATAATTGCTGTTATTGACTTGACTGCCTAAATTTTAGTGTCTTTTCATACCTTGTTATGAATTATTCAGATGTACCCTGTTGGCTGCTGGTATCCTTGCAGGAACTCATAACTGTAGTCGCTGTTTGTTTGAGAACAGTCCATTAAATGAACCATGGAGGGCTTTCCTGAGTGGGTGTGCATTAGCAATGAGCAAAACCAGGTGGTAAACTTCTCTAGTTTTAATTAAAATCTCTTAATTCCAGCGTTTGAACCCCAGGCTGTATTTCACAGGCAGTCCGGAAGCTTCTTTGCTTGGCTCTGATGCATGGCCCCCTGTTGACACGCACTAATTTTGATATATACGAGCGGATGAATCTCTAATTACGTTTTGGCATGGACTCTGAAGTTACTTAGCATTGCACTTAATTATTTTTATAACAGTAAAGTACTGTGGTGTAAATTAGGGTAATCCTCACTGTGAGGTTTTCTCCCATTGATAACATTTTTGCTATATGTTTTTGCTAATTATAAAAAATTAAAAAAAAAAACAGTTTTCTTCATAGTATCCGTCCACTTTCCCTTTCATTATGTGCTTACAGGGCCAGAGAAATATACTTTCTTAGTTATTATATTCTTAGTTATATGTAATGGTTATTTACAGGCCAGTAATGTTTTAACAGCCGAGCTGATCGGTTGCTCATGCCGTGAGGGTCCCCTGACAGGTCAGTGGAGTCCAGGTGTCGTGTCATTTCCTGTGGAGCCTCTCGTCGCTCGTCAACACAAACACACAAACAAACACACACCCACACAGCTCTGACTACAGCTCACCTGAGATACAGTTTAATTGTTCCTAATTAAAGTTGTACATGAATTGCTAGTAATTAAACATGTGCACAGTTCATTAGTGCTCCCTAAAACAAAAGGGCTTCATTTTTATGTGTGTATAATTGTCATGCAAATGAATCTGTATCTCTATAGGGTATCTGTCTTTCCCCAAGGCCTTAGTTAGAGAGGTGTACCTGGTCTGCACTGTAATATCTCTTGTCTTATTACAATGAATTGCAATTTACATGTTATTCTTTTTGTAATTTAATTTATTTTTAAGGTATGCTAGATTGTGGTACTCTTTTTACAAAGCAAGTACAAATAAATAGTCAGTTATGACTTACACTTACATTAATTATCTTATAATGCATACTTTACACAGAAAATTACAGGTAAGGTAAAGTTCACCATAAAACTAAATTTTTAAAAATATCATAATTTTACCAGCATGTGCATTTATATTGTAAATTACCATATTAGAAGATACAAGAAAATATTGTATTAGTAAACATGAAAAACATGCACTTAATAGAATATGTAACCTCTTGATACAAGATAATTACTGTTTAAAAGAAAACAATGACTAATATTATTTAATTGGATCAATATGTGTAAGAAAAACTGTAAAATGGTGGCATGGATCAAGTCAATAAAGGAAAACGACTCATGATTTTCAAACTAATGAAATCTCAAAGGGCTATTTAAAGATAACCAATTAAGCATAGTAGGTGCCAATGAAAAAGAATCATATCTAGCCATCTCTGTTGTCTTAAAGAACTGCTCAGAAAGCGGGAAAGCCTGGGAAAACTGCTTACTGCCATCTTGCAGAAAATTACACACAAAGAAAGGGTAGACTCTCTGAAGGATTAACACTTAATTATGGCTTAATTAGCATAATTATGCATGCTAATAGCATCTCAAATGGATAGTGGTTGTCGAGAGGATTGAACCATCTGTAATTGTAGGGGATTAATACATCATTTTTTATTTCCAGCATCATTGTAACTCTCTTCCTCCTGCAAGTGCCTCTCATTAATCAATTTCACTTATATTGCGTTTAAATTTTGGTGCCTTTTTTCAGAATACATCATTAGGGTCATCCCTGCGCAGCTATGAGACAAGACTAATGAGATCTCAGAAGGATCCTTATAACTGAACAAAAGCAAAGAACAGGTGAACCCTCTTCAGAGTGAATTAAGATGTGATTTGAACTGAACATGTTTGGGATGAACTGGGAGTGGAAGAATTAACCTGGAGTATAGAGACCAACTGGGAGTTTTAATGGTTTACTGGGAGCGTACTGTAGACACCATCTGGGAGTGTTGAGGGTGAACCAGCAGTGTAGACATTAACTGAGTGCAGAATGAAAGTGCAAACAGTGAAAGGAGAGTGTAAGGAATAACCAGGAGTGTGGGCATCAACTGGGAGTAAAGAGATTAACTGGCAGTATAACACTGTGTCTATATTGGACGCAACAGTGCGGCACGAGGCAACAAAAGCCAGTAGAACCCATAAGCAGTGATTCTGTCAGTAAACTGATGCCCTATTGTATTTATATTTATGACTTACTCCACACGCCTGTGCTACTTCTGACATGAAGGACAAATGGATTTGCAAACGTCACTTTGACATGTCCTGTGGAGACAGCTACAAGCAGTTGCAGCATAACGCAATACGACAGTGTTTGTGCCCGGTAAAGGCACAGTGTAAGGGTGAAAATTGGAGTGTGGAGACTAAAAGTGCCAATATACTTTAAGCAAAATTAAAGAACAAACAGGCGTGATATAATTGCAAACAAAATCTGGTCAAAATTAAGGTGTTTTGGAGTTTGTTTTGGTAGTTTCGAAAGAGTTACCTGTGCAAATGATCCAGAAAATGTTGTGCTGTTTAACACCTTCACCTCCATGACATACATAACTGCTCTTTTCTCACCACTCATACTTAAATACTCTTCTAAGAACCACTCCTAGCAGCTGACAACGTTGTATGTTCACAAGCAGTATACTGGTGCACAGCTATTTATTTATTTAGTAACTGGTTTTCCCTGAGTGAAGAACGAAGAACTTTGCCAAGAGTATATCGGGACCTTGAGTGGGAGTGTGGAGAGTAAACTGGCAGTAAAGAGATTGAATAAAATATGATGGTAAATTGGGGGTATAGAGATTAACTGGCAGTAGGAGGCTGAATTTGGACAAAGTGGGTGAACTGAATTTGGGTGAACTGTCAATGTAGTGATTAACTGCAAGTGTAAAAGATCAATTTAAAGTGAAATGTAGAAGATAAAATATTAACTAGAAGCACAGAAAATAAACTGGGAATGTACAGATTAACTGGAAGTGTAGAAGATAAACTGGGAATGTACAGATTAACTACAAGCACAGAAAATAAACTGGGAATGTACAGATTAACTGGAAGTGTAGAAGATAAACTGGGAATGTACAGATTAACTGGAAGTGTAGAAGATAAACTGGGAATGTACAGATTAACTACAAACACAGAAAATAAACTGGGAATGTACAGATTAACTGGAAGTGTAGAAGATGAACTGGGAATGTACAGATTAACTGGAAGTGTAGAAGATAAACTGGGAATGTACAGATTAACTGGAAGTGTAGAAGACAAAAAGGGAATGTACATATTAACTACAAGCACAGAAAATAAACTGGGAATGTACAGATTAACTGGAAGTGTAGAAAATAAACTGGGAATGTACAGATTAACTGGAAGTGTAGAAGATAAACTGGGAATGTACAGATTAACTGGAAGTGTAGAAGATAAACTGGGAATGTACAGATTAACTGGAAGTGTAGAAGATAAAAATGGAATGTACATATTAACTACAAGCACAGAAAATAAACTGGGAATGTACAGATTAACTGGAAGTGTAGAAGATAAACTGGGAATGTACAGCTGCCTTCTGTTTGTCCTGCTGACTGCTGTGCTCGCGTGTGCTTTGCTTGCTTTTGAATCTTTATTTGATATCATTCCCTGTTGTTTAAACTGCTAAATATAATTTACCCATCACCATATATTTTCTAATATTGCCTACCACATTAAATCTGACATCGCTAGCTTTTAATCTAAATCACTATCACGCGTTAGCATTTCGCTAGCCTGTTAGCTTGCCATCTCTGCACTCCGGTCTCTTGTTTTCTCAGTTCATTAAACAACTGTGGTGAGTTGGATTAGTAAATAGACTCCATCAAACAACTGTGGTAAATTGGATTAATCAACAAATACGGTAAACCATGTCTTCTTCTCCTGTCATTGTCACTTGCACTGCATGTTTCATGTTTAGTATATGTTTCTCCATTGGCGAACAGGGCTTCACATGTGATAAATGTAAGGAGATAGTCAGGCTGACGGAGAAGATTTCAGAATTAGAGACACGCATCCAGACTTTATTTGAGAGTAGTGAGAATGTAACAGCTTTAGACACTGCTTTGGATGCGAATAACCACTCTTCCGTTCCGATTAGAACATCAAACAGGTTCTCCCCACTCAGTGATGCACCCACTGAGAATCCTGTTGAAAGTGCCCTAGTTATTGGCGATTCTATTACACGGAACGTGAAAATAGAGACACCAGCCACCATAGTCACATGTTTACCGGGAGCCAGAGCGCCTGACATCAAAGCAAATTTAAAAGTGCTGGCTAACGCTAATCGTAAATTCTCTAAGATTATTATTCACGTCGGCACTAATGATGTTCAACTTCGCCAGTCGGAGATCACCAAAATTAACATTAAAGAGGTGTGTAAACTCGCAAGTACGATGGCAGATGACGTTTTTTGCTCTGGTCCCCTCCCCGTTAAAAGGAGTGATGAGATACTTAGCAGACTATCATCACTCAATGGCTGGTTGTCTAAGTGGTGTCCGCAAAATAACATAGGGTTCATAGACAATTGGAAAAGCTTTTGGGGCAGACCTGACCTGTTGAAATAAGATGGTATTCATCCTTCCTGGGATGGTGCCGCTCTTCTCTCTAGTAATTTGGCACATAGTCTTAGAGCTAAACATTGACTAACTGGGGCCCAGGTCAGGAAGCAGATGGACTGGCTTACCCGACCGCCTGCTAGCTGTCTCACGTCACAGAAGTCAGATAAATCCCAGCACATAGAGACTCTTTCACCTAGATATTATCACATAGAGACTGTGTCTGTTCCACGAATTAGTAAATACAAAAAACCATCAAAACCATTCAACGGTAAAAATTTAATTGATGTCCAACAAATAAACAACAGATATAATACAGATGATCAAATGATAAAGCTCGGGCTGCTGAATATTCAATCCCTTTCCTCAAAAGCGCTTATTGTTAATGATATGATTACAGATCATAACCTAGATGTGCTGTGTTTGACAGAAACCTGGCTAAAACTTGACGATTACATTACTTTAAATGAGTCCACCCCCCAAGATTATTGTTATAAACACGAGCCGCGTCTTAAAGGTAAAGGGGGAGGTGTTGCTGTAATTTATAATAATATTTTCGGTATTACTCAGAAGTCTAGTTTCAAATATAATTCCTTTGAAGTTTTGGTGCTTTATGTAACGTTATGTAGTGAAATTGATAAATTCCGTTTGACATTTGTGTTGGCTACTGTATACAGGCCACCAGGGCACCATACAGACTTTACCAGAGAATTTGCTGATTTTCTATCAGAGTTAGTACTGGCTGCAGATAAAGTCCTAATTGTTGGTGATTTTAATATCCGTGTAGACAAAGAAAAAGACGCATTGGAATTGGCATTTAGAGACATTCTAAACTCTATTGGAGTAAGGCAGCACGTGTCAGGACCCACTCATCGCCGTAATCATACTTTAGACCTAATACTGTCACAGTAGCAAAGGCTGCAAATACTTTGCAGCCTTTGCTAATTTAAGTGTACATGATACTAGGTAATGATCTGAGATGTCATCGCTCTGCTGCAGAATTTCAATGGTATCAACATTTATTCCATGTGACAGTATTAGGTCTAAAGTATGATTACGGCGATGATTAGATAGCCTAGAGGAACCTAGAGCCTAGAGGAACTCGATGTTGCAACAGAAACTATTGACTCTCTCTTTTCCAGCACTTTAGACATAGTTGTTCCCCGGCGCTTAAAGAAGATTAAAGAAAATAGTCCAACGCTGTGGTACAACGAGCACACCCGGGCCCTTAAAACAGCAGCCAGAAAAATGGAGCGCAGCTGGAAGAAAACAAAACTGGAAGTTTTTCGCATTTCGTGGAAAGAGAGCATGATTGCATACAGAAAGGCCATAAAAACTGCTAGATCTGCTTATTTCTTGACTCTCTTAGAAGAAAACAAACACAACCCTAGGTATTTATTCGATACAGTGGCTAAATTAACCAAAGATAAAGCTTCACCTTCTGATGTTTGCAAACAGCACAGCAGTAATGACTTTATGAACTTCTTTACTTGTAAGATTGATAATATTAGGAAAAAAATTATAACCATGCAGCCGTCTACTACAGTATCACATCAGACAGTGCATTGTAGTGTCACTGAGGAAAAATTACATTCATTCACTGCTATAGGAGAAGAATTGGCTAAACTCGTTAAATCATCAAAATCAACAACATGTATGCTCGACCCTATACCGACTAAACTACTAAAAGAGATGCTTCCAGAGGTCATAGATCCTCTTCTTAATATCATTAATTCATCCTTGACATTAGGATATGTACCGAAAACTTTTAAGTTGGCTATTATTAAACCACTTATTAAAAAAACGCAACTTGATCCTACAGAATTAGTCAATTACAGGCCAATCTCAAATCTACCCTTTCTGTCAAAAATACCAGAAAAGGCAGTGTCCTCACAATTATGCTCCTTTTTAGAAAGAAATGGTATCTGTGAGGATTTCCAGTCAGGATTTAGACCGTATCATAGTACTGAGACTGCTCTCATTAGAGTTACAAATGATTTACTCTTATCATCCGATCGTGGTTGTATCTCTCTGTTAGTGTTACTCGATCTTAGCGCTGCATTCGATACTACCGACCACAACATTCTTTTGAATAGACTCGAAAATTATGTTGGCATTAGTGGAATTTCATTGGCATGGTTTAAATCATACTTATCTGACCGTTATCAGTTTGTAGCAGTAAATGAAGAGATGTCACACCGATCACAAGTTCAGTATGGAGTACCGCAGGGCTCAGTGCTAGGAGCGTTGCTTTTCACCCTGTACATGCTACCACTGGGAGATATTATTAGGAAGCATGGCATTAGTTTTCATTGTTATGCTGACGATACTCAGCTCTATATTTCTTCACGCCCTGACGAAACTTACCAATTCACAAGATTAACGGAATGCATAGCTGATATAAAAAATTGGATGACTAGTAATTTCCTGCAACTTAATTCAGAAAAAACTGAATTTTTAGTCATTGGACAAAAAAACTCCACAAGTAGTAACCTAGAATACTGTCTAACACTCGATGGCTGCTCTGTCAAGTCCTCGTCATCAGTTAGGATCCTGGGTGTGCTCTTTGATACCAATCTCTCATTTGAAATCTCTCATGTTTCTAGCATCTGTAAAACTGCATTCTACCATCTTAAAAATATATCTAAATTACGGCACATGAATTCAATGCAAAATGCTGAACAGTTAGTTCATGCGTTCATGACCTCAAGGCTAGATTATTGTAATGCTCTACTGGGTGGTTGCCCTGCTCGCTTAATAAATAAACTGCAGCTTGTCCAAAACGCAGCAGCTAGAGTTCTTACTAGAACTAGGAAGTATGACCATATTAGCCCGGTTCTGGCAACACTCCATTGGCTCCCTATTAAACATCGTATACATTTTAAAATCTTGCTGATTACTTACAAAGCACTAAATGGCTTAGCTCCCCAGTACTTGAGCGAGCTCTTAACGCATTATACTCCATCACGTCTATTACGGTCTAAAAATTCTGGCCAGTTGATAATACCTAGAATATCAAAATCAACTGCAGGCGGTCGATCCTTTTCCTATTTAGCACCTAAACTCTGGAACAGTCTTCCTAGCATTGTTCGGGAAGCAGACACACTCTGTCAGTTTAAATCTAGACTAAAAACACATCTCTTTACTATGGCATACACATAAAATATTTTTAATTTCTATTATTCAAATCAGTTAAATTTTTTTAACATTAGCGTAGATGCCATTCTTCTTATGATGTAACGAGTACATCAGGTGTACTCGTTACATCATAAGAAGAATGGCATCTACGCTAATGTTTGTCTCTCTGTTTATCCCGAGGTTTACTGCAGTCGGCCGGATCCGGGCCAAATCAGGACCAGATGGTGGACCTTAGCCTGGACATGACGAACGTATCCCTGAAGTGTCTGCAGAGACCGTGTCAATTAAACTCCCCCCTGTAAATGCTGCATCGACACGACATCCTCATTAAACCCATCCCCGGCGTGACGAACCCAATCTTTCGAATAATCCTACAAATATCTATTGATCTAATATGACTTCTGACCTGTAATGTTGCCAGAATCATAATCATACACTATTTGTTCGTCGGCCAGAGGAGAACTGGCACCCCGACTGAGCCGGGTTTCTCCCAAGGTTTTTTCTCCATTCTGGCCCTGTAGGAGTTTTGGTTCTGGTTTATCTCGCAGAAGATAAACTGGGAATGTAAAGATTAACTGGAAGTGTAAAAGATAAACTGGGAATGTACAGATTAACTGGAAGTGTAGAAGATAAACTGGGAATGTACAAATAACTTAAAGTGCAGAAGATAAAATGGGAATGTACAAATTAACTAGAAGTGCAGAAAATAACCTGGGAATGTACAGATTAACTGGAAGTGTAGAAAATAAACTGGGAATGTACAGATTAACTGTAAATGTAGAAGATAAACTGGGAATGTACAGATTAACTGGAAGTGTAGAAGATAAACTGGGAATGTACAGATTAACTAGAAGCACAGAAGATAAACTGGGAATGTACAAATTAACTAGAAGTGCAGAAGATAAACTGGGAATGTACAGATTAACTGGAAGTGTAGAAGATAAACTGGGAATGTACAGATTAACTAGAAGCACAGAAGATAAACTGGGAATGTACAAATTAACTAGAAGTGCAGAAGATAAACTGGGAATGTACAGATTAACTGAAAGTGTAGAAGATAAACTGGGAATGTACAGATTAACTGGAAGTGTAGAAGATAAACTGGGAAGATAAACTGGGAATGTAGAGATTAACTGAAAGTGTAGAAGATAAACTGGGAATGTACAGATTAACTAGAAGCACAGAAGATAAACTGGGAATGTACAAATTAACGAGAAGCGCAGAAGATAAACTGGGAATGTACAGATTAACTGGAAGTGTAAAAGATAAACTGGGAATGTACAGATTAACTGGAAGTGTAGAAGATAAACTGGGAATGTACAGATTAACTGGAAGTGTAGAAGATAAACTGGGAATGTACAGATTAACTAGAAGCACAGAAAATAAACTGGGAATGTATAGATTAACTGGAAGTGCATAAAAAACTGGGAATGTAAAGATTAACTGGAAGTGTAGAAGATAATCTGGAAATGTACAGATTAACTGTAAACGTAGAAGATCAACTGGGAATGTACAGATTAACTAGAAGCACAGAAAATAAACTGGGAATGTACAGATTAACTGGAAGTGTAGAAGATAAAAAGGGAATGTACATATTAACTAGAAGTACAGAAAATAAACTGGGAATGTACAGATTAACTGGAAGTGTAGAAGATAAACTGGGAATGTACAGAGTAACTGGAAGTGTAGAAGATAAACTGGGAATGCACAGATTAACTAGAAGTGCAGAAGATAAACTGGGTATGTACAGAGTAACTGGAAGTGTAGAAGATAAACTGGGAATGTACAAATTAACTAGAAGTGCAGAAGATAAACTGGGAATGTACAGAGTAACTGGAAGTGTAGAAGATAAACTGGGAATGCACAGATTAACTAGAAGTGCAGAAGATAAACTGGGTATGTACAGAGTAACTGGAAGTGTAGAAGATAAACTGGGAATGTACAAATTAACTAGAAGTGCAGAAGATAAACTGGGTATGTACAGATTAACTGGATGTGTAGAAGATAAACTGTGAATGTACAGATTAACTAGAAGTGCAGAAGATAAACTGGGAATGTACAGAGTAACTGGAAGTGTAGAAGATAAACTGGGAATGTACAAATTAACTAGAAGTGTAGAAGATAAACTGGGAATGTACAGATTACCTGGAAATGTAGAAGATAAACTGGGAATGTACAGATTAACTGGATGTACAGAAGATAAACTGGGAATGTACAAATTAACTAGAAGTGCAGAAGATAAACTGGGAATGTACAGATTAACTGAAAGTGTAGAAGATAAACTGGGAATGTACAAATTAACTGGAAGTGTAGAAGATAAACTGGGAAGATAAACTGGGAATGTAGAGATTAACTGAAAGTGTAGAAGATAAACTGGGAATGTACAGATTAACTGGAAGTGTAGAAGATAAACTGGGAAGATAAACTGGGAGATTAATGTAGAGATTAACTGGAAGTGTAGAAGATAAACTGGGAATGTAAAGATTAAATGGAAGTGTAGAAGATAAAATGGGAATGTACAGATTAACTAGAAGTGCAGAAAATAAACTGGGAATGTACAGATTAACTGGAAGTGTAGAAAATAAACTGGCAATATACAGATTAACTGTAAGAGTAGAAGATAAATTGGGAATGTACAGATTAACTAGAAGCACAGAAAATAAACTG
Source organism: Coreius guichenoti (assembly GCA_039654105.1). NCBI lineage: Eukaryota > Metazoa > Chordata > Actinopteri > Cypriniformes > Gobionidae > Coreius > Coreius guichenoti. The sequence goes on from CM077191.1 coordinate 29,603,447, forward strand.
GGAATGTATAGATTAACTGGAAGTGTAGAAGATAAACTGGGAATGTAAAGATTAACTGGAAGTGTAGAAGATAAACTGGCAATGTAGAGATTAACTGGGAGTACAGAAGGAGAACCTGTAAAAAATTAACTGAGAATAGATGGCGCATTGCAAGTACAGAGATTAACTGGGAATGCAGATGGTAAACAAAGATTGTAGAGATTGACTGAGAGTGAGGAGATTAACAGAGAGAGAGTTTAGTTAGGGTATGTTGGGCAGATTGGGTACTGGGTTTGGACAGATTTACTGGAACTCTGAAGGGTGAACTGGTGGGTGAAGTAGGATTGAAGAGATTGACAAGGATGTGGAGAATGAATTATGATGGTTTAACTGGGAGTTTAGAAATTAACTGTGTGAATGTGAAGTGTAGAGATTAACTAAAAATGTGTCTGAAATCAGCCCCTATACCCTTATATAGTGCAGTATTTGAGGGGACAGCCATTTGTAGTGGTGTCTTGGACATTATCGAGTGCACTCATTTAATCCCATAATGCGCCACAATAATGGGTGTACAACCGATGTACACTCAACGGCTAGCCACTAGAGAATACCCATGCACTGTGAGGATCATGCAAAGGAATTTTTGCGTCTCACCAGAAAATGGCGTTCAAATATTTTTTTTTTTTTTTTTCTCCTTCAAGTGGACTATGTTAGTGGAATAATGTACGGAATAGCAAATGAGGGTATAGAAGGGGCAATTTTTGATACAGCCAAGTGTGGGATTTGAACTGAGAGTGTAAAGATTACTTTGTGGAGGGTAAACTGGGAATGAAGAGATTACCAAGGAATGTTAAGGGGGAACTGGGAGTGTAGCAGCATGATGATCATAACATGACTGTGCAAAACTGTATCATCTTTCTCTTGATTTGGAAACACCAAGACGCATTGTAATAGTATCTAAAAATAAACTTTAACAAACCTTAGTGCATTTATGGTAGAGTCAAATTAACATTCTAAGTCAAAGTAAAAGCGTAAGCCCATGTAATTAATCAATCCCATCTATGAACAGTCCCTAGATAAAAAAAAAAAAAGATGATAAAAAGTTCTTGATAACGTGTGTCATTGTTATCTACTCCATGACTTTAAACCATCATTGACATTTTCCAAAAGCCATTGAGGATCTTCTGCTTGTCTTGTTCAGACACGGCAATCAATAGTGTTTTCTGCAGGGACTGGATCGGCCAGCAGAACTGAAGATGATATGAGAAAAGGGGAGGGAGAGAGAGGAAGGGCTAATCAATGAGGAGTCTTGAACTTGGGAAACCCTTTTCATGTTTGGTATTAAGCTGCGATCTCGCCTGTCGCTCACACTCCAGAACAAACTGAGATGACGGGCGGTGCTGTGATGAGATGAGGGAATGTAGAAGTGAGGTGGTGCAGTAACTCACACACGCCAGTATGAGGCTCTAGGAAACTTCTAATCTCACATTATTGCTCATATGTGTGAGACCAGGGGTTTTATTAATATTTAAAAAGTATCATTTTACAACACTTAAAGCACAGGTAACAACTTACCTAAAAAAAAATGTTTCAACTTTGCGAGAATCTGACATTATATGTAGAGTTCAGTTTTTTTTTCAACTGAAACTAAAAAAAAATATAATCTACCTTAGTTGAATTGTTGATCTTTGTCTTATGAATCACAATGTGGTTTTGTTATGATGTGCTATATAGTATACAGCTGTTGGAATTTCTGTTTGGAGGACAAAAAATGATTCAAAAATAAAGTTGGTTTTGTATAGTGTTTTGAAAGGATAATATTTGTTTTATTTTTACTCATTTAAAGCTTAAGTAAGAAATAAAATGTATTGTAAGAAGTTACTGGCATCTCTGGGCTCAGAACGTGGGCTTGAAAGCAGTCTTTTTTGTGATCTCTGTCTGGACTCTGTCTAGCTAATGGATCATTTGCATTATCGATGAGGTAACCCTGTCACCTCCAACATGGACTTTTAAAAAGAGAATAATTTTATGTTAATTAGATATTGATGCCATAATGATTAATTGGCTCCTGAGTGTTGTTAATATGCAGTAGTTGTCGTGTAATGTGCATTTCTAATGACTTTGTATCAGTTTGTTCAAACAAGGGGGAGGATTCGACCCCAGCGAAACCTTTTTAGCAGAGAGACTGATGTTTCTCCAGTGAAGTCATTACCTCTTTTGAGAATCATGCACTGAGGTATGATGGTCATTTGGCATTTAAAAATGTACAGGATTTGTTTGTGAAGTTAAGTTGAAACATCAGGTGAACACTCGTCTCTGTAGCTCGGTGGCCCAACAGACTGCTCATCCATCTTCCTTTCTGACAGCTTAAAGTGGCTGGTTTTGCCCTTTTGATTCACAGATGGGGTGAATGTGGCAGTCGTTTTAATTTTAAATGAAGTAGAGCCCTGAAGTCTCAGGAAGCTGTTGTTGCACCATCATACTAGCACACATACATCTGGACCCACCCGTGAGCACCCGCCCATCATAACCTGCCCATCAGCATCCCCCCATTAGCACATTGCAAAGAGCTTCCAGCAGTCTGTGCGTATAGCCCTTATTCAATAAAAGTGCCCAAATTTCCCCAGGATTGATCACAAGAAATAAAATCTTTCCACTTCTTCTCCTCCAGACAATAATTCAGCCAAAAAAGTAACATTTAAATGTACAATAGCACTGACTAACCGTATAACGTATCCTTATTTTCATGTAATGGCTTTGTGTGGGCTAAAGGATGAATGCTCAGAAAACCCTACTCCATTATTTACTCCTTATTAATGTTTGCCAAGGCAACAATATTACTATAGGCCACTAATCATACCTAAGATTTTGCCTGGTGGAGAAAAAAAAACCTACATAGAGTTTAACACTGAAATTGAAGGGAAGTCACTAATCTACCACTTAGCAACCTGCTATCTGCATAGCAACACCCTGGCAACCATTAGATGCCAACCAAAGCACCACTCACATTTTCAAAGTAAAAATTTTGGCTGCGTCTGAAATCACATACTCTCTGAGTAGGTACTTATTTTGAATACATAATTACTTCTTGGCCGTTAAAAAAGTATACATTCGCCATGTTGTCATTATCATGTGACCTACCAGCGTCAGTTGTGTCGCTTCACTAGCCTGGTTTCCATTACAGATTTGCGCAAAACTTTTGCAATATTTTCTAAATGTTGATAAAAAACTATTGCGAAATGACGGCGTTTCCATTAACCGATGTTATGCGACTAAAACATCATTTTTTCCTCTCGCGACAAGTCGTTCCAAAAATCATAGGGACGGATGTTGGTAGGTTTACATATATCGCAGTCACCGCACTAGGAGACGTAGGCGTGTTATCCAAGCATTAATGGCAAGGAAAGACCCTTATACTTGGAAGCGGCCATGTATGAGATGTTTCTGGGATGTTCTAGTACGCGATTTCACAGAGGATCTGTGGATTCAGAATGATCATGTGATTATCACATACGCCAGGTGACCTGTAAATGCGAGAAAAAAAACAGTTTCTATTGCAGTTTTGCGAAATATTCCTTTTTTGAACTGCCTGAAAAACCACTGCATGCGAACGTAAAAACTTTTTTCGCGATATATGCAGTGTTGAGGAGTAACTAGTTACATGTAACAGAGTTACTTAAGTTAATTACAAAATAAATGTAATTGTCATCCGTTACAGTTACTTTGAAAAGAATGTGTAATTAAATTACAGTTACTTATGAAAATGTTAACAATTACAAAGGGGTTACATCTGAATATTTTCTGTAAAAGGCTAGGATATGTTTAATAATATTAATTTGTTACTTTGCCTGTTTTTGATGTGCACAAGGCCTCCTGCCATTTAAAGGCTGTTTAGTAAAGCGATGCAATTCTTAAGCACCACCTAGTGGACAAATCTCTCTATTAGTTTGTCCCGTTTTGACTTGCAAAATAGAGCTATTTAAATACACAACAATCATTGAGTCTGAACAATATTTTATGTGGAATATAACTTTATTTAAAAAAAAAAAAAAGAAAAAACATGTATTTTACTACAGTATAATGATCTAGAATTGTGTTTTCTCTTAAATATAACTAAATATACTATCTCTGTTTTTTAGAGGTTAACCCTGCCTGGTTTCAATGTTTGAAAATGATTAACAGTTGGAAACATTCGTTAGAAGTTTTGAAAAGTAATCAAAAAGTAATCAATTGTAATCAGTTACATTACTTTAATAAAGTAATTGAAATAGTTACACTAATTATTACATTTTAAATAGGGTAACTTGTAATCTTTAATGTAATATTACATTGCCAAAGTAACAACACCCAACACTGGATATATGGTAGTTTTTGTGATTTCAATTTGCGCAATTTGAAGGGAAACGCAGCTACTGTCATTCATAAATCCTCTCTCGTGGCCTCATGGGATAGTAAAGTGTCCATCGTATGCTCACTTCGGAATCTCACCGGAAGATGTAGGTCATCCGGGGACTTTCTGCCTAGTCTTTTATGAGTGCTGTGAATTCAGACATACATGTACTACTCTTTTCACATACTGTTTTTCACCTATGATATAGTAGGGAAGTATGCGATTTCGGATGCAGCCTTTGTTTCTTGCTCTTGTAGAATACATAGAGTCCTATCATACACTCGGCGCAATGTGACGCCAGGCGCAACGCAACAAGTGTTTTTTGCTAGTTTCAGCCCGACGCAGTTATCATTTTCACGTCCAGCTCCACGTTGTTTAAATAGCAAATGCACTGGCGCATCTGTTCACCCATGGGCGTCTGGTCTGAAAACCAGGTGTGTTCAGGAGCATTGTTGGCGCGTTGCTATTTTGAGGAACTGAAAACGACTGCGCCATTGACCAACACAAACCTGCTCTAAAGTCAATAGCGCAGTATTTTTTGTGTTATTTAAAGGGTGTGTTAGTAATATGAGCCTATAGGCAGTGCACAACGCGCATACTCTCTGCTTATTACACACACAGGGACGCAGCAGCACACACAAAAAATTTTACATATAAAAAATAAAAAGATTCTTCTCTGGAGAAGTGTTCAGTCTTTCCACTCGCATGTAAATAGCGAATCCGCCATGATGCGAGCGCAACTGGCTTTTAAAGGGAATGGGAGATGAGACTCTGATTGGTTTATTGCATGTTACGCCTAAAACACACCCATGACTCATTAAGAGACTAGGGACATCCCTTCTGGACCATGCGCCGGTCGCGCTGACTGTTTTTTCCCGTCGTTAAACTAGCAAAAGTGGATTCGGACACGCCCTAAGTGCACCTGCGCCATGAGCTTCAGACCATTTGCTCAGATCGTTAAAATAGGGCCCATAGTGTTTAAATATGTTTAGTCTGAAGTAAATTGTTATTCTACTGGAAAACAATACAAAAAGTTTATGTTTATGTGTATGTGTACATTTAGCGTTTTTGTGGGTCGTGCTGTGATCACTGCTGGCTTCTTGTGTTGCAGTTCTCTGGGCAAACTAAGCGCTGGGCCAAAACATGTGAGAGTCAGAGCAGAAGTGACACGATGACCGTTCTGCTCACTGATTGGCCTGACACTTTCACTCATTGTGAGGTGCGGCGGCCTGTCTGTCTGTCTGTCAGCAGTGTCAGAGAGACAGAGTGAGTGACTGACAGCCCCGCGCAGCACCTGACACCCGTGACAACGACATTGTCATGACACTACAGTGCTCTGTGTGTGTGTGTGTGTGTGTGTGTGTGTGTGTGTATCCACTCTTGTGGCTGACCATTTATCAGTGGTATTTTTCCACCATTTAGACCTGTCATGTCACCACGATACACTCATTTGACACGTGAACTAAACTGCTTCAAATTGGAGGTTAGTGAGGTCTCATGCACTAGTGCGAGGCTGAAAACAGACTGCTGTATACACACATCACAATGTGGACTTAATAGTAGTTTCATCAATAGTTTTAAACAGTAGTACGCTACATTGTTGTCACATGACCTGCATGTCAAGTTGCAAATAAAACAGTTATTTATTTAGCATTTTTTATATTTTTTGTGATAACCAAAGCTGTCAATTGAACCTCATGTACAACTAATTTTAAAAACTATGTAATAGAATTAACTTGAACCCCAAAAAGGAAAATTCTGAAATTGAAGGGATCCGAGTCACTAATCTGCCACTTCGCAACCTTCCATCTACATAGCAACACCCTGGCAACCATTAGGTGGCAACCATAAAGCACCACTGACATTTTGGCTGCGTACGAAACTAGAACTAACTTGAAATCCAAAAAGGAAAATTTGTCATAATTTTTGTGGTCAGTGATCTTCTTTTTTATGGAAGATATATTTTGAAGAATGTTGGTGACCAGCTCAATCTTAACAAACCAGTTCAGAACAATTCTCTGGACTCTCTGGGTCAATAATTTTCAAAAACACGTTGAACTTTAGTATTTGGATGGCTATAATAGGGTCATTTAGTTTTGGTTACTATTGACTTCCATTGTATTGACATTTTTCAGAATATCTTCTTTTGTGTTTCATAGAAGAAAGACAGTCATACAGCTTTGGAACGACATGAGGGGGCATAAACGATTTTGGGGTGAACATCCTTCTAAACATGTGATGCTCATGGTGTGAGACAATTTATTTATTTATCCATCCATCCATCCTAGTAGAAATGTCTTCACATTTTCTAATTTGGCGGTCATTTTGTAAAGAAAAACTACGTGCCTGCGCACATACGTACTCAGACACGCTTGCCTATAGACTAAACACGTAATGCTTACGTGCATGCCGCCACCGTTCTCACAGATTCACGTTTTTTGAAGTTTACACGATGATGATAACGGTATCGTTTCAAAACTATTTCAAAACCTGTTTCGGGGTTTGCGTTCTCAAGCCACCAAACACTGTTGGCATGCTAATGAACGTCCAGAACGCATTAAAAGTTTTCTATTTTAGTTGAAAATGGTGTCGTGTAAGTGGCCCCAAAGTGAATAACAAATGATTTTTTACAACGGAAATTAATCAATCAAATACTTACTTCAGCTGGACAATACCTTTTTTCTAGAGCTGTTGTACAGCCAAAACAATCTCTCTTCCATTAAGTTCCTGTTATCACTGTGAAGCAATCTGTATTGTGCAAAGCGCTATATAAATGAAGGTGACATCGTGGTTGATATTACTTCTAGGTTGTGAAAGGTCAAGTTGTGCACATTGCATTGTTGGACACAATATTCCACGCACTTTTTATGTACATTTTAGCAAATTTAGTTGGTCTTCTTGGTGTTCATACCGATAATCAGTGTTGGGGAAAGTTACTTTAAAAAAAAGTAATACATTACAATATTGCGATACTCCCTTAAAAAGTAACTAATTGTGTTACTTAGTTACTTTTTTAGAAAAGTAATGTGTTACGTTACATTTGCGTTACTTTTTCTCACCTGGGCTGGGCTTGTTTGCTTTTCTGGTTTTTGGATTTTAATAACAAAAAAGTTTTATTTTTGGGCAAATGTAAAGACCCTTTCACACTAAAATTTAAATAATAAGCGTCAGGCTGAGGTAAAAATGCAAATTCACGCGTGTACAGTCAAATAAACCTTTCAGCTGTTAACGGAAGAATAAAACGCAGGAGAAAAAGTTTGACACTTCACCAATAAAAACAAAAATCTAAAGTCATTTTTGCTTATGGTTTAACTGTATCATCGAAGGTCAGCAAGTACATTGGTCAATAAAGTGAGATTAAATGCATAAAAATGTTTGCTTTATTTAACATATTTAATTATTGGAGGTTTGCATAGTATTCTGATTTTGCATTTGACTGATTTTATTCATTTTGAGGAATACTAAATCTTTTTTGTGCAAGATTAGTAAACACATTTTTAGTCTAGAACTATAATATCTTACGGTTTCTCTCAACATTGGGACAGGAGAGCAGTCAGTGATACATGGGAAAACAAAGTAATGCGTTACTTATTTGAAAAAGTAACATATTTTGTTGTAAATTTTTACTTTACTAGTTACTTGAAAAAGTAATCTGATTACATAACTCAAGTTACTTGTAATGCGTTACCCCCAACACTGCCGATAATCTGCATACTGTGCACTGTATACACACTACATATAACAGAAGTACACGTCCGTGCGTTATTCCAAACATAACCTTACATGAATGTTTTTTGTGTGCAAGTACAAGCCGCGTGTTGAAAACGCCTGACAGACAGACATTATGTTCCTGCCTCATTAATGGCTTAAGATAAAAAATCTAAACACTTAGAAAGAACACGCACAAAGACAATGTCTATTATGTTTCATGTCATTGCGCATCTGTCTTTGCGTTGTCACTGAGATCTCAAACAGATAAACTCCCTTTTTCCTGTGGGATTGTGGGATGACACAGGCAGCCAATTTCCAGCCCTTGATTTGATTGATAAATCCTCAGTGACAAGCAGAATAAAAGAGCCCTATTTGCTTTGATACATATAAATAGGAAATTAAGCAGCAGTATTGTCAGGGTTAATTAGTCGACAGTGAGGCGGGATGTCTGGCCTGTTTGACATACTGAAATTCCAGTAAGCGCTACACACACACACACACACACACACACACACACTAGGGAGTTGTTACTCTAATGGCTAATCGCTCTCTTCTGCTGTTCAAGTTCCTGCTGTTCTGGCCTCTGAAATACAGCAATTCTCTTCACTTGTATGATTACAGCACAAAACTATTATTTGTGTGCCTTAATTTCATAAATAATGACAATTGCAATTTTGACGTGCATATAATTTGAAGATGTGGAAGGTTTTTTAAAAAAACAATGCTTTCTCCTCTGCTAGTTTAAAGTCAACACGAAACAGCATTTGCAACACATTGCAAAAATTATCTATATTTTTGTCTTGTTTTCCAAAACAAATATCTCAACAACTATTAAAAAATGTATTTTCTAAATGCATGTTATTGTTGCATGTATTATCTTAATGTAAACAATTCATCTGTACAGATACGTTTAATTTAATTGATTTTCATCATGACTTTAAGATACTTTTACTTGAGATGCAAAATTGTGTAAAATATGAAGATTTTCTCACCACTTCTTTTAAACAAACAAGCAAACTAAATTTTAGGGAGGTTTTTGCTTAAAACAAGAACAACAAAAAAAAACAATTGGGTAAAAAAATTAAATTGAATTCAAAAATATTTGAAAAAGTCTATATTTTCACAGAGCCATTCAATGCCAATACTGGTGCACTGTGCTTCATTTTTAAACATATTCTTAATAGCAAACAAAATTAACAAAATTCAAGTTCTGGCTTTAAACACTGACTGATCTTATGACTTATGTTTTGATGTCAAGACCCACAAATTTCAAAATCTCCAGATAGTAGCAGAAAAAGTACAGTTCAACTTTAAACACTGTAACAAAATGCATAGTTCCCTTTCAGTCAGTACACTACGAGTTACGTCAGTTACTGACGAAATGGGGGTTTCGCTTAGAAGCCAATCGCCTTTGAGCTCTACAAAACGAGCCAATGGCATGAAGATGCCATGGGTCTGCGGAATTTGCATAACGCAACCCCGCCCCACCGCGTGGGTATAAAGGGCGTTGCGTGGCAATCTCGCATTATGTTTATGCTTCAGAGCCAAGTGTTACTGCCTGAGCGTTTTCTCTCTTCAAGACGAGTGTCTCTCCAGAGTGTTGGTGTTACGGCGCGTTCTAGCGAGTTCCGCATTCCTGTCTGATCTGTGCAGTGATCTAGCACAGCGTGTGTGTTCTCCCTGGGCGCTTCGGCATTCTGCAGAGCAAAAACTCTTCTTTAAAAGAGCTGCACGCGGCACGTCTGTTTCAAGATGTCTCGCCCGTGCTCCATTCCTGGGTGTGGTCGGCTGGTTCCTCCGTTTGACAGGCATTATCGCTGTTTGGCGTGCTTGGGCCTCGTGCACGCCGAACGCACGTTCATGGATGAGTCATGTTCCCACTGCGGGAACATGGCCATCGCAGTGTTTGGGCCCTGCGTTTCATTCGGCGCACCGGCGGAGGATACTATGTCGATCGCCGCATCACAAGGTGGGCTGGATTCCTTCGGAGATGACAATTCGGCTGTGTTGCCTCCTTCGGGAGTCCCAGCATTGTCCGAGTCTGATCCAGAGCTCACAGCCATGCTTTCCCGGGCGGCCGAGGCTCTTGGGCTTGTGTGGAACCCTCTGCCATGTCCTGAGCGCTCTCGGCTAGATGATTGGTATCTGGGGGCGGCCCGTGCCGAAGGCGCCCGTCAGCCCCCAGTGCCCTTCTTCCCGGAAGTGCATGAAGAGGTGTCAAAGTCGTGGAAGTCTCCCTTGACTTTCCGCGATCGTTCAGCAGCCACTTCCGCCTTCACTGCCCTCGATGGCGGCGTGGTGAAAGGGTACACTGGGGTTCCCCCTGTTGAGCGCTCTGTGGCGATGCAACTGTGTCCGCAGAGCGCTGCGACATGGCGTGGTGACCCAAAGCACCCGTCCAAGGCCTGTAAGTTTACGTCTACTCTGGTGGCGAAGACCTACAGAGCTGCGGGCCAGGCCGCGTCCGCCCTGCATGCGATGGCCACCCTTCAGGTCTACCAGGCCAAGGTGCTCAGAGACATGCACGAGGGCAATGCTGACCCCGCTAATGCAGGAGCTGCGGGCGGCCACCGACCCCGCTCGCTCTCTCGGTCAGGTGATGTCCACTTCTGTGGTCCAGGAGCGCCACTTATGGCTCAACCTGGCTGATATGGGAGAATCTGAGCGAACCCGTTTCCTCAATTCTCCCATTTCCCAGGATGGGCTATTTAGCGGGGCGGTCCAGGACTTCACCCAACAGTTCTCGACCGCTCAGAAACAGACTGAGGCAATTAAGCATATTCTGCCTCGGCCCTCCTGCGGCTCCCGCCCCTCCCGCCCAGCCCCAGCAGCAGCCTTCACCCGGGCCGAGGCGTGGAGGACGCCGCGGGAAGGCGGCTCGCCCGTCCCAGCCCCCCAGCCTGCTAAATGGCAGTCTAAGCGGCGGTCCTGGTGAACTCGGATCTTTCCCAGGAGATGGTAGCAGGGCCACTCCTTCCCCCGGATAGCCAGCGGTACCCTATTCATGGTTAAAGAAAGAACTGACTTTTTCACCTCCGAGCCTCAAGAGGGCACGGCTGGCAGTGTGCGATGCCAAGCAGCCTCGCCACTCTCAGCCCCCTCTGTCGCCAGCCCCCTGGCAGACGAGACCCCCGTGGAACGCTGGTCCTTCCCTGGTCTCCTCTGTCAGGGCGCGGAATTCGACCCCGCCCACACCTCGGGACGCTCCCACGCCTCCCATGTCTGGGCCGGTCATTCCACCTCGCTGCCCCATCGGGGGTACGCCTGTGGTCCGCATGACCCCGCTGGTACAGTTTCTGGGAGCCTGGCTAGCGCTTCACCAATCTGTCCAGCTGGCTCGCTCGCACCATCAGGTTCGGCTATGCGATTCAGTTCGCACGGTCTCCTCCCGCTTTCGGGGAGTCCACTATACCATGGTGGGTGGCAATGCCCCTGTCATGCGTGCGGAGGTCGCCACCCTACTGGCGAAGGGTGCGGTCGAGATCGTCCCTCCAGCCAAGATGGAGTCCGGCTTCTACAGCCCTTACTTCATTGTACCCAAGAAAACCGGTGGGTTACGGCCAATCCTGGACCTGCGCATCTTGAACCGAACCCTTTACAGGCTTCCGTTCAGGATGTTGACAGCCAAACGCATTTTCGAATGCGTTCGTCCATTGAATTGGTTTGCAGCGATCGACCTGAAGGACGCGTACTTTCATGTCTCCATTCTTCCTCTACATAGACCGTTTCTACGGTTTGCCTTCGAGGGGCAGGCATATCAGTACACGGTTCTCCCATTCGGGCTAGCCCTGTCCCCTCGCGTCTTTACGAAGGTCGTCGAGGCAGCCCTTGTGCCGCTCAGGCAACACGGGGTTCGCATCTTCATGCCATTGGCTCATTTTGTAGAGCTCAAAGGCGATTGGCTTCTAAGCGAAACCCCCATTTCGTCAGTAACTGACGTAACGTCTCCGTTCCCTTCCTTCAGGGAACGAGGGTTACATACGTAACTGAGACGTTCTGTCTTGGTAATTTGACTGGAAAAGCCACATTTAAAACAGTTGTAAAATATCCTATACATAGTCACTTGCATTAATTTAACCTTGTACTCAAGAAACCCGACTTTGATGCTTTTAAGAGTGTGTACAGGAAGTCCACAGACTGAAACTCTCATTAAACACATGGTGACATTGAGTGTAGGACTGTGAGTTTAACCTCAGAATCACCCAATCTAACGCTAGCGCTCAAATGATTCCCTTGACATTGAAGCTGCACTTGTTACCTACATGTGTGCAGAAATGACAGAGAAAGAGAGAGAGGACGCCAGGGAGAGCTGTAAGTCATTACCCGCTGGAAATAGCGCACCACTGAAAAGATAAGCGCAACAATGATTTCCCATCCCATGATACATCTCAGGACTTGCCATGTTATTTCCACCCTCTTATATATGGTTCCTGTTATTGAATTTAGCGCTGGATAAATAGCGCAAGATGGTCAGACCTGCTCACAGCGGTTCCTTCACATTATTTCACGCTGAACTGATAAAATCCAGGTGTGTGTGTGTGTGTGTGTGTGTGTGTGTGTGTGTGTGTGTGTGTGTGTGCACACAGATGTGATTAGAGGGGACTGTTCACTTGCATCTGAACTTGAACCCTGTCTGTGTAAATATAGGTTCTTTTGAACTGGCCCAGTTAGCAACCACCTAGCAACACCCTAGCAACCACCCAGGAAACCCTTGCCTACACTCATAGAACTGGACCAGGCTACTGCAACTGTATATCAAATATCAAACATGAACAAAGAGTGATTGATTGTGGAAGATGAGAAACACTGGATATAATATGACAAATCCACAAGGAAAACAAACAAAAAAAAAAAACGATTGAGTGACTGACTGACTGACTGACTGACTGACTGACTGACTGATTGATTGATTGATTGATTGGTTTATTGATTGATTGATTGATTGATTGATCTAACGCAGACATAGTTATATAAATATATAATTTATAAATATAAATGAGCAAAAAAAACCACCTAGCAACGCCCTAGCAACCACCCAGGAAGAAGAGAAGTTCTATATAGAAAGTTAAAGTGGTTCCCATCATGGGTTCATTTTATGGATTTAGTTGTAATGTATTCATTTTGTTTTAAGTGATTGTTTATTGTGATTCAATGTTATGAATTAAACAGCTCATAAACATATAGAAAAATTGAAATAACCCATCAAACATGAAAGTACTCTGTAAGCATGGAGGAATTGCAAAGACATTTCCCCTTATATAAAATCTTTTGGTGTAAAACTTTCTTTAAAACTGAGTCAAGAACTCTAGGGTTCTAAATAGAACCCAATGGAACCTTTTTTTTCTAAAAGTGTAGCCATTAGCCAAAACACAGTCGGATTTTAAATGAAATTTTGCAGAGGCAAATATCACTCACATTTTCTTTAAAAGAGGGAAACATATAAAAATGCTTCCATTCTAATTAGCCAGAATATTATCATATCATAACAAATCATGACTCTTTTGAGCTCTAGTTAAACATCCCCTGGCAACTCCTCAATCACAAGTCACAAAGTTATATTTTTAGTGATTTAATTAAACACATCATCAAATAACACAAATGCAATGCATTTTATTTCCTTCGCTGTCTGCATTCAAGAATCAGCATACGAAAAAAGACTCCTGTCAGAATTTCTGGTGATCACTACGTTTGATTAAAACGAAATCTTTAATTGTATGCTAATGTATGTATAAGGGTAGAATTGATTTGGGAGTGGAAGGGATGTGATGTAAATGGAAAAGGAGAGGGAAATGTGACCTATTGAAGAGACACTCGATCCTGTGTCACTTTAGGACCAGACCTCATCACTTAGTGCCGTGTGATAACCTCATAGAACCATCTCTTTAATTTAAAGTCAGCGGCAGACATGGCCTTGGCCACAGCCGTAACCAGCCACAGGCTCAGAGATATGTAAAGACTGTCATAACAGTAATTATAATGATAAAAGCTTCTTTTTGGTTGGGGTAAGTCAGCCCAAAAATGTGTCCATATTGATACTGATATATACTTCATATTTTTAAAATCAACCCTTGAAGGCACAGTCTAAAATTACCACTGGCAAATGAAATTACAATATTTAATTATTTTTAAAAGCAAGAACCTGTATTTTGCTTTTATAGTATACACTCACCTAAAGGATTATTAGGAACACCTGTTCAATTTCTCATTAATGCAATTATCTAATCAACCAATCACATGGCAGTTGCTTCAATGCATTTAGGGGTGTGGTCCTGGTCAAGACAATCTCCTGAACTCCAAACTGAATGTCAGAATGGGAAAGAAAGGTGATTTAAGCAATTTTGAGCGTGGCATGGTTGTTGGTGCCAGACGGGCCGGTCTGAGTATTTCACAATCTGCTCAGTTACTGGGATTTTCACGCACAACCATTTCTAGAGTTTACAAAGAATGGTGTGAAAAGGGAAAAACATCCAGTATGCGGCAGTCCTGTGGGCGAAAATGCCTTGTTGATGCTAGAGGTCAGAGGAGAATGGGCCGACTGATTCAAGCTGATAGAAGAGCAACTTTGACTGAAATAACCACTCGTTACAACCGAGGTATGCAGCAAAGCATTTGTGAAGCCACAACACGCACAACCTTGAGGCGGATGGGTTACAACAGCAGAAGACCCCACCGGGTACCACTCATCTCCACTACAAATAGGAAAAAGAGGCTACAATTTGCACGAGCTCACCAAAATTGGACAGTTGAAGACTGGAAAAATGTTGCCTGGTCTGATGAGTCTCGATTTCTGTTGAGACATTCAGATGGTAGAGTCAGAATTTGGCGTAAACAGAATGAGAACATGGATCCATCATGCCTTGTTACCACTGTGCAGGCTGGTGGTGGTGGTGTAATGGTGTGGGGGATGTTTTCTTGGCACACTTTAGGCCCCTTAGTGCCAATTGGGCATCGTTTAAATGCCACGGCCTACCTGAGCATTGTTTCTGACCATGTCCATCCCTTTATGACCACCATGTACCCATCCTCTGATGGTTACTTCCAGCAGGATAATGCACCATGTCACAAAGCTCGAATCATTTCAAATTGGTTTCTTGAACATGACAATGAGTTCACTGTACTAAAATGGCCCCCACAGTCACCAGATCTCAACCCAATAGAGCATCTTTGGGATGTGGTGGAACGGGAGCTTCGTGCCCTGGATGTGCATCCCACAAATCTCCATCAACTGCAAGATGCTATCCTATCAATATGGGCCAACATTTCTAAAGAATGCTTTTAGCACCTTGTTGAATCAATGCCACGTAGAATTAAGGCAGTTCTGAAGGCGAAAGGGGGTCAAACACAGTATTAGTATGGTGTTCCTAATAATCCTTTAGGTGAGTGTATATATATATATTTGTTACCTCATGATTTTTTTCTTTTTTCTCTTGTATATTTGCATACAGACCTGATTACTACTACCTACATTCAAAATTCACTAGGCCAAACTACTTTAACTGTATATCAAATATCAAACATGGACGAAGAGTGACTGATTGTGGAAGATGAGAAACAATGGATATAACTTGACAGTGCAACAAGGAAAACAAGTTTAACAAGGAAAACCAAAAACAGAACCATTTTAGTTAGTCATACTTAAATCTAAAAGTTCCACAAGGAAAGACAAAAACATCTTGGTTAATTATGTAACACGGTTCCCTGAGAAGGGGGACGAGACACTGCATCATGGAGTTGTGAGCCACGTGAGCCGGAGTCTGAAGCAACCAAAGATTTAACCGAGATGTTCCCTTTCGAAGTGGAACTCACCATTGCATCATGGAGTTCACACTATGTGAACGTAATACTCACTACACCATACCGAACAAGTGTGCTGTGAAATTATCCAGTGAGCTAAACTGTTGCCAAAAAATTGCCTTACGGTGCACCTAGTGAACAGGAACTAAATAGCCCGAGGTGTGATGTTCACAGCTCAATACCACCCATATTTCCTGTTCTGAAACTGACTCATGATAGGCAGAACTAGTTAGGTAGATTGCAGACTCACTGCGTCTGCCAAACATTAAGGAGGGGCAGATTAGAGCACTTCTACCTGGACCCTCTGCCATCAGCTTCAAAGGGACAATCTACTCCATGGGAGCAAAGTATTCAGCATCCATTTAGCAAGGACCGGGAGAGGCCTCAGGAGAGAACCCTGTTTTCTCAACTGCCTGCTCTACCTAAGGAACATGGCATCATTCTTTGGGAGACCTGGAGAAAGAGCATTGTGTGGAGCACCACATCACCTCTACATCCTCACCGATCATCACAGGGGTCTGACTGTCCAACCTCTTCCGAGGCTGAAAAACTTTGTAGTCAATCCTCTAGGTAAGCACTCTATCTGATAAGCAGGTCTCCTAGGGAACTAGTTGACGCACAACCATCCGACTTTTACCTCCAGTATGAACCTGAGGGGCTACTGAGAGAGCGGAGCGCCATAGCGCTCTCATACTACTCCCTACCTAGTAGCACTTATTGGCTAACAGTTTACGCATTCCCACAGTTCTAGTGAACAACAGAGAGTGGGTCAGAAACTGTGACTGAGCCCACCTTTATGCTCTGTCCCGATACTCCTCACAAATCATTAGGAAACGTGTTAACATAGTCCCCCACTATATCCACACTATCACCTCTGGGTATAGACTGGAGGGGCGACAAATAGAGTGAGACCCAGAAGCGGAAAGCTCATTCTCCTTGCCATACTACCCATCCATATAAGGAAACAGATTTATGCAGCCTCCAACTAGGAGGGGGCTTCAGATAACTGCCCCTTTCCAAGGGAAGTGCCAAAATGCCATTTCCAATATGAATGTGATTCAACAAGAAGCAAATTGATACTTCTCCAAACCCCATGCCATAGAAGGCGACAGAAGAGGAAGTGGGACACTAATGCGCTATTGCCCATTCCTCCTGTCCTGTCTAGCCTATTGACGTGATCGCAGAGCTAACACCTCTGCACTCTTGGTACCAGAGGGAGAAGGGTGACCAATGAGAAAGTGGGACGCAAGTCGCGGTATTGCCCATCATCCAGTTTTATCAAAGCCCCACTGGTATAGAAGGAACATATTGCTAGTTCATCTAAACTCCCGGCACCGGGAATAACAGAGAGATAACACGGGGCGTGAGTAGTTGAATTGTTCATCTTTCCCTTTTCTGTCTATATGAAATTTGAAGGATACTGAAACTGCTTCTATACCCAGTTCACTGGAGGGTACCAGATGAAAATGCCCAATCTCTTCATCTATGTCCGCTATTTATGTGCCACCAGGGATGCACATCAATATCAACTCCATACTCCTAGTACTGGAACAGGCGACAGATAAAAAAGTGATATGTAATCTGTCATATTCACTTCACTACTGTATCACCCATCATGCACATGAAGGGCAGCAGGTAGAAAAGTGGGATGTGAAAGCGTTAGAGCCCAAACTCTATACCTGCAACGCCCAATACACAGGGGCAATACACTTCTCCATAGCGCAAGCTTCTGAAGACACAAATAAAGGAGTGATAACAATCACCCTACCTCCTCTACAACAGACTATAGACTAAACACACTCTATAGACAGAAAAGTGGGTCACTAATGTCAACATGCCTAATTCCCAACTTTGCTTTAAGAGTGTGATTACAAGGGAAGCCCAATATGCATCACCATAAACCAGAGGCAATCGACTGAAAAAGTGGGGCAAATGTGCAGCCAGTTATTTCATATAAAAGCAACTGCATTTCCCAGGCTCAGGAAAGGATGATATCCATGATCCAATAGTACTGCAATAGTCTGATTGTCATTCAAGAAGTGAACAGTCATGACAGATATTACTCCTCGATCTCCTAGCTTAATGCTGGAGAGAGCTTATGCTTCTACTTCTCAGGAATTGTGCTTGATATAGGTCGCATGAGACCAACCCCTGCAACAGACTTATTGAATTTCCACATCCATTTCTGGAGGGGCGAAATATGTACACAGGAGGGAGTAAAAACTTGACCTCGACCACTGTTTTACTCATGTCTCCATCAAACAAAACCTCTTCTTTTTTTTCTTAGACCAATATACGTAGGACCTCGACTGCCGCTGACTTGACCTTCACCAATCTGAACTTCTGGACCACTGCCTCAACAGCGGTGCCAAAAAGCTCAATAGGCAACACCGGGGCATCAATGAGAAAAGCTCTTTCTTTCTTTCTCCTTGAGCCCCAAGAGGTTAAGCCATAAGTGCCTCTCCGTGGCTACCATGGCAGAATTCGAGCGGCCCACAGCATGGTGGCACGGAGGGCAAGATCTGTAGAGTGTTGGAGCTCCTGAGATACTCTCTCACCCAGGTCGAGATGTTTTAGTGAGTTGGCTTGGTAAGTTTGCAGCACCGATATGGTGTGCAAAGCTCCGCTGACTGGGTCCGCCCACCACATAAGCCTTGCCAATGAGCCTGGATATCGTTTGGCATGGCTTCGATGGCAGGGCTGGAGCTTTCCATGAGGATACCGCACTGGGGACAAGGTAGCTTGCACACAAATCTTCAACCCAAGGCATCCTCGTAATACAGTGTCCCAAAATCTCACCACTTCATCCCTCCCTTCAACCCATCCCTCTTGAAAAAAGCCAGTGGGAGTTGAGCTTTCTCACTGTGAAGCCGTCACAGTGAGTACAATCAGTTCCCTTGAGGACTGACTGAACATGCGCCGCTCCAAGACATGGTGTTATATGGCTATATCTCCTAAATGTGCTAGACATGATTTTTCTTTCTCCTAACCATATACACACATATGCACAGACAAACAAACAGCTTCCTGAAGACAAAGAAGCTGATGACGTTCTCTCTAGATGCCTTTATATACCCTGCTGGTGCGCCTGCGAAGTCACCTGACTGCGGTAGCCAGTCAAGATTGGCGTGTAACACACAAGCTTCAAACACCATGCAGAGTGTTCCCATAGCGTCCATGACGCAGTGTTGAGTTGCATTTCAAAAGGGAACAAAAGCATTTATTTATTTATTTATTTATTTATTTACTTTACTTACTTGCTTTTCCCATTTCGGTATCTAGCGCAGACATCAGATAAAAGACACTTAAATATAAAAGTTCCACAAGGGAAAACAAAAACATTTATTTGTTTGTTTACTTTTTTTGTATTTCGGTATCTAGAACAGACACAGATATACTTAAATATAAAAGGACAAAAAAAATAATAGAAGAAATTCAGCACATTACCAATCTCATGCCTGGATTCATCTGACATTCAGACGGGTCGCGTAGAAATAAACTGTACAATATTCAATCTGCTAGAAATTTCTTGTAGTAACTGATGATAAAGCCTGCATTCATCCTCCAGCATTACAGTACTCATGCAAGAGTGAAATGGAGTGGGTTATTTGAGTGTTTCTGCAACGTTAGCTTAACGCTAGTGTGTGCTGATGTGAATTGACAGCTCACACACCCTTCACACTAGTGTGATTTTCACCACCATTATTGGGAATGACGGAGCAGATTAAATGTGCAATTCCCTCAGAGCGGGTGAGGAATCCATCTGCGTCTCTGTTTAATTGATATGCTAATCGTTTTCACTAAATAATGGAATTGTTAAGTAACAAGATATCTTAATTTTTGATTGCCAGCAATGGATTAAGACAACATTTATGATAGGAGATTGATTGTTGTTGTGTTTACAGCGATAATATAGAGCTTGTCAGAAAGCTGAAAGTTTGTTGTAGGCTATTTGTTTATGCTAATGCAAGCGTCTGCACCATCTCTGTACGACATAGATTTAGCATCCAAGTTACACCCTTTGGAGTTTTTGGGACACCCATACACCATCATTATACTTCAAATATGTCTGTAAAACGTGTTTCAGAGATGGTGGAAACAGTGATACTATTTTGTGTTTACTTCCTCTTGTTCTCGTAGAGACTCTGAGTTACATGCGGTCTTTGATCTGTGCTCTAATTAGTTCCTTTCCCCCTAAAGTATTTCTTATTGTATTTTCATTAATAACAAAACAAAAAAAGAAGCATGTTTGCCCTATGCCTGCTGTCAGCATTTTTCTGAAAGTGAAGTTCTCAAAAATACATTTTAATACAGTAAAATGGTAACTTATGTAAAACTGCGACCCCCTTTCCATCTGTTTTACTAGAGCCTACCTCCAAACTAATACCAAAGTGCTCTATATTCCAAATATGCCTATTTTTTTTAATAATCATTTTGCCATTCTTTGCCTACAGTTTTATCATGTAGTTTACCTTAGACATTTGGAAAATAAAGCAGTATGTCACAAGAGATGTCAGTGATTTTACCACAGTTTGGGGTTGAAGCCTCCTTAGCTGTGAAAAAAATGAAAAAAAGCTGTGAAAAAAAGCTGTGAGTGGCTTTAAAAATGGCAACAACAGCAATACAACAAAAGATAGCAACGTTCAATAAATAACTGGGGTTATGAAATTGAATGCAACATTAAAATAAACAAATGGGGCTGCAACATTAATCAAAATACAGTGGTGCTTGAAAGCAGAATCAGAAGCAGAATTTTTTCATTTAGTACTGCCCTTCAGAAGCAACAGAAGATACTTACATGTTTCCCGGAAGACAAATTAAGTACAATTTACCTTGATCTTCAAATTCAAAAAGTTTTCACATTCATGGAGGGGGCCAAGTCTTTGGGCTTTTTTGAATCTGTCTGTTAAATAAACACCATGAGACAAGCACATAGCAGCACATTCACAACACCATAGTATTGTGGTGGTGACTTTTGCATGGGAAAGTACCACCAAGGTCCCATAAAGGCAAGCTAGTAAATTCGGTGGCCATCTTGGTAACGCTTCCAAGCAAGCAATTTCTATATGCAACCAGTTCCGACTGGAGCCAGCGACAGCTGGGATTGTGGGGTGGGCGTGCTAATCTCTTGAGGCTTGGGGAGCGAGGTTTACCTGCACAGCTCAAACCAGCTGGCCTCCATTACACTCGCTTCCATCTGGGTCACGGCACCAATGCGACCGGTTCTGCTCAGACTACTCCCAAGCGGGGCTTGAATTGGCAACAGCCAGCATGGGAGGCAGTGCACTAACAAGGACACTAAAGATGGCACCATCTACCGTCAGGGTCAGGGGAATGAGGTTTACCTGCACAGCTTGCACAAGCTGCCCTTCGTTACACATGTTGCATAAGTCAGTGTTTCCCAACCCTGTTCCTGGAGAGACACCAACATTACACATTTTGGATGTCGCTCTTATTTGACCCATTCATTTCAGGTCTTGGAGTCTGTTCTAAGGGGCTGATGAGTTGAATCAAGTTTGTTTAATTAGAATGAGTTTGAAAGTGTGTAGTGTTGGTGTCCCACACAGCAACATAGTGTTGGCCCAGATCCAGCCCACATCTGCTACGCGTGGAATCCCGGATCTGGGCCGCATCTGGACCACAACATGTGCCTTCAGGAACAGGGTTGAAAAACACTGGCATAAGTAGTGCACCTCATTACTTGAAGCGTGAAACACTGAAGATTACAAGTCAAGTCAAGTCAAGTCAAATTTTATTTCTATAGCACATTTAAAAGAAACAGAGTTACGCCAAAGTGCTGTACAGTAAGACAATGTGCATATAAAAAGAAAGCACAAAAAGAAACAAGGCAGATACAAAATATAAACACATTAGACCCGATACAATCCAAATAATAAATAATTATAAAAATCTACCAATATCAATCTAATCAAAAGCCAGAGAGAACAGATGAGATTTAAGAGCTGATTTAAAGCTGGCTAATGAAGGAGCAGACCTCACATTGAAGGGCAGACTGTTCCAGAGTTTAGGTGCTGCAGCAGAGAAGGCCCGACCACCCTTAGTTTTACAGCGAAAACGTGGGACAGTTAAAAGAAGCTGATTACAAGACCTAAGAGTTCTTTGGTGAGTGTAAGGAATCAGAAGGTCACTTATGTTTCTCTGATTTGTTTCTCAAAATTTAGTGACAAATCAAATGTAACCCCCAGATTCCTTACATTAGGTTGAACACTGGCGGAGATAGAACATAAATTAAAAGGAGATGAAGACCTGGATGGGCCTAAAATCAAAATTTCGCTTTTGCTTTCATTTAATTGCAAAAAATTATTAGCCATCCAACATTTGATCTCCTCAAAACAGTCAGACAGTACGTCCAAGGGATAAGAACTGTCAGTTTTTGCCGGTAGATAATTACATTTCAATAAGCTATATAAAGTCAGCAGTGAAACTGCTAATCATGCTAAATTCATGCATGTCCAGTTAATAATGCACATGCACATTTTGGAGAAAACAAACTCTCTTGGCTCGTTTATCTGAAAGGCGAAACTTCCATTCCTAGAGCCGCCATATTCATTTTCCAACTAGTTCCTCCACCTTATTCTGTCTCTGGTATCACCCACAAGTTAAGAAATCTCCTATTTCGTTTACGTAATATCACTTCTCCTTTTTGTTTTTAATGAAGCATGGATGTATTTAGCATAATTTGACTTTGAATCGTAATTTTCTGTTTTCCATTCTCAAAGCGTTTCTTTAAAACAAAGTGTCTCAAGACAGCAGTCACAGAAACAAGAGAAGCGAAGCTCTAAATGTAGACAGAGCCTAATATGAGAGAACCTTCATTCTGACAGTGATGCTCGATGCAAAACCCTGTCATTAGAGCTCTTCAATTAGATCACTGTCTCTCTCCCATCCGAGTGTTCAGCGGAGCACTGGAGAGCACTGAAAGTTTAGGATCTATGGTGAAGTGATGTGCTGGTGAGAGGTGGGCTGGGGGGGCATTTGCAGAACATGACAGCAGCGGTTCGAGATAAGCCCCGCTGTCAGCCGGTACAGGCGCCAAACCCCACGATTTCCAGCACCCCCCTACTGATAACAATTAGATGTAATTGGACAGTCCGGTGAAGCTGTGCAATTTGACTTCAGGCTTGGGGTTCAGGCTCTTAAGACCGCCGCAGAGAGGGATGACAGATGATTGGACGAAGATGACGATTAGTTAGACACTCTGGTGAAGGGTCCACTCTCGCTTTCACATAGGAGATTTACCATCAAAAGGCTGTCACTGATTTGACTATCCTGGCACACCAATTGCACTGCAAAGCGCACTACCTTTACCTCTCCCTCCTTATTTCAGAATTACCATAATTCTGATATTCAGGAGCTATTATGCTATTACTTGTGTGGCTTTACATTTCCCTAACTTACTTGAAACCATGCATGACCCGAAAGTGTTGTGAACGCTTGAGCACATAATACATTTGTCTTTACAATGTTTGCTTTCAATCACATGTTGCATCTGGTTGGTTTGGTTCAAGGCTTAGAACTTTTCATTGAAGAAGTTGTTGAAATGCTGAACGGGAATTACCCTTCCAGTATCATGCTCGAATCTGATCCCCTTTAGGGTGAGCTCACACTTGTTCGGTTCTTTTTTTGGTTCGTACAAAAAGGAAAATTATACATTTAGTCCTGGTTCGCTTAGCATTCACACTGTGATTTTTAACTGAATCTGAAGATACAAAAAAACAGTTTTTATATTTTGCAACGGAATTATCAAACAGACAAAACAATGCTGTGTTCTGGGCTAAACACACTCGTTGTATGTGTGTACATATGGTGGATTTTTGCTGCAAGGTGAAAGTGGGCCTCCATTATAAAACGTGCGTACGCACAGATTTGATCATAGAGAGTGCGGACGCTAAAATTTACAGCAATGTTCATATTTATAAAAATGGTCTTAAGCCCTATTTGTACGGGATTAGTTTAACATGGAGAAGTGGGGTAAAGTAATTATTACCAGAGCTTCTCTGTGATCTTAGTCCCGTCATGAATATGCAAATTAGCCCTGCCCCCACTCACTCACGCCAGCTCAGAGATTCACTCTGCCAATTTACTGAGGTAAACGCTGCACAATGGTATCGCTCTTTACAACGCCGGACACATAACAGTAATTAATTTGATTAGCCTTTTGCTTGACTATGTTATCAAATAGCTATAATATGTTGCTAATGTTTGTATTGCTGCTTGTATTGGCTGATCAGAAGTGTCTCTCAGGTTTTCATGTTGTAGCTAATATGAATACAGTATTAATTAAACAGTATTTTAATAGAGGAAAAAAGCTGTAACTGAGACCAGCTGTCCTCCCAGCTAAACCAGCCGACCACAAGCTTGGCAACCAGTTTGTCTGCTTAGACCCTGACACAGCCCTAAGCACTTTTCCACGTCAAAGACCGTTTTTATAAATATGAGCGTTGACGCGGATTTTAGCGTCCGCACTCTCTATGATCAAATCTGTGCTTACACACGTTTTATAAAGGAGGACCATCTTGCAGCAAATCTTTGTTTGTGTATCAAATGTATTTAAATGCTTTTATAAAACGGTTACCACTCAATACAAATATTAATGCCAAAAAATATGTATCAGTGCAACTTGTAAAATCACTAAAAGCCTTCCTTCCGCTGGAAAAAATAGTCCCTGACCGTGAACAGCAACAGAAGTTACATTATTACACCATTAGATGCGACAAAGACTGTCTTTATGAGTGAGTCAGTCAGTAGCGAAGACTTTTATATTGAAAGGACTGAAACTTGTTGTGAACACGGAGCAAGATGCGTACTGACAAATGTCCGATCTTGCACCAAATTGAGTGCACAAAACACGTTCTTTCAACTAATAGAATTGCTTTGGTGATTTTGTGGTGGGGCAACACCGTCTCACGACAATTCATTTTAAATTGTTGCAAATTTGTATGAATTTGTACGACCTCTTTTGTTGCGACACTTCAGTAAAATCTGCAAATCACACATTTTTATACAAATCACATCATTCCAATTTATATGAAATTGCACACTCGTAAAAAACAGCTATGTTTTACGGTATTGAATTTTGGCAATTGTTTGTCAAATCAGCAAACCAGTGCTTAAAATTTGATGAATTTAGTAAGTAGGGTACGACATTTGACATTATTCTCTTTTAAACCACTTGATGGCACAAAAACTGTAGTACTTTTCTTAACAACCGCTTTTCAAGATGCACGTGAAAATTTGTCTGATCCGTGACGTGATTGCGTACAGCAACGCAAAGTTGATTCTGTGCTAATTTGAGTGCCTTTTGCCCCATGCTGGTTTTACCCACCTTGCCACATCATACATTTATAAGATTTAAAAAAAAATAAAATAAACTACTTTTAGGATTTATTTTTGAAATCATAAAAGTGTTATCTGTTGCTCCATCAATATTCAATAAAAACATATATTTTTTCTGAAATCATACACTATGGGAGAAGTAAAAAGCACATTTTTCTTAAGGTGTGCCTTTAGCCCCGTTGAACCCTATCATTGAATTCCCTTACACTTACACACACATAATTTTATTGACCATATTGAGAGGAAAACAGAGTGTCTAGAAAGGTGGAAACTGTCGCCCACATGAGCACCACAGCACAATCTATTAACCACGAGTCCAGAACTGCAACAGTCATGGGCTATTTCCTATTGCTGTGTGGGAAATACAATGTTTGTGAAAAGCATAAACTATTTTAGAATTCAATCCAGGTTTTTTTTTTTCTGTCTTCATTCCATATAATCTAAAACTAGATACAGCCGAGCGCTCGTCAGTCAGAGAGTTCAGCTGTAGAGGTTTACAGAAGAAAATGTTCTTTAAGGCCGTGCGTGTCTCTGCAAACAAGGGCAAGCGCAAGTCGCAACACTTCACTCTGACACAAATTCCCAGGCAGAGCTATGAAACTTTCTGCTGGTTTCCCAAACAGACCGCTGTCTGGACGTACACAGCGAGCTCCCCTCGTTTACACACATCTGGGAGCATTTTATGAATAAGAATTGGACTTACAGCAATCGACTCATTCTCTATACATGTTTGTGAATAAACTACCCTCATAAAGTTGCCATATTAAATGCGTAGTTGAGTCAGATTAGGTTAGTTGTCTATGTAGTGGGGGTGAAATGAATGGGTGCGGGGGGTGTTTTATTTTTCATTGTAACGACCCCTACACACACCTAAATCAGTGCTGTGGGAACGGGGCGATAATATTAGCCTAACTGCAGGGGATTAAATATAGTGATGTGACTCTATGCTTGCCTGAGAAAAAAACGGATTTGTATTGTACTGATGACAGCTCATTAAAGCCAGTGAGAAACCTATTGAACAGTGCTCCATAACACTAAATTATATTTAATCTAATTACATTCGGCCATAGAGCTCTCTCTCTCTCTCTCTCTCTGCCATAATCACTGGATATTTTACACAATGAGAAACTCTACGCACATTCCTTTGCTGCACATGTAAATAAAGACGCTAATTTTACATAGAGACTTTAGTGCAGCATTATTACATTAATAAACAAATAAATAAAGTAGAACAAATAATAAAAGCTTCAAATAAACAAATTGAAGAAAAAGGGAAAATACACTTGCAAGGACGCTTAAAGTCCACTTGAAACAGCAATGCAACACAATTTACTTCTGTAATGTGATGTGATGGTGAAAAGTGGGCATGTTATTAGCGATTATTTGCTAACACTTTATTTTACAGTGTCCTTGTTACATATGTTACATGTACTTACCATAGTAATAACAGTAAATTATGCATAATTACATGCAACTAAACCGAACCCTAACTCTATAGTAAGTACATGTAGATAATTATTATTATTCAGGACTTAACTGTCTAACTACACTGTAAAAGACACCTTAAAATAAAGTGTTACACTTTATTTTAAGGCGTCTGTGTTACAGTGTAATTATATATTTAAGTACTGAGTAATATTAATTAACGGGTACTTACTAGGTTAAGTTGAGGGTTGCATGTAATTATGCATAATTTACTGTTATTACTATGGTAAGTACATGTAACATATGTAACAAGGACACTGTAAAATAAAGTGTTACCAAATAAAGTGTAACCGACTATTATAACCTTTATTACATTGATGTTAACCAACATTAAATCAGTGAGTTAACTTTGAAGGCTGTATTAACATCATCCAGTCGTGTGTGTTGACTAATTCAGAGGGTTTTCAAAAGGGAAAGCCAAATAAAAATAGATATTTTCCAGATAATATTTTAATAATTTATTTTGGCTGTAGAGGAAAATAATTGCAATGGCAAAGCCAATTATTTAGTTTCGGAAACAACTTGTCCTTATATTTTCATGCTTCATATTTTCATCACACAGTACAAATGGCTCTTCATGCATTACATTTATTTATTTATCTAATTAATATCTAAATTAATTATCTTTATATTTTAGAAAGGGGTCATCTGATTGGGGGGCATAAAAAAACATGAAAACCCCTGAGGTACAATAACAATTTTGTAGAACATAAATATGGTCAATATTTGATACATTTGAGCCACGTCTAAAATATCTGAATACCATCCCATTAGAAAACAAAACCAAATCTGCACAATTTTTAAGCAAAACATTTGACCAAAAAAAAAAATACTAATTGATAGTTTGGAAGTGATAAAACAATACAGAAGATACAGTAATGTTAACTAATGTTAATTAAGTGAGGCTTAAGTGTGCTTTTAGAGGGGGGGCACTGTAGGAAATGAAAAAACAAGAGCGGTTAGATGAGATGGGGATGAAATGGACGTAGAACTGACTGAACTCCAGAAATCATGGCTTTTGTAATTGCATGACATGTGGAATGTACTAATGTCGTGATCGCAGCTTAAGCCTGTAAATCACTGACATGCTGGCCTCTGGGCAAACGCGTGTCTGAGAAACTGTAGGCCACATGTTTCCACACGTCTACCCATGTCAATATTTCACCTCATGGGTAAATCTCACCAGGAAGGGTCCGGGTCATGTTGCACCCCAAAATCAAAAGAAAATGAAGCCTAGATCCTAAGGTTTTATTGCATTATTTTTGTGACAATTAAGTATATTTATACCCTCCAAATTCCCTATATTTTTAACTCCACTTCCTTTAGAGAATCTCTTGAAAATACTTACCTACAAATGTTTTTTCTTCTTTTATATCCCTTGACGGGTTTTGACATTCACCCTCATGTAGATGCAAACATATCCGGCTCTGATATATACGGGAGAGCGCAACATTTAGAAACGCCAGTGCTGAAGCATTGTCTCACTGGTATAGTTGTTTGTATATCTGCCAAACTGCTATAAATGTACTTATTTTTATTTATTTTCGCCTTAACTGAGGCTTGAGTGTGTTTGTCATTAGTCTCATGGCGTGAGCTAGTCTAGAGGCACAGATGGGACATGAATTCAAAATTTATGATCTGTGTGTAGTACCCTCCTTCAACGCGCTTATCTACAGGAAATGCTACAAGCACTTTTGTTGTTATTTCTGACAGAGTCAAACCGAGCAGTTGCCCGTGTCACCAGGGGGTTGAGCGCTACCAAAAAACACGGCTCTAATGAAGCACCTTTCTGCATGGCTGTGTGTGCGCTTGTACTGAACACCATGTCTGAGAGAAATAAAGTGAAGTTTGCCTTTTCACACACAGCTACTCCCCAGGTACATCTGCAGAAGTCCCCCAGCCCCATGTCATTTCCTGCGTGAGCATGTGTGTTGAAGAGACACTCGCTACCAGACGCTCCTTGATGTTTCCTTCCAGTCAATAAATTAAACTCCGGCCCTTATTTTGCTGGCCGACAGCGCGCTGTTCCCATTGCTGGAGAGCGGTGTGGAGACCTGTTACAACACCTCAGCCCTGCGTTTTTAGCTTTAATAATCTCCAGCTGTCAGGGACAACCTTCCCTGCCACTTCTGGTTAAAACTTGTCTCCTAGGCATGAAATAATTAAAGGTGCCAGGTAGAAGCCCAAGCACAGCAGCAGGTAGAGGTGAGCAGAGACAGAGTCAGGGACTTTATTAGATAAATAGCCCTTGAAATGGAAAGTGTGAACAAAGATAGAAGTGCGATTTTCCATGGCCCGCACCCTGTCCTTCTCACTGAGAGTCCCTAGGTAGTGCTAAAGGGGACAGATTGGAAGACCTTGTCTGTCAATTGTTCTGACAAGGGAAAAATATCCAGCACCTACTTTCCTCAAATGCGACCTACGCTGAATTTGTGGATAAGGGTTTGGAGAGCGGCGGAAAAACTAGTGGTGTATTGCACAATTTTAGTTGTTTTGTGTTTGGACAACGACACTGATTTTAGGTCACTGTCTTTGACATGTTGAGACAACAGGGTAGTTTGATATTGAAACCAACAGGCAAAAGGGCGGATGGACGCTTTAGGGTGTTTAAATTTGGTTATTAGTCATTCACAGATGCTTTTATCCAATGTGAATTACAATACACTGAATGCAGGCGTAACCCCAGTGCCGATCCTACACTTCTTCCAAAACTTTGTGAAGGGGCCTCTGTCAGTGCATTCTTAAAACCCCCAAAATTTCCATAAACTTAAGTAATAATTACAATGGTTTTCCGTATGTAAGGTGCACTGCCAGTTTTCTATAGGCTAATGGAATTAAAACATCAAGGAAACAAACTGCAAGTTATGAAAAACCTGTATATATATATACAGTCAAGCCATAATGTATTCAGACACCAACATTTTCTCACATTATCACAGTTTATTCGCTATAGTTTAGAAAATGTTAATAAAATATGACAAGAACTCAGAGTTAGACTGTCAGAACAAATTCATCTTGATTAATGTCAGATCACTTTGATAGACAGGTGTGTAATGGATTACAATCAACCAATCAGCTGTTAAATTTAAGAACACAATTAGATAATACCAATTTAGCTCAACCAATGACCAAGCAATGCTTCATTTTGTTCAGTCTGTGGTGTAAAAGGTTGCATTAGCAATTAAAGAAAAAACACTTCAGCAAAATATGCTCAGGTCAAAGTGTCTGAATCATTTTGCTCCCAAATTTTTATCAATTTTACTGGAAGTCACTGTATGAAGAATTTTTGGGTATAATGTCACAATTTATTTTGCTATCCTCACTTACAGAAATGAACTATAGTGTCCTGCACACACTAGTGAAAACATTATGTCTAGTGTCTGAATCATTTTTGGTTTGACTGTATGTAAAGGGAAACCCGTTAAAACACGTTAAATTGGCAGTAAGAACAATTAAGTAAAATTAAAACCAAATTTTCGTTGACAGCTAAATAAATGCTTTTTTAATAGTAATGCTCTCAGAAAAACTATAACACAGCTGAATTGGCTTTCTAAATGTGCAATTTACTAATGGACCCAACCCAAATGTGGGTCAAATATGGACAAACCGTTGGGTTTGTCCATTTTGACCCAAATCTGGGTTGTTACAACCCAGCATTTTTTAGAGTGAAGAAGGCAAAAATACATAAAAAATTCTCTAAATGAGATAATTTTAGACTAATGGGCATTGTTTTTATAGTACCTGAGTCACACGACAGCTCGTAATACTGAACAGGAATGTTTATTTCTTATATACATTAAACCACGCATAAGAACGTTTTGATTATTGATGTGTACCAACACAAACCGAAAGTTATATTTCATCATGAGGCATTTCTAAATGAAACACTGTGGAGACCTGGACTGGAGTTATTGTTTTACGACTTGCTTATGAATTTATAGCTTTGTCAAGACTAAATAAGAAAGTAAATGTTACAAAAATACAAAAAGGCTTTTTTCATTCTTCTATCTAACACGGACGGATCTCTTCCTGTCATGATAATATAAAACTCTCCTGATATTAGAGTCACAATTACAGAAGAATAAAATAAAGCATATTTTAGAAGGGTTCAGTTTGAGCAGATGTTTTATCCCATCATCACTGTCCTCGTCAGAGCTCATTTCCCAGTACAATCAGCATCTGGCTCATATTCACCATCTCAAACATATTCTCATTTTCAACATCTTCAGAATCAATGTTTTGATCTCTGACAGCTTCTTCACCAGATCCAGTGACAGTGACGCTAATGTTTGACTGCGTTCAGAACTTGCTCTGCAGTAAATCTGAGCCATTTCAAGTTTTGCTGATGATTCTTCCTATTCTTTTGTTTTCTGCCTGCGGTGACTATGAGTGAAACGTCACTTCATCATTGAGTATCAGACATTGCCACCTTGTGGAATAAAGGTGAACTGCACTTATTCAGTCATCAAAGATTCAATTATTGTTGTGCAGAAAAAAATATACTTACTATATACACTATTACACACCTCGGGTCATTAATGACCCTATACAATTTTACAAAAAATAAATGGGAAACAGGCATTCTTTTTTTTCTAGCTTTTTTTTTCATGTTATATTGTTTATAATGAATTGATTGACTGACTGTCTAACTTTAAAAAATGAATGAGGAGGAGGGTAGTGAATGATGTCCCGGGTCACTAAAGACACGAGGTATGCGTTTAAGGGTTAAAATGCAGTAGAAATGTATTTATCGTCAACATTTCACAATATAGGCTTTTATGAAGCAATATAAAATAATGGGATCACCTACTTACTCATTGCTTAAAAATGACATCCGTCTGGCTTGATGCTATATCTGCACAATCAGCACTTTCTATTCAGTAAATCTGACTGAATCCAAGCAGTTTGTAGCTACAATTTGGGGTTTGATTTCAGCTCTGTTTGTATGTCTGTCAGCCCTCAGCATGGAAGTTACATTTCAAAGTGTGTAGTAATTCAAAAAAAAATTACACAATAATGTAAATAATGCCGTTAATAGAACAGCAGCAACAGAAATATGATACAAGGCACCAATGGTCAATAAATAGTAAGATTTATTATCAATAATGGTGCTTGTCTATGCAAATCTGTTCAAATGTGAGGGTTTTCAGAGCCGATGGCCTCGCGGGCGGCGCTCTGACGTGCACTTCGGGCGATCTGGGTTCGGGTACCTTTCCTGATCCTGTGTGGAAACACTGCCTTAACACTACTAGGGATTCTTCTGCCAAGTGCTATAGATCATTAGGCTACAGTAGCTGTCGCTGTTTACCATTGCCATGCGCCACATTCATTAGATGTGCATATAAATTCATTTTATAAATAGGCCACAACTCCTAATTGGAATAAACCCTCATATAGAATGTCTTCAACAATCCATTCATGATAGCGTGACAATCCACGGCTAATTTCACTTCGTGCTGTCAAGGTCAACAACCGAACGGTTGTTTTGACATCAGGGTTGGGGCTCCAGCACTCTTAAATAATGTTGTGACATTATTACTTAGGCTCCTCCATGAAAGGTACTCAGAGCGAAAAGCCCTCAACATACAGCACACTGACTTTTTCATTCAATTTCCTGATTTATTCATTGACACTCTCTTTCTTTCTTCCTTTCTCTCTCTCTCTCTAAATATTTACCACCCCCTAACCAAATTTACTGTTTAATTTGCAGCGTGCACTTCTTTATTGATTGGC
Organism: Coreius guichenoti; assembly: GCA_039654105.1. Classification (NCBI taxonomy): domain Eukaryota; kingdom Metazoa; phylum Chordata; class Actinopteri; order Cypriniformes; family Gobionidae; genus Coreius; species Coreius guichenoti. The sequence continues at coordinate 29,635,896 of CM077191.1, forward strand.
AGAGCGGCTGATTACCGGAGCAGCCCGGCCCTTTTCCCCGCACGCTTCATTCCTCAAGCAGCGGGGCCTTCCCTGAGAATAACAATCCTGTCAAATTAACCACGGGCACCTAAATTATTCAAATACTGTAAATCCTCTTTCTATACCGCGCTGCCTGCTCATAATTTGTCTTTTCATTGTTGCCAATTTACTGGCAATACCATCAATTAATGATGCCAACTCGCTCTAAATGGCGCAGAGGAAAAAGTGTCAACACATGCGCTGGCTTGCAGGAGAGGAGTTGGCAGACTGTGGAATATCTCCGGCTGATTTAACGTTGGCTTTCATTCATTACTTTGACACACTCTCTCTCCTCCGTCTGCGCTGGAAAACTCCCATAATTACATTAGCTTTGTGTTTTACTGGTGGCTCAGCGTGGAGCTTATGGTATATGTGCTCAAAATTACCCATGAGCACCACTTTTATTTTTAAAAATTATATTGGTATTGGATTAAACGGGTTGACTCGTGACTTGATACAAGATTTAACACAGTTTTACATGCATTACCAAGCAAAATGAATGACTGATAGTGTGTGATAATAAATGGTTATATACTAAAAATACATATCTTCTGTTTTTTTTTTAGCAAGTCTTGATTTAAATGCATTTAAAATTGAAACATTACTCTCACATATATATATATATATAGTGACATCAGATATAATTATTTATCAATCATCCAAATAATTAAAAACAACATTCTCGTCCCAAAATAATTTTGTATGTTTGATTCAAATGTTCAGTTTCACATTTTCTGTTCATTATTTTACTGTGTACATTAAAGAAAGTGTTTTGGTAACACTTTACTTAAAGCCCTTATATATAATGCATTATAAAAGTATTTATAATGTACGTTATAATGCATTATATAATTACCAAGTTAAAATGCATAATAATATTAGCAGATTCTGAAACTGGTTGTTTGTCGTGTGTTTTAATTAATGCATTATACTTTCTAAAGGTCTGTTCGGTGAATAGATAAGTGTATTATAACTGTTATTCAACAATGTTATATAATTCAACAATTATTAATGAGACTATACAATGCATTATAAGGTGCATTACAAGGCATAATTAATGCATTAAAATACTTTTATGATGCATTAAAGGCTTTAAGTGTTACCAGTGTTTTTATTGTCATTGTGCTGTGTTCATATAGCAATGATGGAGGTTTGGTGGAGAAACTTTACTTGTTAATAAAAATGTCAGTGCTATCTCACATGAGGAATCCCATATGAAGAACTGGATTTACTGTTTATAATCCCTCATCAAACAGACAATATTGTTATATCCTAATCCCTCACAATTCTAAGATTAGCGGCTTTCACCTGCAGCAGAAGCTGAACGTGATTGGCTGATGGCTGATCTCTCCTCTGCTGTGACCTCTAACACTCTATTAGCATCATTAGTGCTGCATTCGGACCTATTGATGCGTTTACTCAGAATGTGAATATTATTGGCATATTTTCACAACAGTGATGAGATTAAGAAATGATGGCATGTTCACTAAACTATTTAGCATTCAAAATATCTGAACAGACCTTGTTTTGTAGAATATTTTCCATAATTAGGTGTTTTTTTTTCAGCCATTGCCACTTTTAACATTTGCTTTTTCTTTGTTTTCTTCACATTACATGTCTCGTATTTCATCTTAAACATCGTCTTCACTTAAACGGTTGTCTTCTTGCTAAACAAGTACACAAAGTTTTTGACCAAAAAAATATTAGGGGCTAAATTGTTGTTAGTGAGGGACCCACAGGAGCAGGACAGTCGAAATGTATGCAAAAATGCAGAAGTTATGGAAAAAATAAATATGCAATATGACACCACAAGAGTAGTGAATTTAATTTAATTTTTTAATTTAATTTTTATATACATATATTCACTTGTCTTTATTTTATTTGACTTTCTGTGCACTGGAAGCTTCTTCTGTCACCAAGACAAATCCCTTATGCTTGGCAATAAATCTCATTCAGATTCTGATTTATGCAAAAATCTATATAAAATGATTTGGTTTATGTTTATTTCATTATTTGTCTTTAGTGTGATATTTTTTACACTTTAAGAATTTTAAGTCTGTGTCTGTTTCACTTTATAGTACAACAATATAATCTACATATAAAATGCATTTAAATGAAAAAATTAAAAACAATTTTAATGTGACCTTCACATTGAAAAAAATAATTTTAATCTGTTAGTTGTAATAAAAATCAATCACTGGGACACTGCATATGAAAATTGATTATTTATTTAAGATTAAAAATAAATAATTAGAGTTATACTACAAAGATATAGAGTTAAAATGCAAATGTTAATGTGGGATTTCTGTAATTATAGTTTTTGTCCTCAAAGGACAGAGAGCCGTAATGTGAAAGAAAAGAAACAATGGCTAAACCCTAGAGATACATATTCATAATTCAAAACATTTTAATACTCCTTTCATTGCATTCTTGATAAATAATCCTCTTAATAAAAGCATGCACGCACACACTCACACGCACACACACACTCACACACGCACACACACAAAAGATATTTTGCAAAAAAATAAAAATAAAAAGCTATACTGTAAATATATGTGTTAAGTTATATAATTGGCTTCATGTAACATTTAAATTAACTGGTTTTATTCAAGTCAGACATATTGCATATGAATCAGTATTACTACAACCAATGACATTTTTAATGTTAGATCAGGTAGAAATGTTTTCTCCACACAAGTGCACGTTCACTTTTTACACTGTAACAAAAAAACAAAAAAAAACATTCTATCGTGACAAAAGAGCAGGACAACGTTGTGCTTCACCAAAAATCATTCATCTTTCATTTCACATTACCAGTGACTGTGATGGCTCCGTCTTCATAGTTGATCTGTAAAGCTCTTATTGCAGATAGGAATCATAATCAGCTTTAAATGTGAGCATCTTTGAGCACTTAAATATGTTTGTCTTGGTGGAGAAGCTTAACTCTGTGTATCTGCTTGACTTTCTGAGTTTGTCTGTTCTGCAGAGACCTGATACAGAGACAGAAGGAGTCCAAAACTGCTGACATGTTTCCTTTGCTAGCAGGGATTTTTTTTTTTTCCCTTAATAAATGCTGCACACAAATAGATAAGAGCTCAGTGGGATGCAAAGGAACATGTTTGATAAATATGAAATAGAAACAGAGATGCGTCTTTATGAGTGGTTTGGTTCACCTATCCTAAACTCTTCACTTTAATACAAACCAAGATATCTGATGAGTCGAAATTAGGGCTGTCAATGTTAATGCGTTAACGCATGCGATTAATTCAACATCCTTAATGTGTTAAAATAATTGAATGCAAAGAGCACAAATAAATGACTGAAGCTAGAGAAATTGCATCATTAATGTAATTTATGTCACACAGTTACATGATCTTAGAAGTAGGGAGTTTATCAAACTGAACATCTACAACGGTGCAAGCTTGTGCAGAAATTTTGTGTGGATGTGGACTGCAATCAAGGTAAAGACGACTGTCGTACAAGCACGTGTGAGTCCAGTATATTGATGTGCAAACAAACCTGTGCGCTCTCACTGATCGCCCTTACAAAATTAACCATGGTTTACAAACAAATAAATCAAAATACCATGGTTAATATAGTTAAATCATGGTAAACATAAATGAACCATGGTTTTGCTACACTAACCACAGTTTAACCATGGTATTTGAAGTAAAATTGTGGATATACAAATGGTAATCAATCCGCCACACTTTACTACACTTTTACTATAAAAAAAAACAAAACATGGTTAATAGTTGTATTTATGCACAGACACATTTCAGAACATTCAGTACATTACTTCAACACAGATTCAGGATAATGTTTTTATCTCTCATGTGTATGTTGCTGTGTTTAGTAATTCTGAATGGAATGGCAGTCAGGTCAAAGCGGCTGGTTTAGGGGGTTTTTTGTGGCATGTGGTCCTGTTAAGTATCGCAACTTTACATGTCCAAAACGCAAACAAGCTCTAAAAAGCTCTTAACAAGCTCTTTGTTGTTGCACTGTACACATACTATATGTGATGTTGTTTTTTCCTGGGTGCTTTGGTGTGCATAAATTGGTAAGTATGCGATTAATCGCAAAAAGGTGTGATTAATTGCGATTTAAAAAATGGTTACACTTTAGATTAGGGTCCAATTCTCACTATTAACTATTTTGCTTCAACAAACTCCTTATTACTGCTTATTAATAGTTAGTAGGGTAGTTGTTAAGTTTAGGTATTGGGTAGGATTAAGGGATGTAGAATATGGTCATGTAGAATAAGGCATTAGTATGTGCTTTATAAGTACTAATAAACAGCCAATATCCTAGTAACATGCATGCTAATAAGCAACTAGTTCATAGTGAGAATTGGACCCTAAACTAAAGTGTTACCAAAAATGTAATCTATTGACAGCCCTAGTCGAAATATAAATGAACATGTCTGTCACTTTTTAAAAAAATTAATTTTACATTTTAATAAAAATAATAAATAAAGATAATAATAAAATACAATTAAAAAAATGTTTTCCCATCAAATCCTCCCAAGAGCATATAATCTAAGTCAGCAGTTCTCAACTGGTTTGGCCATGACCTAATTCCTAATATATATATATATATAGGTTAGGTGACTGTAATAAAGCGCTCAACGAAGGAGATACTCAAGGTGACTTGCAATATAATACTCTATACACCAAACATGAGAAAATCTAGGAGAATGTACAACCACATAACACATAGAACTTAATGCAGGACAAGGAACAAACCGAAGATGAGGGCTTTTATACACAGAGCAAACAAAGGGAGAACCTAACTAGACAAACCTGAACTGAGGACTCTAATCAATCTGTAACCATGGAAACAAACAGGGAGGGAACGGAGGAGAACAGAATCAATTAACAAACTAGAAGCAAATGATAACGTAGAACAGACCAGGAATAAAAGAAACAAAAGAGAACAAACATGTGACAGTACACCCCCTGGAGCGAACTCAAGGGCTGGAGCCGACACCGTAGTGGATCAGGGGCTGGAGCTGACACTGGAGCGGACTCAAGGGCTGGAGCTGACACTGGAGCGGACCCAAGGGCTGGAGCTGACACTGGAGTGGAATCAGGGGCTGGAGCTGACACTGGAGCGGACTCAAGGGCTGGAGCTGACACTGGAGCAGACTCAAGGATTGGAGCTGACACTGGAGCAGACTCAGGGGCTGGAGCTGACACTGGAGCGGACCCAAGGGCTGGAGCTGACACTGGAGTGGACTCAGGGGCTGGAGCTGACACTGGAGCGGACTCAAGGGCTGGAGCTGACACTGGATTGGACTCAGGGGCTGGAGCCGACACTGGAGCAGACTCAGGGGCTGGAGCCGACACTGGAGCAGACTCAGAGGCTGGAGCTGACACTGGAGCAGACTCAGGGGCTGGAGCCGACACTGGAGCAGACTCAGGGGCTGGAGCCGACACTGGATTGGACTCAGGGGCTGGAGCCGACACTGGAGCAGACTCAGGGGCTGGAGCCGACACTGGAGCAGACTCAGAGGCTGGAGCTGACACTGGAGCAGACTCAGGGGCTGGAGCCGACAATGGAGTGGACTCAGGGGCTGGAGCTGACACTGGAGCAGACTCAGGGGCTGGAGCTGACACTGGAGCAGACTCAGAGGCTGGAGCTGACACTGGAGCAGACTCAGAGGCTGGAGCTGACACTGGAGCAGACTCAGAGGCTGGAGCTGACACTGGAGCAGACTCAGGGGCTGGAGCTGACACTGGAGCAGACTCAGAGGCTGGAGCTGACACTGGAGCAGACTCAGAGGCTGGAGCTGACACTGGAGAAGACTCAGAGGCTGGAGCTGACACTGGAGCAGACTCAGGGGCTGGAGCTGACACTGGAGCAGACTCAGAGGCTGGAGCTGACACTGGAGCAGACTCAGAGGCTGGAGCTGACACTGGAGCTTCGACAAAGCATTCCGTGAACATCTTTGCCGCACCAAAGAGACCTGAGGGGTTCATCTCTGAGTTGTTTAACTCAGTCATAGTGAGCCACAGGTGACAATCTAACACCACCAGATTTCCCATGTTGTGGCCAATCACTCAAGCTGTTACTTTTGTTGCACTGAGGGCCAGATCAGTGGCGCACTGGAGCTCTTTGAAAACTTCTGGGTCCGGCCCACCCTCAGCCAGAGACTTGAGCAGCTTGGCCTGATAGAACTGGAGGATCTCTATCACATGCAGTGGTGAAACTGCTTGGCCCACCGCAGAGAATGCCTTGCCAGCAAAGTTTGCGGTAGCACGGCAAGGTTTAGAGGGGAGAGACGTGCTGTTTCTCACTCTCCAGCTCGCCGTGGTTGCAGGTCAGAGATGGGCAGTGACAGCTTCTTCTACGGGGGGGAGTTTAACATAACCCACTCGGTCAGTGCCACCTCAAAGAAAAAGGGGGTGGGCCTCCGTCTTTTTGACCACAGTCCGACTGGAGAAACCTCTCGTCCAGACGGGGGAGGGACGGAGATCAGTGGTCATAAGTCGCACTGAAGAGAGGCACGTAGACATTGAGCTGGCGCGAGCGCATCATCTGACGCTGACAAGCTCACGCCACCTTCCTCCTCATCTCGAAAGCTTATGAAGTGATATACCACGCACATTTCCGCATTTGCATGTGCAATTGAAAAGTGCGCTATGACCACAATATAACGGCTGACAGGACAAGAAGGTGCGTTCGTTTTTTTTCTGAGGTTCAAGAACAAGTTATGAAAATAACATTAAAATAATGACAATGACATAGCCTGACAATTCATCTGACCGCAAATACTGAATAAGGACAATGCTTTTTCTCAGGCACTCTTTACTTAAACTGCGTCTGACAGAAGTGTCAACAGCTTTCACGCATGTCTTTCAAAATAAAAGTCTCACTTCAGAAAAATATGAAATTACGTTGTTTCTTTAACTGCACACTCAGCGACCCACTCAAAATGGTCTTGCGACCCAACCAGTTGAGAAACACTAATCAAAGTTATGTGATCCATATTCATTTTACATCTCTGTATTTCTACGATACATCAGTAAGTGTTTCTTTTTGCATCTATTTTTATTCCACCTAAGGAAGTTAAGGAGAAACATTTAAGACAAAGTTGATACCTATAAGTGAAACACCGGAGACTGCATTATGTCATTAAAGAGCAACATATAACATGAGCAATGCAGTTTATACTTGTTCCAGTAGAAATCATATTTACTCCACCAAGTTATGCTTTTATTTTGATGAAAGAGCAAAATGATTTGATGACCATCACCTGAATTCAGCTACCAAGAGCAGTTTGTGAACGTTGAAGTTAATTGTGAGTGAGGAATGAGCTGTTTTAATATGTCCCGGGGCTTTGTGCAGGTTTTGCAGTGATGGACTGTCTGTCTGCTGGGATTATAGAGGTGGACTCGCACCCTCGGGCCTTCGCTGAGACATTAGAAGTCGGACAATGCTGAACAAAATAATGTCATAATGATTTTAAGCGCTAAGCAGACAAAATGTGTGTAATATGAAAAATGACAGTGATTGCATCTTTAAAAGTAACAATAAATATAAACACAACACAGTTATTGGGGCTAGTCGTTTCTTTAGTGTGATTTTATTTATTAAATATGAATTACATTTCTGGTGGCCAAAACAATAGTTTAATATTGTTGTATATCACTATTGCTCTGTCACGGGTAGCAGGCAAAGGACAAGGAGATGTGGATCTAATTGCAGCTTTATTTATTAAACAACCAAAAATAAAGAAGATAATCCAATGAGGAGAAAAACCCAACACAACTGCTTCACACAACACACGCAAAGACAAGGACTGACAAAACGACACTGAAAACACAAGCTTAAATACACAGAGGGATGGACTAATTAACAAGACACAGGTGAACTGGAGATAATGAGAAAATAGAGCAGCTAAAGAAAACAGGATGTCAACACAGGAACCACAGAAATGTAAAGAATAACAAGATAAAAGTCTCAAAGAACCAAAACTGTGACATGCTGTCTTTACTTTTTTTGTTTTAGTATTATTATGTCTGCCTTTCATAATTGTTTTACACATTTATTTATTTATTTCATATTCCAAACAAAAATATTCTTCTCAAATCAAAGTAAATAAACTACAGGCTCAATTTACCCCATAATCCCTTATCCACTGGGTAAATTTACCCCGTATCCATATTATTAGTGCTTTCAATTGATCATTTATCACACATTTGAATTAATTAATCATGAATTAATCACACATTTTTTTCTGTAATTAATCGCGATGAATCACAATTAAAAACAGAGTTTTCACAGTTACTCTCTAAATTAAAAAATTACGTCTATGGAGAGTCCCCACAAAGATAGTAAACCAGATATGAGTGAGTGTGAGTGTGTGTGTGTGCGTGTGTGTGTGTGTGTGTGTGTGTGTGTGTGTGTGTGTGTGTGTGTGTGTGTGTGTGTGTGTGTGTGTGTGTGTGTGTGTGTGTGTGTGTGTGTGTGTGTGTATGTGCGTGTATGTGTGTGTGTGTACAGTATGTCTGTGTGTGTGTGTGCGTGTGTGTGTGTGTGCGTGCGTGCGTGTGTGTGTGAATGTGTGTTTATGTGCGTGTGTGTGCGTGTATGTGTGCGTTTGAATGTGCGTGTGTGTGTGTGTGCGTGTGCGTGCGCGTGTTTGTGTTTTTCTGGACGCCTGTTGTTTTTGTCTCAATGAGATGTAACATGTGGCTCTCTCAGTATGTGGTCAGATCAGTTTCTGGAGTTCAGCCAGCCTCATTGCTCTGCATTATTGCTTTCTGCTGAACCCCGGCCAGAAACACTCACAACTTGCCTGATATTAGTTATCAATATTTTACGGGCCTATATGAGAGCTAAAAGCTTAGAAATTGAGCCGTACACCAAGCTGGGGGATACCTGAACCAGGGTTGAGTGAGACAGCATTTTTGGGCACTGTTTATATGCTCAATTCATGTACGAAGCAAAAAACACTGTCTAGGTAGGTAGTCCACTAGTTTTTGACACACAGCCTCTGACATGCTGGGTATGACAGTAAAATCTGATGACTTACAGTATTTCATAGTGCATTTTCAAGATTTTGCTAGGGTGTTCTTGATGGTTAATTTCCTACTGGCCACCACAAGTGTTTACTTAGAGAGGTGTTTGTTCAAACGCCTCAGTATGAGCAATAGCGATGGTAGCATTAGCAAGCACTTCTGAATACAAAAACCTCTCCATAAATCACTTGCAACCCTCACATTTCAAGCTGTTTCCATCCACTTTTGGTATTCTACACATCCGTTGGTAGAACAATTAAGACTATGATTTAGATCTTGTCCTTGAAATTTGGTGAAAGCGCCCGTTGACAGATGGTTTTAAGCCAGCGTCAAACTGTTTAATGACATGTACAGCATATCACGCTCTCACCGTCGGCCACTTCACATTCCCTTAATGCCGTTACACTGCGGAGTCGAGCGCCACTGTTTTGATTGTCACATTTAGAGGCTCCAGTCACCAGGGTGTTGTGAAAAAGCACTGGTAATCTTGTCGTAAAAAATCATAGACTAGCTTTTTTATTTGCTGCTGTAAACCTTGCACAGGGTGAATTAAAGAGTCCATATGCTCTGTTGTATTTAATGTTATGTAAACACTGCTGCATCTCTATTTAAATGATGAGAACAGGACGTGTCATAGAGAACATTTCACACCTCATATTGGATTTTGATTTGTGTTTGACAGTAAAATCAAAATGTAGATTAGTTATACTGAGTTAAATGCAGGAGTCTATCATGTATAGTGACTACAGCGCATTTATTGGCGACTACTTGGCTATACATATCTGCAAAAATACAGTATTTCACACCAATTTGGCGATTTCAAAAGAGATGTCAAGGTTATGCTCGTTAGGGAATGTCCTATTTGTCTTTACATTTCCTTATTTTGAACAAAAAAAGAATAAGCCACCCAGCTGAAAGTGATCATGAAAAATACCCCAGCATTCGGCTGACCTATATAATCCATTATGTTGCTTGCTATTATAAAAAGTGGCCTGCCTCCTGTGTGTGTTCGGCTCTAGGATTCATCTTTACAGTTCCAGAGTGAAATTCCTTTGGGCTGTGTTTAATGCATATTCTCTCATATACTTTTATTCCCATGATTGACACACAGTGGCCCCAAAAAGCATTTGGACACTTAGGCCACACTTACATTACAAACTATCAAATCAAGTGCCATTTATTAACATTTGGCAGCTCTGAGCTAGCTAACTGCGTCATGTTTTAGCTTAGCAACATGCTAACACATTTTAATTAAAATATTTATTATTACTGTGTTTTTGGTGGGGTGAAACTGCCCTCAAACAAAATCAATGCTTATATAAATGAATATGAATATTGTGTGATATAATAAGGTTATTGAAAATAAGGTTAATTTCAAAATGACTATTATTATGTTTTACAAATACATCATGGGGTCTCCAGAACCCCAAACATAAATCACAATCTATGGCAAGCAGTGAGGCCGAGGGACCGTGAGAACGGGGCGAGGCCGGTGGTGAGTGATAACGAGCGCCAGCTGCGCGCCGCACTGGTCTCATGTCTCACGGAGGAGCTCAGACGCATAAAAGGAGGAGCGACAACAGTGAAGGACGAAAGAGGACCAGGCCTGGACTTCTTTACGTTTTATTATGGGTGTGCGCAGCAGCCGTCCGTGAGGAGGCTGCCGTTTTTACTTTCATTTTGTTTATTTTAAGATTAAAGTTTGTTGAACGTTCGCCGGTTCCCGCCTCCTTCTTCCCATAACAACGTACCCTGTTACACAATCTTAATATGAGTGTAAATCACTACCATAGCTTGCAAAAATAGGTTCTAAGAACGTTTTTCTAACATTCCCATTAAGTTATGAAAATTATATTTCTGAATGTTCTCTGAACTTTCAAAATGTTCCATTTTATTGTTTTGCAAACATTATGGGCCCTATTTTAACGATCTAAGCGCATGGTCTAAAGCGCATGGCGCAAGTGCACGTAGGGCTTGTCCGAATCCACTTTTGGTCGGCGCGCCCGGCACATGGTCTAAAAGGGTTCTTAGTCTCTTAATGAGTCATGGGTGTGTTTTGGGCGTAATGTGCGTAATGTGCTCGCATCATGGCGGATTCGCTATTTACATGGCGGGATTTGCAAGCAGACAAACTGAACACTTCTCTAGCGAGGAAACGGATCTGCTCGTCCAATGACGCCTGCTTGCTCGTCATTACTGCAAATAGGTAGGCTAATTCTGATACATGCAATGACTATCCATTATGACATGTAGGCATTTTTATATTTATGGACACAATAATAGTCTTTTACATTATAATCATTTTATTTTTCATATTTAATAATGTGTGTGTGCTGCTGCGCGTCCCTGTGTGTAATAAGCTCATATTACTAACGCGCCCTTTAAATAACACAAAAAATACTGTTATTTTCAGTTCCTCAAAATCAACGCGCCAACAATGCACCTGAACACACCTGGTTTTCAGACCAGACGCCCATGGGCGAACAGATGCGCCAGTGCATTTGATATTTAAACAACGTGGAGCTGGACGTGAAAATGGCGTCGCATTTCGATGGGTGTAGGATAGGGCCCTATATGAACGTTACTTTTGAAATTTCATTGAAAACAAGTAACATTTAAAAAATGAACTGAAACGTCTCAGAAAAAAAAGTATAATGTCTTTGTGCTAATGTTTTGAGAACATTATTAAAGACCAGATAACTTTGAGCAAACATTCTATTAACGTAACTGGAGAAAAGGTTTGTTCATAACTTTGGGAGAACGTTGCCCAGAACATTCCCTGTTAGCTGTGACTTTACTGTTGTGACCTGTTTAAAATGTTCCACTTCCTGTAAAGAATGGGGGGGGGGGGGGAGTGAGCAGGACATTTGCATGAAGCTTGTAAGTTACATAAGTTGGGCTTTCTTTAATATAGCCCTTACACTATAAACACAGAACTCACTGGAATACCCACAATCCTCTATAGATCTGGGGAGATCTTGGAAGCTCTTGTCACCTCTAATGATGTCAGCTGACGGAGAGATTGATGGCGTTAACATTAAGCAAAGTTTCCCCTCTGGTTTGCCCTTTATTCCAAGAAAACACACATATGTTCACGGTGGCTCCAACATGCATCCGCAGTCTGAAGCACATGCTATGAATAGGGCGAAGTGACAGTGAAATATGGCTCTGCTGTGGACTCTCTCATTTCTAATGAGAATATAGCGCTCGTGTCCTCTCCTCATTCTCAATGAGTTAATTTAACTGAGTCAGGGACGGCGGTGCACCTTTATTCACTCTCAGTTTGCTTTAACATTCAGCGTAATGTGATGTCTTTTGATCCACACTGCTCCGCATGATTTACAGGCTGCGTGTTTTTGTAAACTCACTGCTGTCTTGTTTGTTCATGGTATTTTTAGTTGACTAATACATAAATAATATGTAGGACATACTGTAAATCGGTGCGTATCCTCTCTAAGGTAACTATTACCTCAGTAAAATACATATTTTTTTCTGATAAGGGATGGACCCCTTCCATTAATCATCTTCTTGAGTCTCATATTACCAGGCTTTCACATTTCAAGTTTACAACTGGACTATCTGGTCAAGATTACTATATTTTACAGACTAGTATTATATGTAGTGGCAAATGCTGTATGCAGAGGTACTAAACAAATTTAATTTGAATTAGAGTTAAAGGTAGTATTGATAGAGGTAGAGATACTGGTAACATTAACGTTAGAGGCAGTGCTACAGATAAAGGTATTGATTGAGTTAGTGGAAGAATAGGTACTGATAAAACTAATGGTAAAGTTAAAGGTAGAAAAAGAGGTATTGGTTGAGGTAGTGGTAGAGCTAAAAGTACTGGTAAAGTTAGAGACAGAAGCAGATGTTTTGGTAGAGATAGAGGTAGAAGTAGAGGTATTGGTAGAGATAGTGAAGGTATTGGTAGGGTTAAAGGTAGAGTTTAAATTACAGTTAGAGGCACAACTAGAGGTACTGGAAGAGAAGGTGGTAGAAGTAGAGGTACAGTATTGGTTGAAGTAGTGATAGTGGTAAATTAAAGGTACTGGTAGTTGGAAGTAAAAGCAAATGTATTGTAAAGGTGGTGGTAGAGTTAAAGGTAGAGGTTATGGTTGAGGTAGTGGTAGAGTTAAAGGTAAAAATCTAATGGATTAGTAGAGATAGGGGTAGAAATAAAGGTATTGGTAGAGTTAGAAGTAAAATCAAATGTATTAGTAGAGATAGAGGTAGAAATAAAGGTATTGGTAGAGGCAGTGGTACAAGTAGAGGTTTTGGAAAAGATAGTGATATAGTTAAATGTAGAGGTTATGGTTGAGGTAGTGACATTGATAGAGTTAAAGGTATTGGTAGAGTTAGAAGTAAAAGCAAATTTATTGGTAAAGTTATTGGTAGAGGCAGGGGTACAAGTAGAGGCAGTGGTACTGGTAGAGGTATTGGTAGCATTAAAGGTAGAGTTAGAGGTGGTGGTAGAGGTATAGTTGGATGTATTGGTTGAGGTAGTTATGGTGGTGAAATTAAAGGTATTGGTAGAGTTAAAGCAAGAAGTAGAAAGCAGAAGTAAAAGCAAATTTATTGGTAAAGGTAATGTAGAGTTATAGGTAGAGATTTTGGATGAAGTAGTAGTAATTATAGTGGTGATTAAGATAGTGGTAGAAGAATTTACAGAGGTAGTGGTACTGGCAGAGTTAAGGGTAGGCGTATTGGTAGAGATATTGGTAAAAAATCTGCAAATGGTTCACAGTAGTACTCTATGGTATCAATTATGAACTTATAGGGGTAGATAAGGTACAAATTTGTCCCTTTAAAGGTACTGCCTCAGTGACAAGCTGTTGTACCCCTAAATGTACAATTTTTGCATTTTTTTTTTTCAGGTACAGATACAAACAGACATAGGATAGTTGTCAAAAATACCCAGCACTTATGGACTTATGAAACCACCATTGACTCTTCCCTCAGATAGCACAACAAAGATACGCACCTCTGTTTTGTTGGCACCACTGGACTTTCACAACCCTTCCACCTGACACTCTACTCCATTTCACCTCTTTCAATATTTTATTTATAAAAAAGCTTCTCCAAGTCATGCCACTGCCGTTCCTTCTGTGTCTGTCTTTGGCTCACGGCCAAATTTGATTTGTGTTTTCTATGGAAAATGCAAATACTCCATGGCACGACTTTTCATGCATAGTGCTAATATGCAAATCACACAGTTCACTTCCATCAAATAATGTTAAAACCAAAAGTCTATAAAAGTAAGTAATTTAATGAAATTTTCAAGAATGCAAATCCAAGGCTGTATGGAGTGCAGTTTCTCTGCAGGCATTAAGCTGCGTTACGTCGGCCCGTTTATCTTAATAGCTGATCTGAGTGCAGCGAGTGAGGGCCTCTCAGCCTAATCAAAGCTTTGCTTCCTGTACCGTGGCTTTCTGCAGTGACCAACTCAGAATTAACACTCCAGTGCACCCAAATATGACCGCTTCACCATTGATATGTGCAGTTAATTGCATTCAAATGACTATTAAAGAACCTGCTCTCTCTTCCTCTTTTGGCTTCTATCACAATGCCAGCAGCCCATCTGAATAGTCTCTGGATTACAGCCCCTGTGTTTGGGAAAATAGATAAATTTAACGCAGCCATAGATAAATCTACATTAAAGGACTTCAAGCAATTAATGGATGCAACAATTCAGTAATGTTGGTTTTGATTTATCACCTTATGGGGAAATGATTTATGGCTTTATGGATTTAGAAAAGGTATCAAGTGCGGCATGTTCTTCTGCAGAGCTTTATGATCAGCAATCTATCCTGATAAGAAAGGTTTTAAGGATCTGTGTGTGTAAATTAGACCTTAAATGATCTCTTCTGGTAATATATTTGTTTTTATAGAGCAGATGTGATCACGCATATGCTATTTACTTCCAACGGTCTCAGACAAAACTCTTTCAAAGATCTGG
This sequence comes from Coreius guichenoti, assembly GCA_039654105.1. Classification (NCBI taxonomy): domain Eukaryota; kingdom Metazoa; phylum Chordata; class Actinopteri; order Cypriniformes; family Gobionidae; genus Coreius; species Coreius guichenoti. The sequence continues at coordinate 29,650,941 of CM077191.1, forward strand.
TGCTGTACCAGTACAATGATTAATTTTTTTTAATTAATAATTTCATTGATTTATTTATTACTTAAATGATGATGAAGCAATTAGCTATTTTATATTACTGATCGATTTATATTTCGTTTTTGGTTGTAAAATGTTCTTGGGCAATCCAATTATTGTCTGTTTTGAGGTATGATCTTTGTCAAACATAATCAAAATGAGAGAGAAATATATTTTATTAATAGGTGTGATTAATTGTAGCTGAGTTTAGTGATCAGCTGAATATCTGATTTTCTCTCCTTTTTTGGTTTTCTTGAGAGTGGGGTTAGAGGTAAATTGCAAAGTGGGTGTATAATTACATCATTTAAATGGACATTATTTTAGCCTGAGTTAAACAAGTCAGTGGAGCAGAAAATTGTCCGGTTTCCTCCAAATAAGCCAAACACACACACACACACACACACACACACACACACACACACAATTCAAGAAATTCTTTGTAATGTAATTGTACTATTCTTTGAGGAAAGAGTCTTCTGTCTTTCAAGTCTTCTGACCTTCAGAGGATGGACACCATTCACTTTCTATGAATCTTTGCTTACTTTGAAACTCCTAAACAGAATACTCTAATAGCCAATGGTAAATATCTCCTTAAATCGCCTTTAAGTTGTAGTCATGAATCCACTGAGAAATGGAAATGATTAAGGATTAATTTGCTGTGCCTGTGTTAAAGCAGAAGGAAAGAGATAGCAGGGTATATTGTGCTGCTGTAAAGTCACCTTCCAGAATTTGGCCATGATCAGGGTTTTCGGTTAAGATGGAGGGATGTGTTATGGTTGTTGAAAAGTCTGTTGTGTTTGTTTAAGCTGACCTTGGTTTAGAAATCTCCAATGTCAGGCGTTTCCTTTGCTGAATAAGTCCTGTAAAAAAAGCTAGTGTGCTCCTTATATGCTTTAAGTGGAGGTTTGGGTGATAGAGATTGGAAGTGTGTATGAGTTAATCAATATAATCTACAGTATGTTTAAACTGATCCCCAAGTTAGTTTCAAGTAACATAGTTAGCTATACAACAAACTGCTTACATGGAGAAAAAAAAAAAAAAACAAATACACTGAAGCTAAATTTTAACATTTTAAATATTTAAAATAGACTAAATCAATTCATTCTACAATGCAAGTAGAATTTATGAGCACAAAACAATTAAAGGGGTCATGAACTGAGAAATAAAATTTTCCTTGAGCTTTTGACATATAAGAGGTCATCATACTATAAGAATATCCAGTAAGTTTCAGAACTGTCCTTGTTAGTCCAAAAACAGCTTTTATTGTAACCAAGCCCAGAGAATGACTCGTTGTGGAATGTGCCTATAATAGATGGTGAAAGACCGCCTCTGCAGAAGAAGATCAAAGTCACCTACTTCATCATCGCAACTTTGGCCCCGCCCACTGCCGTGTTAGTGAGATAACGAGGAGAAACGAACAGACTAAAAATAACATTACCTTCCAAAGGATCCTGATGCTAGGAATGTGCTTATTTATTTTCAACAATGTGCCAAAACTCCCGTTATAATCAACAAATCTCTTATTTACATTGTGTTTGCACTGTTAGTTATGATGAAAGCATTTGTTAGTGTGCAGAAATCGAGTTGCAATGACGAGATCATGGCATTCATGCGCTCAACATGTCTGTGATCGGCTACAATGCTCATTACTGCAACCTTTCATGCCACGATCTTAATATAATGCCATAGATCTAAATATAATGCTATAATCAACACTTTTCAAGATTAGCTAACCTTGAGAGCAGTAATAGTAAAAATGTGCTAAAGGTTGAGAGAGTTCCACATGTAATACTAGCTATTTCATATGCAAACATGTCAGCCAATCACAGTAGTGGGCGTTTACACTAAGTCTCACAGCAGCCAATCACAGCAGTGGGTGTTTACATTGAAGTCTCACAGCAGCCAATCACAGCAGTGGGTGTTTACACTAAAGTCTCACAGCAGCCAATCACAGCAGTGGGCGTTTACACTGAAGTCTCACAGCAGCCAATCACAGCAGTGGGTGTTTACACTGAAGTCTCACAGCAGCCAATCACAGCAGTGGGCGTTTACACTGGAGTCTCACAGCAGCCAATCACAGCAGTGGGCATTTACACTGAAGTCTCACAGCAGCCAATCACAGCAGTGGGTGTTTACACTAAAGTCTCACAGCAGCCAATCACAGCAGTGGGCGTTTACACTGAAGTTTCACAGCAGACACGCCCCTTCAAACAGAGCGTTCAAATCAGAGGCTAAAATAAGGGTAGGAAAAATGCCTTTTATTTCTAAATTATGACCATTTTTGATGTAAAAATCATACAAACCCAATGTTGAAAGTGAGACATTTTGAAATGTCATGCCAAATATTGGCTCATTTTGGATTTCATGAGAGCTACACATTCCAAAAAAGTTGGGACAGGTAGCAATAAGAGGCCGGAAAAGTTAAATCTACATATAAGGAACAGCTGGAGGACCAATTTGCAACTTATTAGGTCAATTGGCAACATGATTGGGTATAAAAAGAGCCTCTCAGAGTGGCAGTGTCTCTCAGAAGTCAAGATGGGCAGAGGATCACCAATTCCCCCAATGCCGCGCGCGAAAAATAGTGGAGCAATATCAGAAAGGAGTTTCTCTGAGAAAAATTGCAAAGAGTTTGAAGTTATCATCATCTACAGTGCATAATATCATCCAAAGATTCAGAGAATCTGGAACAATCTCTGTGCGTAAGGGTCAAGGCCGGAAAACCATACTGGATGCCCGTGATCTTCGGGCCCTTAGACGGCACTGCATCACATACAGGAATGCTACTGTAATGGAAATCACAACATGGGCTAAGGAATACTTCCAGAAAACACAATCCACCGTGCCATTCGCCGTTGCCGGCTAAAACTCTATAGGTCAAAAAAGAAGCCATATCTAAACATGATCCAGAAGCGCAGGCGTTTTCTCTGGGCCAAGGCTCATTTAAAATGGACTGTGGCAAAGTGGAAAACTCTTCTGTGGTCAGACGAATCAAAATTTGAAGTTCTCTTTGGAAAACTGGGACGCCATGTCATCCGGACTAAAGAGGACAAGGACAACCCAAGTTGTCATCAGCGCTCAGTTCAGAAGCCTGCATCTCTGATGGTATGGGGTTGCATGAGTGCGTGTGGCATGGGCAGCTTACACATCTGGAAAGGCACCATCAATGCTGAAAGGTATATCCATGTTCTAGAACAACATATGCTCCCATCCAGACGTCGTCTCTTTCAGGGAAGACCTTGCATTTTCCAACATGACAATGCCAGACCACATACTGCATCAATTACAACATCATGGCTGCGTAGAAGAAGGATCCGGGTACTGAAATGGCCAGCCTGCAGTCCAGATCTTTCACCCATAGAAAACATTTGACGCATCATAAAGAGGAAGATTCGACAAAGAAGACCTAAGACAGTTGAGCAACTAGAAGCCTGTATTAGACAAGAATGGGACACCATTCCTATTCTTAAACTTGAGCAACTTGTCTCCTCAGTCCCCAGACGTTTGCAGACTGTTATAAAAAGAAGAGGGGATGCCACACAGTGGTAAACATGGCCTTGTCCCAACTTTTTTGAGATGTGTTGATGCCATGAAATTTAAAATCAACTTATTTTTCCCTTAAAATGATACATTTTCTCAGTTTAAACATTTGATATGTCATCTATGTTGTATTCTGAATAAAATAATGAAATTTGAAACTTCCACATCATTGCATTCTGTTTTTATTCACAATTTGTACAGTGTCCCAACTTTTTTGGAATCGGGTTTGTACTAACATTATAAGTGCACCCCAGGAAACATTATAAAACAATAAAACAATGCAGTTCATGACCCCTTTAAGACGTAATTTATGGTGCCAACATTAAATTGAATTGATTAATGTACACTAAATACACCTAATATAACTAAAAAAAACACCCTATTGTATATAATATCATAACATTATGATGTACTGCAGCATAATTGAATTTCGCCACAATGGCTAAATGAACAATCAATTATTTATTTAAAATAACTAAAACAATTAACTAAAATGCTTTGGACCAACGCTATGAGCGAGAACCAAACTTTAACCCTATAGTAAGTGCACTGGTGTAGTGCAGGCTATACGCAGGTATACGGCGTATACCCACTTCTTTATCAGTCGGCATTGCGTATACCCACTTTTAAATCCCCTCTGATGCGCATCATTCAGCAGTGTTCTGCATTAGCCATGACAGTCCAGCACACGTTAATCCAATCGCATGTGAATAAATGCAAATATTAAATACACCCAGTAAAGATGCTGTCAGGGCCGAGGCGCCGGCTTACCTTGAAATATGATTGGTCCCCCCTGGTGTGTACCCGAAACGCCATTGGATCAGAGCACTGTCAATCACTGCCTGATTCGCTGCCTGTCATTCTTTCAATGCTCAACGCCATTTTAAAATATGGCCTTTGGAATATTTAATTAATGAAATTAATAGGAAAGATGAAGCAAACAACTCAAACAAAAATTTGTTTTCAGAATTACAAACGACCTCGCAATGCTACATCGGTGCTGTTAGCCAGCAGCTCAGTTAATGATAGCGATGCAACGGTGCTGTTAGCCAGCTGCTCAGCTAATGATAGCCAACCGACCGCGCCCGCTCCGTCCCCCACCCCTGTCAAAGAGGATACTGACAGTGACAGAGATGTTGCCTCTTCAGCTAGGTGAGCACTTTTTAATATCAGGATCTTGTAAATTATGTTAATAACATATGTCAGGGCTCGAAATTACCAGTTGCCCATCACTGTATGTCATGGGAGAAACAGTCAGTCACACATGGAGTACAGCTGCACAATTCTGGATAAATTGAGAATCAATCACTATTTTTTTTTCTTCAAATAGAGATCACGATTCTCCCGATTCTGAACAGACAACTAAACAAAATATCATGTAATTTATTAGAGGTTCTGACAAAAAAGTTAATTGCTAATGTTACATTTTTTTATTTAAATAATCTTTAAAAAATCGGTTTTAATGAAATATTCAATGACTCACTCACTTGTTTCATTAATGGATGATTCAGTGTTTTTGAACGAATCTCTTGAATGAATTAATCAATGACAATTAAATTTTAGATTTTGCATTATTTGTAAATTCTGATTGACTGCTATTGTCAAAGTTTGACACAATTAAACCATTCATTGACCACTTGTGTGTGGAAGGGGGCATTTTCATTGAGAGAAAGATGAAGTTGAACACTTAAAATGTTTTTTTTTTTTTTTTTAATGTGTGTCTGGCCCAAGAAAATGCATCCCACACCACAAGAGAGCCTGCTTTCAATATAATACGCATTACTTGAACGCTTTCATTATTTTCACAGCTACCTGTAGGTTCATATTAACTTAGTGAGTGAAGCTGTTTGAAATTCACGTGTCAATGAACTAAATTTAGTAATGTTCAGATTATGGAAATTGTTTCCGTTGATACATTTATAGCCCATAATTCAATCACTCATGTTTTTTTTGTTTTTTGTTTTTTTTGTAGACACCAATAATGACTGGCCAGACCTGTGGACAGCCAAACAAAAAGAAGATTTTAAATCCAAGAACCCCTGGTAAGGATACAAAAACAAAAAATTGGGTAAGTTTAGGTATATTGTTAGTTTGGGCATCTTCTAAAACAGTGGACACAGAGAAATATACAGTGCGTGTGTTTATGTGCTTGTATGTATGTGGGAGAAGTGGACACTACACGCGTACAAATATAAATACACAGTAGTTACATTGTTTATGCTTCACATATTGTTTTGAATATATTGTTGAATTCTTTGAAAGATGATGGTATTTAAAAAAAAAAAAAACTAATCTCTGACACCATGCTTGCCTCATCTTGAATATATCTTATATTCATTCATTAGGCCTGTGTAGGACCAGTAATATTTGCAAATTGCACCTTAAACTTATAATGTTGGCACACTCAGGCCTACACTATCTGTTGCAAAGGAGCCATTCCAAGAGATAGTTCACAAAAGAAACTACTGGCAGAGACTACTTGCAAGGTGAGAGAATAGTTGTTTGACAGGTTTGAAAACCCCTGGAATAAGGAATAGTCAAAATGTATAATTATGTAGTTGTCTCTATTGTCTGTGGGCCAGTATTGATTGCAAAATCTGCACCTCTTCTGTGGCTAATATTAATTTCATAGTGATCCTTACTCCGTGAAGTCAAGCAGCAAAAGTTAAGAGACAATGTTTAAATACTACTGGCTCATTTTCGGGTGAACTAAATATGCAAGACTAGTCTTACATGTCACTGTTTATAACACAGGACGTTCATCTATTGCTGGGCCGCTTTAAAAAAAAAAAATTGAAAAAAAAAAAGAGTATACCCACTTCTCCAGGCACCACTACACCACTGAGTAAGTACATGTTAATTAATAATTAATAGTACTTAAATGTATAACTACACTGTAACACAGACGCCTTAAAACAGAGTGTAACCCAAAACACTTGTGCTGCTCTTGAGGTGGATACGGGTAAGGTTAGGGACTGGTTTGTGGTATGGGTAGGTTTAAGGGAAGGCTCAACAGTGTAATTATAGATGTAATTACAGAAATTAATTACAGCAGTAATTACATGCAAGTATTTTTAAATATAAGTACAATGTAAAAACATATATGTACTCAATAAATGCATTGTATGTCAAATGATACATTTAAATGTTAGTAGTAGTTAAAGACACTTAATATAAAGTGGTGATTCCTTTTCCTCTTTAATTTCAGCAGAAACAGAGCAGCTGAAGCTTTTACAGCATGAAAACTTCCAAAGACCTTCATGCTTCTCAGTCCAAGACAAATGACACATTCCAAGGCCTTCCAGTTCCAGCGGCTATAAAGAGTCTAAGCTGTCAAACAACAATCAAAGCTCAATTCAAACTCAACACTCAAACCAATCAACGCAAGGTGACTTTCTTGTAATCCATAAGAGTATCAGGCAAGGATCTGCGCTCCATACTTTGATCAGGTTTCCAATACAATGCACACCTGGATTGGCTTTGTTGGGACTGTCTTGAGGAGATGCCTGTTGTCTAAATGACAGCAGACAAGCGCTATGACAAGCATCTCAGACTCACTGTCCCTTTAACAGCTCAGACGGAGCAACTGTCAATTCCCCCTCGCGTCGACTCTCTTTGAGTGGGATGTATCCATCAAAGCTCGGAGGAGCTGGCGAACAGTGTATTGACCTTGAGTGGCTCGCATTGATTTCCGGTTCTGACACACAGATGAGGGGAGGAAAGCGTACAGTGGATGTGGAGGTGGGGGTTTCTTACATGGCCGCCAGCCTGTAGGTGTGATTGGGAACAGATTTCCCAAATTTCAATACGGCGCCACCTGCCCGAGATGATGGATCACTCTCTGGTATCCCATCAATCCTCACCTGCAGGAGAGAGGGTGACACCTGTGAGAAATTTATCATCATATACGACAATGCTACAACTGGCCAATCACAGGGAAGCTCTGTCTAGTAAGCTCCGCCTCATAAGAAGGCCAGGAGGATTCTTTTAAAACCAGATTTATAAGGTGGTGTGACATTGTGTATGTGTGTGTTGACGTGTATACATTAACTTAATGTGTATCAATATCCATAAAATAGATAACAAAACCCCACAAAAAGGATAACAAGAGTGCCAGTCAATTACTAGTTCATTTTGTCATCAATGTTATTTAGATTATTTAAAAATATGAATAATTATATGATGCATATAATAGTATGCATTTACATACTATAAAATGCATTCCCTTATACACAAAAATGTAATAAAAGAGGGCAGTTAATAAGCTAATTCAATTATCTCGTCTCCTATGGATAGTTAAGAACCTTCTGCTATGTTTATGACTCTGGGAAATCAAGTGTCTACAATCTCTCACATCAGTCATTGCCCTGCATCTATCCATCTACCATTGGCCAACTGCAAAAATTATCATTCTTGAACAGGCTTCAACATGCAGCCAGTCCTTCGTATGAAGAACAAGTAATTGTTTCTCAAGTAAGGGATTGAGTTTGTGACCAGTTCCTAGTCTTCCATGAGCACAAGCTCTCTGGTTAAAGCCTTCTACCTTCAGTCCGTGCCAAGAGTGCCGATTCACAATGCTGCATTGAGATTTCAGCTTTTCTCAGCTTCTGTAAGACTCGATGGCGACTGGCTGTTGTAATCCTCCTCCACCTCATTTCATTAGCCAAGAGGACTAAAGTGATTAACAACACACAGGCCAATCTGAAGAAGGAAGAAAAAACACACAAAGTGCATAAAAACACAAGGTGCTTTGAACACATACACTACTGTGCCTCGCTTTCGCTCTCTTGTCTCTGAACCGTCTTTTTGTCAAATCCCAGGATTAGGTGCCATCAAAGAGTGAGAAGTATTACAAATAGATTTTCATAAAGAACCATTGTTCTCCTCTGAGTCAAACTTTGTGCAGGAAAAAATAAGAGGAGTGATAAACTTTACATGCAAAGCAGTTGCTGCTGGCAGATCTACGTAGATGGCGGCTAATCAGTTAAAAAGACATTGTTTCTGGGTCTGTATTGCCGATAAGACGTCTGATTAGCACTTAGCATGAGGATTTCAAACTTTTCCTAAATTGTCTCAGACTCTGTAAGTAGCTCTACTGATGCGGGTAAAAGGCTGTCGACAGAGCCGAAAAGCCAGGCGTTGTCGTTTTGGCAGGTTAGTTTTTAATATTACTGATCTGAATAATAGTGGATTCTGAATGCTTTTTTACCACAGAGCCAATTGAGTTTAATGTAGTCAGTCATAGATTAGCACAAGGCTTTTCTCTTTGCCCTTACATTTGTGCATAGCTGATGTTTTCGTAATAAAGCTTAAATATATCCGTTTGCTTCATTCATACATGTAGCTAATAAATCACCTCAGGAATTCTCCAGTCTTTAACCTTTGTATAAATAAAGAAACACACTTTTTATAATGAACCTGTGCCTATTTTCAACAGTCAAAGCTTTTTTGTGTATGTGCTCATGTGTATGGAAGGCCAAGGAGAAGAAGTGGCTACCATATTTCTTCATGAGAGCAAACACTTCCAGCTGAATCCAGCTCTGGAATGACCTGTCAAGGGAAATGAGGACGAATAGTTTGAGTTCAGTGTGGGACACAAATCCTTCAACCATCAACCTGCTCGCTAACCCCAAAGCTAGCAGTAACACATAGCCTTCACTTTGTACTTGTGAAATGGAGAACTGTTTCGACCTGTTCTTACCTTTCTGCTGGTTCAGCCTTTGGTGAAGACTGTTAATACTCCTGCATGCCTCACTTTGATGAAGAAATGCTGTTGTAGTCAATTACAATATGCTACGTATGTCTAGAATCATAAGCTAATTTAAATGTGAATGTTTTTCCTGCAAAAAAAAATAACATTGAAAAATTTAAAACGCAACCATTTTACAAGGTGGTGATCTCTAAGTATGTGATCCCGCTCCAAGTGGGAATCGAACTGGGGTCTCCGGTGTAGGAGGTGGTTGCTCTAACAAGGATGCTAAGGACTGCAACCGCTAGCATGCCTCGAGGCCAGTGGAGTGAGGTTTACACGTGGCCTACGTCCATTACACTCACCTCCCAAAACGTCACTCCCATCCAGGTCACGGCACCAAATATATCTGGTCCTTCTCGACCCACTCCGAGCGGGATTCAAACCGTGGTCTCTGGAGTGGGAGGCGGGCGGCCGGGCGTGCTAACAAGGATGCTAAAGGCCGCAACCGCTAACGCGCCTCTTACTGGCATACGTCTGTTACACTCATCCCCCTAAACGTCACTCCCATCCAGGTCACGGCACCAAATATATCTGGTCCTTCTCGACCCGCTCCAAGCGGGATTTGAACCGTGGTCTCCGGCGTGGGCGGCGGGTGCGCTAACAGGACGCTAAAGACTGCAACCGCTAGTATGCCTCGAGGCCAGTGGAGTGAGGTTTACACGCACAGCTCTTACTTGCCTGTGTCCGTTGCATAAGCATGAAGGTCCAGCCCTAAATTCACCAAAATGTAAAATAGTTAAGAATTGTTAGGACGTGTTTTTGATGGTTTGCAGGTCTTAGCTGATCACTAGGAGAGTTTCCACTGGTCAGATTTGTCTGGGTTGAAGATTGCTTGCTAACCATTTATACCTGTGTTTTACCAATCGCTAATACCGCAACACAACATGAAACATTATATCATAAAACACAGCTTTCACTAACTGTTGCATGCCATAAAATATATAAGCTAGCGACTAAAACTGCCTCCACTGAGATTATTCCAAAGATCTCCATTCTGTCAGCTTTTATAGCGGCCCTCATTGACAGAGGAGTAATTTGAACTCCATGTCCCAGGGGTCCACTCTTTTACTTCCTGCTCCAGGAATAAGCAGCGTATCGATTAGTTATCAGCCAGTAATTGGGCCACAATCTCTCTCTCTCTCTTTCTCTTCCTCGCTTTGGTCTCCCCCTGAGATGTGTGATGGCCATGAAGAGCACTGGATATCCCCACTGATGCTGATAAATATCCTGCTGAACAAAATATCCTCCCCAAACAGCTGTTACATCCGACTTATGACTCCTGTTCTATCTCCCGTCACATTTGTTCACATATCCCAGTTTCAAAACATTGGGACAATGGTGGCTAACAGCTAGAGTGATCTTTTTTGGCCATTTTTCCCCCAAAGAAATATTAGAGAGCAGAGACAAGGACAAATAATCTTGAAGTGAGTGTACTATACAACTATAGGACTGGTGTAGGACAAAATAAAATTTCAAAATTCAAACCTGTTACTATCGTAACTGTTAGGCCACGGCTCTGACCTAGGGTTATTCTTAAGCACACACATAACATCATGTGAAATAAGAGTCTATAATAGGAGACTAGAAGTCTGTGTGAAATGGCACAAGCATTAAAAATGTTAAGACTGATTTATACTTAATGTTTATTTATCCAGAGTAGGGATTTAGACATTTTGAGAGCCTGAAAAGGAAATGAGGCAGATAAAACGAGCACATGCATGTGTGAACTCTTCCCAGAATAATCTCTGCCGTGAACCAACCAGACGCAACATGCCAAAAGAGCCATTTACCTCCCAGACAAACGACTTTCTGAAGCAACCACTGCTCCTTGACTCTTCTTTGCTCAATATTGCCATCATCAAACAGTCAGCTGCTTTAACCAACCTGTTCATCATTTAAACATCACTACAGCACTGCGGTTCAATTACCCAATGACAGAGTCGAGTTCTGTGAGCAACACTAGACTGGGCCATGCCCTTCAAGATTCAAAATCATGTCCTTCAAAATCAATGACCATTTTCTTATTTGACAATAACCACTTCAATTTCTATTGACTTTCTGCTTGATGTTTGGGAAATTTCATTGTCTGTACTTTCTACCATGTAACTCAAGCCAACTCAAGTTTAATACAATAAGCAAATGTGGTACATAGTTAATTCTACAAATACAGGTTCTTCAATGTTTTTTGCAGAAACAAAATGCATCTTATCAAACTCAATTTACAGTGTGTTGGGTTCTAGAATTGGCTAAATGGAGAGTGAAATAGATCTTAATGTTAAATTACAAAGTTCTTCAAAATCAATGAATGGCTTTCTTTGGTTTGAAGCACCGGTATTCTTTGAAGCACTGCTAAAATAGTCTCAGCCTCAGGCTAACACCTGCACTCCATTCAATCAATGTCTGATGCATATGGCACATTAAAGTGGAAACTCGATCACTGCATCCAAAATCGAATACTTCTCTTCTATATAGTATGCAAAAAAACAGTACGCCAAAAGAGTAGTATGTTCGAATACATAGTATTCGAAAAACAGTAGGCGAAAAGTACCCGGATGCTTAGTGTGCGGCGATCTTTAACGGTCCGCCAGGAAACAAAACCCACGTTTAGTTTAAGTTCCAGGACTTCAGCAATGAGCGCTTCAGATGAGCAACTAAACGCTGGATTCGAAAAGGTTTGTGAAGATAATGGCTTTGTTTGAGGTGTGTTCACATTTACCCACGGGATATGGGATATTGCCACATTTATACCTCCCTAAACATGACGTTAAACAAAACAAAACTGTGAATGGTCAGTTTACATGTCAGTCACATGGCCTCATCCTGATTAAGTGGGCGGTCCTTGGCCAATTGCAATGGCTAAAGAGCTCAGACCTTATGCTGTCAGACAAAGGCTAGACGAGACTACAGCTAACCATCTTTTTTTTGGAAAAAAATCCATCAATCAATCAATCAATCAATCAGATCTTAGGGCTTGAGTTAAGTTTTAGAAAAATTTGGTTGGGGATAAGGTTTGGTGTAGTACTAAGTTTGTTCAACAAAATATCCAAAACCTCAAAAGATCCAAACACATCCTACTTGGTATATTCATGTTCATCCCAAAACCAGGTTGGGATACCAGCTTAGACCAGATAAGTCTAGCACACCAGCTTAGGTTGTTTTAAGAGGTTTGTTTTGAGAGAGAGGAGAAAAAAGCACCGGTCTATGAATGGTTTTATAATGAACTAGAGAATAAAGAGTTATTTGTGGTCCTTACAAGGTTCTTCTACACTGTGCCTGCAGAACCATTTTTAGAATCTCTTTAGAACCTTTATGCATTCATAAACCTAACCCACGCCGCTCTCGGGAAGTTGATTCAAATATAAATTTCAACAATGCAGTTTATACATGCATTTGTCTCCAATTATGCAAGCCCACCATACTGAAAAGACCCTAAATCATCTCTGCATGTCTTACATAATCCATAAATAATGGCTTTGTGTATGTTTACGCCACACTGCGTGATATGATTCATATCTGGTATTGTTGCTGCTGTTGTTCACAGTCCTGTCCACGTTTTAAATGACCGCTCAAATGGCCGATGGGGGAGTATTTGAGGACTGACACAAATGCATTTGCAGATTGTATATCTTCCCTGTTTATGTGTCCTGTTACAGTCTTACATGCTAGCAGGTGATAGATGGTCGCCACGCGGCCACACATGCTGAGCTTGGCCATGTGTCTGACGCAGCAGTTACAAGAGTCCTTATGAGAATATGAATGAGAATTTCAGAGGTAAGTGAATTGACCAAGGAACCAGTTTATTGCAGTTTATTGTCCAAATGAATAAGATTACACTAATGTTGGGGTGCTAACTCTGATTTAAGACTAAAACAGGTCCCTTCTTTGCCTCTTAAAGGGTTGAATAATGGTTATTTCTGTCTTTATGCAAATGTATTTTATGAAGTATGAATTTCGCACAAACTAGTACAATGTAATTTGTAGGAAAATATATGATTTGTGATAGAGTAAGGATGACGCTGCACCCTTAAATCTAACTCTCAGCCGGGCGTGACCAGTTTTTACGAAAATGTATGAATGAGTAAAATTATTATGAATTGTCAGGAGAATGTGTTGCAGTTTTCAGTTTGTCAGGCTTGGAGTCCAGTTAGCCACTCAGCTAAACACCAGGTTGGGATACCAGCTTAAACCAGATAAGTCCAGCACACCAGCTTAGGCTGTTTTAAGGGGTTTGTTTGTTTGTTTTCTTGACATCAATGAAGTGAAATTGTGTGTGAGGCATATTAAAATGGGATTATTTTAACAATTACAAATTTACACACTTCACTAAAGACTTTTTGCGACCCAAAGACAAACCCTCTCATCTCTTTCTCTATCAGTCTATCTATCTCCACCCTGGATGACATTTCTGCTACTTTTTTGGAATCTTTGCCATCTCTCAGAGTCATATCTCAGTTTCCAGTCTGGACATGGTCCAAACTCCTCCGACCAATCTGGAGTGGCGGTGTAAGCGGAGCTAAAGGACTAAAGTGGCTGCCACAACACATATATTTCCCCTGAAAAAAAAAAAAAAAAAAAGAGGATCAAGAGAGCAGATGCAGAAGTGCCGTAACCCAAGAGCTCCACAGGCTTTGCCTTCAGGGATTCTGTGGTTCACACACACACACACACAGAGGTTGGACGGGACCCAAACATCAGTCATTCATGTTCAGACATCAGTGTATCTGTCCAAACCATCTGCAGTTGTGTGTGGGCGTGTGTGTGTTTGATTTTGTGTAGGTGTGACTGTGTGTGTGGTTTGGCTTGCTGAAACTAGAACATACTGTTGCTGCTTTACATGTCAATCAACATCTGTGGGAATTCTCTTTTTGCACCATGTTTTCATCTCAATGAATCCACCTCCATGTACATAAACACACACACACACACACACAGTGGATGAAATCCCTTTCCCTGTGGACTCAGTCTCATTTTAAAATGCCCTCGATGGCAGTGGGCCAAACAGGGTCTCTTACGGCTAGTCTGAGCGAAAAATCACTCGTAACGTTTTAGGAACATTAATGTAATGCCAGCAGCTTCCAAATGCTATTCTAGCCCACTATTTATTACACAAACTTGTTACTTTCACAGCCTCATCGCTTCAGCAGGGCTTTGCCCAGACATTTCCCTTTTCTGTGTCTAGCACGTTTGAGAATGCACAAACTCTCTCTCTATTTTAAACGTATTGTGTTTACAGCTGTTCTGTCTGTCCATCCATCTATCCAATTGTCTGTGTCCATTCTTTCAGGAGGGGTGTTAAATCACCCCGAAGGGGTTAATTTTGCAATGACCTTACATTTTATAAATTTATTTTATTTAAAAAATATAAAAATGTTTAAACACGCATGACCACTGAGACTTTGATGTAATATTATTGAATAGTATGTTTATAAAACATCAAATTGAATGTGTAATTTATATTCTCAACATTACATTTTATTCCATTTTAGCAGTCCACACTGTCATGTTGTTGCAGGCAAAGGAGAGATTTAAGGTGAAGATCTAAAAGCAGCAGTCTTCATCAAACAAAACTAACATCTCTGAAATGCAGGAGGACAGGAGCACAGGAAACAGAGGAAAAAGCAAACCAACCATAACAGAAGACAAAACGAAAACAGACCAAGAACTGAATTTGGGAGGGGGGGCGGGGGGGATAACTATACTAACAAATCAGTACCAATGGAGACAAGTGACATGGGGACTAGACACAGAGAGTCCATGAAGGAAAAGATGGCGGACAAGACCACCACAGAGCAGGCAGAGGAAGAGACCATGGAGGAGCTGGCAGAGTAGGATGCACTGATGGAGCCGGACAGAGATAAAGGGCCGTAGCAGAGCTTTAAGAGGTGCAGTCCAGGGTGGAGCCAAAAGACCAAGGCAGAGCTGGAAGATTGGAGAACCAGGGTGACACCACTGGACCAGAGGATCAAGGTGGAGTCAAAGGATCCGAGGACTGAGGTGGAGCTGGGAGCCGACAGGAGTGAGGACCACAGCGGAGCCAAAGGAATGGAGGGTCTCAGGCTCAATGTTGGAGCCAGGGGGATTAAAAACCAAGGTGAAGTCAGAAGGATGAGGGACCCCAGTGAAGCCAGAGGAATGACAATGAGGAATGAGGGAGTAAGGAGCCACAGTGAAAGTCGAAAGGCCAAGGTGGAGTCCTGGGCTTGGAAGTTTGAGGTGGAGCCGAAGGGTCACGAGTCCCAGGATGTGGCCATGTTCAAGGTGGTTGTGGCTTGCTAGGACACCATGGTCGTGTCTGTGAATCCGGTGGACCGGGGAGGGCCTGATGAGCAGGACAATGGGGAAGAGCCAGGGAACTAGACGGAATCAGCAGAGGAGGTGAAGCAAGGGAGTCAGATGGAACCAGTGAAGGAGGCGGAGTCAGGGAACCACCAGCTGGGCAGCTAGAAAGCTGGACAGGACCAGTGGTGACTGTGGAGCTAGAAGGCTGGACAGGACCAGAGGAGGAGGAAGGGTCAGGGAACTGGTTGTTACCAAAGAGTCCATTAAGTCCGGATGGGACCGGCAGGGAAGGAGAGACCTCAGGAATGAGAGTCCATCCCTGGGTATCCAAATCAATAATTGCCTGCTCCAGGATGGACATGGCAGTGGGAGTGCGCTAGCTCCAGAATGGGCATGACAGCAGGCACTGGCTAATTTAGGAACGGACAATGCGGCGGGTGCCGACTAGGGGTCCATGGCGGTTTGCTGCACTGGCTCAGGGTCCATGACAGCCACATTATACTCCAGTGCACGGCTATTCTGGTGGAGGGAGAGGAGCTGGTTCTCCGTGTGTGTGTGTGTGTGTGTGTGTGTGTGTAAGCCTGCCTGGAACTCACCTACACCCTGAATGGGACAGGCCTTTCTGGTTCTTTCCTGCCGCGCTGCCTCATAATGCACTATTGTGTTTAGGTCAGCTAACCCGCACATGAGTCAAACACAGGCTTTGTGAGACCAACTTGGACATCTGCCATGTGTTAAAATGTTGGTTTGCCTGGCATCTTTTTGCAAGGTAATAAAGCATTCAATAATGTGAACTGTCCTGTGGTTGAGAACCACTTACAGTTTTAAAGAACCATTTTTTGTCTTTAAATGGTTCTTGAGACGCTGTATGGTTCTTTGATGGACAAAAAAGCTTGTTGATGTCTCATCATAGGTTCTTCAGATCATTTCTGTAGGTTCTAGTACACTTTAAACACACCCTAGATTTCCACTGCTGATTTGGAATGGCATCAGAAATACTGCCATAGATCTGTGTCCTTCCTGCGTCTCAGCCCAGCTCTAGCCAGTCCTAATGCTGTCAGTGCCTCTCAGTTCAGACTAATTAGCAGGAGAGAGTGGATTTATGGGTAGCAGGGGATGATGCAGTGTGTGAGGTGTCCTTTTGCTGTAGCGGTACGGCGGTGACGGGGTCAGAGCGTAAGATCTCGCCTCTCTCCTGCTCTCTAATAGCTCAGGTGGGAGATGCTTATTAATGAGCGTCTCTGTGGCGATGCGTGGCACATAAATAACAGAGCGCGGCACATTGCTTCCCATCTCCACCAAATGAATCATCTGCATGCTTTCTTTCCCACGCTAGCACTAAGGAGTTTTATATGAGTGGGTCACGGTTAACACAATGAGTAAACTAAATAACAACACTGTGAGTAATAAGAAATATTAGACTGTGGGTTTCCGAGCAAACCCCTCACCCTGAGTATTTAACTTTAGCACGTAACTCACACTGCACAGGAACGATGACTCAAAATATGTGGTTTGCTAAGGAAAGGTGTGCTATTACTTTTCTTAGTGATCAAGCTTACAAATTTGCCTGGCAAATGATAAAACAGGTGTAAAAAATCTCATAAACTTACACTGAATTAAACCAACCCATATTTAGAGAAACTAAAAAGGAACCTCACAACTCTAATGAGCATAAAAATACATAACACTTCATTATAATGTTTTTCATTAAAATGTTGCTAAGCTAACCGTGCAAGCAAAACATAAATACTTGGTCAATCAGTCTTTTTTTCAGTATTGAATAAAATATAAGTATGAGTCACTCTATAATTTAGGGTACATTTCACATC
This sequence comes from Coreius guichenoti, assembly GCA_039654105.1. Classification (NCBI taxonomy): domain Eukaryota; kingdom Metazoa; phylum Chordata; class Actinopteri; order Cypriniformes; family Gobionidae; genus Coreius; species Coreius guichenoti. Next base: position 29,668,377 of record CM077191.1, read on the forward strand.
AGCAAAATAGTGTAAAAACAATATGCTTTACTATTGGTTTTAGTTTATATATTTTATCAGTGTAACGTAAAAGATGTTTTCCCTGGTGATTCTGTCAACTATGTTACAAACTGTGCGACTACATACACCAATTAAGTGCTACACTTTAAGTGATAATATTCAATGCCCATTCTGCCATATGCACAGTGATTTATTTTTTTGCAATATTTGTGAAAAATTCTCACCACCAAGGATAAGAACATTTTAATCATAAATCTACTTTAAAGATCATTTTGATAGTTTTAAGAATGTCATGCAAAACTCCAGTCCATGTGGATATAAACTATAACCTGAAAGAATTTCAAAAGCAGCAGTCTAGATATTTAAAATGAAAAATCAGTCAAAACATAGTTGACAATGGCAGGCCTTTTTTATTTATTTGAAATAAAATCATAAAAATATTGCAAACCATAAAAATTTACGGGTAAATTAAAATACTCCTTTACAGTATGTCATTGGAGATAAAAAAAAAATATAGAAAAAAATGATGAGAATATTTACCATTCACCAGTGTTCAAAATATCTGACACAGAAAATAATGACATCACATGGTTTTGGGATGAACCATTTTTTAGTTTTTAGGGGGTGTTTGGTTAGTAACATAATTGACAGTTGACTTTTTGCAGACATTAATAAAATGAAATACTTTCTTATTTGAAAGAAAATTTAATTTAAACAATAGACTAAATAAAAATAGACAAAATCTAATTTAATATAGATAATCTTGACTTTAAAATTTTGTATCCATTTTATAAACTGTAAAAAAAACCTGTAATTTAAGGGACATACAGGCAATTTCAAGCAAACTAAAAAAAAAAACGGTGCATAAAATATTGGTGGGAGATCATAGTATGCATTCTCTTAATGGATAAAATATGATATTTCTGAAGAAAATGATCATCAGTGGACAACAAATGTACTAAATTATAGAATGACAACCAAGATTTCTCTCAACTTGTCCATCATCTTGGATGAATTGACACTGTTTATCTGGTATAAGATCCACTCTTCCAGTAAGAGAAGCTCCTATAATTATTGTTTTTACATTTGCTTGATTAAAATTAGGATTATAAATGATATTGCAAGTGTCAACAAAGGCAGCAATCTAATACTGTAAGTCATTCAGGCCTCCTCCAGTCTATGTGTAATAAAGTGTGGATGTGTGATAATAAACATGTCTGCAGATGAAATGAGAGCACATTAAAGTCCAGATGGTGAAAGGAGAATATTAACTCTAAAAAGCAAGACGCTGCTGCTCAATTACTGCACTTTGTTTCCATGAGTTGAAGCTCACCATGTTAATCTGCATTTTTTTTATTCCCTTCATAAAACATTGCACAGAGAGAGACGCCACGGTGAACGTCAACCTGGTAATAGCTTTTATGTCCCCTTCATTCTATTACAAAAAGATACAACACTTAGTTAAGGGGAAAAAAACCCTATGGAGAAACATTTCATTTTTCCATAACTGGTAATTAAATGTTCTTCAAATGAGTTCATTGAAATCATGCCGTTCATTTGTGCTAAGCTCGGGATTTAATAGACTTTGTTAAACAGGGATTGTGAGTGAATATTAAGCTAGTCGCCCACTGGGATTGTATAATGAATGAATGTCGCCGTAATCCTGATAATGGTGGATTACTTTTCACTGAATAGCTTTATTAAAGTTCAAAGGAGGATGTTTATGTCTAAAACACCTATCATGACGAGACTAAAACAGACTTCATCTTCTCTCAAATTAACCTGTCTATGACTTTACAGGAATATTCTATGTGCATTAAAATGCATTATGTATGTGCGTTGATCAATGTTTATAAACATTGTTTAATGTTTTGATAGTCCACTTTAGACATTCTACTAACTATAAATAACTTTGCAACTACATGTCAACTAACTCAGAGTATTAGTAGACTGTTAGGGTTCGGGTTAGTAGAATAAATTGACGTAGTTGCAAAGTTACTTACAGTCAGTAGAATGTCTGATGGGGAGAATCAAAATAAAGTGTTAGCAGATATTAAGCAGACAGTCTATTACTCATAATGATATTTTAACAGATGCATTTCAGACAAATGAGCTATGTGTGTAACATGCTTCTCTTTATGTATATTTGTAATCTGTATGGATTGTTGTGTACTGTCGAAAATAAATACAGTAATTTTAAAGAAATGTTTTTGCTTATTGCCTTGCTGGTTTTAAAAATGTACAATTTTAAATGTTGCTAAAATATATATATATATATATATATATATATATATATATATATATACACAGCATCTCTTCATCATGGCACCTGTTAGTGGGTGGGATATATTAGGCAGCAAGTGAACATTTTGTCCTCAAATTTGATGTGTTAGAAGCAGGAAAAATGGGCAAGCGTAAGGATTTGAGCGAGTTTGACAAGGGCCAAATTGTGATGACTAGATGACTGGGTCAGAGCATCACCAAAACTGCAGCTCTTGTGGGGTGTTCCCGGTCTGCAGTGGTCAGTATCTATCAAAAGTGCTCCAAGGAAGGAACAGTGGTAACCGGCGACAGGGTCATGGGTGGCCAAGGCTCACTGATGCACGTGGGGAGCGAAGGCTGGCCCGTGTGGTCCGATCAAACAGACGAGCTACTGTAGCTCAAATTGCTCAAGAAGTTAATGCTGGTTCTGATAGAAAGGTGTCAGAATACACAGTGCATCGCAGTTTGTTGCGTATGGGGCTATATAGCCGCAGACCAGTCAGCGTGCCCATGCTGACCCCTGTCCACCGCCGAAAGCGCCAAAAGTGGGCAAGTGAGCATCAGAACTGGACCACGGAGCAATGGAAGAAGGTGGTCTGGTCTAATGAATCACGTTTTTTTTACATCACGTGGATGGCCGGGTGCATTTGCGTCGCTTACCTGGGGAACACATGGCACCAGGATGCACTATGGGAAGAAGGCAAGCCGGCGGAGGCAGTGTGATGCTTTGGGCAATGTTCTGCTGGGAAACCTTGGGTCCTGCCATCCATGTGGATGTTACTTTGACACGTACCACCTACCTAAGCATTGTTGCAGACCATGTACACCCTTTCATGGAAACGGTATTCCCTGGTGGCTGTGGCTCTTTCAGCAGGATAATGTGCCCTGCCACAAAGCAAAAATGGTTCAGGAATGGTTTGAGGAGCACGAGTTTGAGGTGTTGACTTGTCCTCCAAATTCCCCAGATCTCAATCCAGTCGAGCATCTGTGGGATGTGCTGAAAAAACAAGTCCGATCCATGGAGGCCCCACCTCGCAACTTACAGGACTTAAAGGATCTGCTGCTAACATCTTGATGCCAGATGCCAGAGCACACCTTCAGGGGTCTAGTGGAGTCCATGCCTCGAAGGGTCAGGGTTGTTTTGTCAGCAAAATGGGGACCAACACAATATTAAGATACACTTGATCGGTGTATGTATAAAGTCATCTTAATGTTATATGGGATTCATTTTATCAGGATTATTTTATTATGATTTTATTTATTGATACCACTGCATATACTGGATAAAGTTTTCATTTAAAAGTCATGTTAAATGGACATGAGATCACGTGACAAAAAGCATAAAAACAACATATAAAAATCATGTTAATTTAACATACATAAATTAGGCAAGAAGAACATAAATAAAATATGTTGAGAAAACTACAATAAACGTGTAAAATAAATCAAATAAACGTGCAACCGATGTACATATTTGTTTTTAATGTTAATCCAACAGATTTTTTTTTCAGTGTAATAACTGCTAGTTGACATAAACTGAGGGTGGTCACGAGGGTGGTCACGATCCCGCAGTTCTGCACGAACTGAGAACTGCAACGGACCTCACACTTCATGTGACGAAGGTTACGGCGCGGTCCAGTGGGTCGTGCGATGTCCACGATGGTGGTCCAGGAACGCCATCTCTGGCTGTGGCTGGCTGACATGAGGGAAACCGACAAGATCAGGTTCCTTAATTCCCCCGTGTCCCAGACCGGCCTCTTCTGTGACGCGGTCCAGAACTTCGCCCAGCAGTTCTCGGCCACACAGAAGCAGACTGAGGCGATCAGTCACATCCTGCCATGGCGGTCAGCTGCTGTCTCCACCCCGCCGCCGGCAGCGCCTCAGCCTGCTCGTCGCCGAGGGTGGCCGCCTGCGTCTGCCTCCGCTCCCGCGTCGCAGCAGCAGCCTCCACCCAAGCGACATCGAGGAGCCGGGTGCAAGCAGGCCGCCCCGCCCGTCCAGGCCCCCGCCAAGAGGGGTGGCAAGGCCAAGGGCAAGCGGCCCTGAGACGGCCGACCTGGAGATGGGGAGGACTGCTCTTCAGGAGACGGTGATCGCACTGCTCCATCCCCTGGAGGAGGGCCGGGTGGAGAATCTTTGGTTCCGTTTTCTTTGTGTCCCAAATTTTCAATAAAAGAGCAGTTTCCTCTATCTCCGGGTCCTCAGGGGGCTCGGAGAGCTGTGGCTGGTCAAACGCCGGACCACACTCATTCTCCCCCTTCGCCTCAGTCTGCTTCTGTGCGGCCGAGAACTGCTGGGCGAAGTTCTGGACCGCGTCCCCAAAGAGGCCGGTCTGGGACACGGTCCAGAACTTCGCCCAGCAGTTCTCAGCGCACAGAAGCAGACTGAGGCGATCAGTCACATCCTGCCACGGCGGTCAGCTGCTGTCTCCACCCCGCCGCCGGCTGCGCCTCAGCCTGATCGTCGCCGAGGGCGGCCGCCTGCGACTGCCTCCGCTCCCGCGTCGCAGCAGCAGCCTCCACCCAAGCGACGTCGAGGAGCCGGGCGCAAGCAGGCCGCCCCGCCCGTCCAGGCCCCCGCCAAGAGGGGTGGCAAGGCCAAGGGCAAGCGGCCCTGAGACGGGCGACCCGGAGATGGGGAGGACTGCTCTTCAGGAGACGGTGATCGCACTGCTGCCCATCGGGCATGTCCCTGTCCCCCCGTGTCTTTATGAAGGTCACGGAGGGGGCCCTTGTGCCCATGAGAGAACAGGGCGTTCGCATCCTCAACTATCTCGACGACTGGCTCATTCTAGCACAGTCCAGGAATCAGTTGTGCGAACACAGGGACCTGGTGCTCAGACACCTCAGCCAGTTGGGTCTTCGGGTCAACTGGGAAAAGAGCAAACTCGCCCCCGTGCAGAGGATCTCTTTTCTCGGTATGGAGTTGGATTCGGTCAAACGGACGGCGCGCCTCACAGAGGAGCGCGTCCAGTCGATGCTGAACTGCCTGAACACGTTTCAAGGCAGGATGGCGGTCCCACTGAAACAAATTCAGAGGCTCCTGGGGCATATGGCGGCCGTGGCGGCAGTAACACCGCTCTGCCTGCTTCATATGAGACCGCTTCAGCATTGGCTTCACGGCCAGGTCCCGAGATGGGCGTGGCAACGCGGCACTCACCAGGTGAATATCACACTGGCCTGCCGCCAAACCTTCAGCCCGTGGTCAGACCCCTTGTTCCTTCGGGCCGGGGTGCCCTTGGAACAGGTGTCCAGGCATGCTGTGGTTTTCACGGATGCCTCTGCCATGGGCTGGGGGGCCACGTACAACGGGCATGTAGTGTCAGGAGTTTGGACGGGCCCGCACCTGCACTGGCACATCAACTGCCTCGAGTTGCTAGCAGTACATCTTGCGCTGAGCCGCCTCAAAAGGCTGTTACGGGGCAAAGATGTATTGGTCCGTACACACAACACTGCGACCGTTGCGTACATCAACCGACCAGGTGGTCTGCGCTCCCTTCGCATGTCGCAACTCGCCCGCCATCTCCTCCTCTGGAGTCAAAAGTGTCTGAGGTCGCTTCGGGCCATTCATGTCCCTGGTGTGCGCAACCGTGTGGCCGACGAGCTGTCACGAGCTGCGCTCCCGGGAGAATGGCGACTCCACCCCCAGGTGGTCCAGCTGATCTGGAGACAGTTCGGGGTGGCACATGTCGACCTGTTTGCTTCCCAGAAACGTCCCACTGCCAGTGGTTTTATTCGCTGACCGAGGGCACACTCGGCACGGATGCACTCGCGCACAGCTGGCCCCGGGGCCTGCGCAAATATGCGTTTCCCCCAGAGCACTTCAGAATGCCCCATTTGAGCCTTTGCAGTCGGCAGAGCTAAAGATTCTGTCTATGAAGACTTTGCTGTTGGCTGCACTGGCCTCCATCAAGAGGGTAGGGGACCTGCAGGCATTTTCGGTCGACGAATCGTGCCTAGAGTTCGGGCCGGGTGACACCCACGTGGTACTGAGACCCCGGCCTGGCTATGTGCCCAAGGTTCCTACCACTCCCTTCAGGGACCAGGTTGTGAACCTGCAAGCGCTGCCCTTGGAGGAGGCAGACCCAGCCCTAGCTTTTCTCTGTCCCGTCCGCGCTCTGCGGATCTACGTGGATAGAACGCAAAGCTTCAGGACCTCAGATCAGCTCTTTGTCTGTCACGGAGGCCAGCAGAAGGGAAAGGCTGTCTCCAAGCAGAGGATGGCCCACTGGATAGTGGATGCCATCACCTTGGCTTACCAAGCACAAGGCGTGCCCTGTCCGCTCAGGATGCGAGCACACTCTACTAGAAGTGTTGCATCCTCCTGGGCGCTGGCACGTGGCGCCTCGCTGTCAGACATCTGTAGAGCTACGGGCTGGGCGACACCCAACACGTTCGCTAGATTCTATAGCCTACGTGTAGAGCCGGTTTCCTCCTGTGTTCTCACCTCAAACGGGTAGAAGCACTGAGAGGCCCTGGCTCTTGTTGGCTTGCTGCGCTACGGCGCTTATATCCTCCAGAAGCAAACTCTGTCGAGTCCTCCATCACCCTCGGTGCCGGACGTGGTGAAGCGTCTGGCATCAGGCCCTTTGCCGCTGAATCCTGGAGAACCGGTACTGGGCTGGGGTTATATGAGTGATCCTGCGGGGATCCCATATATTTTTCCACGATTGCTCCTAACGGAAGCCCGTGTCTTTCCCTTGGGAGAGCCCCCCCTTCAGTGGGGCTGGAGCCCCCTCTCGGTTGCGAGCTACGGCTCAGCATTGTACTCCACATAACTCCTTCGGGGGATGATGTGGATTCCGCAGCGTTCCCTTCCACTAGGGCACGCTTTCCCAGTGTTATCCAATAGTCACTGAGCGGGTCATGCGGAACAGCAGTGATGGACTTCTCTGTGTGAGCCCTGTCTCATCAGGTAAGAGAGCTCAGGAGGCTCACACAGGGCACTGGAAGGGGGCAGAGGCCATGGTGCTTTGGTAGGGATTCCTATTCGTCGGTCTCCGACGTGGCGTTGGAAGTGACCGACTGAATGGGAACGTCTCGGTTACGTATGTAACCCTCGTTCCCTGAAGGAGGGAACGGAGACTCCACGTCCCATCGCCATGTCCGCTGTACCCTGCTGGGGTGCCAGTTACCTATTTGGCTCCTCAGCAAAAGAAGCTAATTTGATGCAAGCACCTGTGTCTCATTTATACCTGCGCTGCGTGGCATGAGCACCTGGTGCAATCATTGCATGCCAGTGTGCATTGGCTCGTTTAGTTACACTCGAAGTAGATTGGCTCTCGCGAGCGAGATTCCTATTCGTCGGTCTCCGACATGGCATCTCCGTTCCCTCCTTCAGGGAATGAGGGTTACATACGTAACCGAGACGTTATAGCAGAATGTCTAAAGTGAACTATCGAAATAAAGTGTTACCAAAATATCTTCATCTGTGCTCTGAAGATGAACAGACACGAGGGTGAGTAATTAAAGTCAGAATTTTTCATTTTTGGAAGCTAACCATTTAACATGGTTTTAGTGTGAAAACATCTCTAACCATTACTTTCTGTGTAAAATGATACCCATTTGGTAAAGTTATACCCAAGTGATACCCATTTCCATGACAAGAGAACATCATGAACCCTCAACTAAAATTGATGATTTTAACAATTTTACGAAGAAGTGCTTTCTGGTTCTCAAATCTGATTGGCTGAGAGCCTTTTCCAGCCGTGTGATATTCCCCCAGTATCATCACTCAAACCGCTTCACCGTTTGTATCACTCCACTTGCAATGACTGTCATGGCGGTCGAGCAAATCCACCATAAGTTTTAAAAAATACTACTGTTGTTGTGTCACAAAATGTAGTTTTAACAGTTTTTTAGGTGAGAATGTAGTTATTTGGACCTCAAATATGTGACTCATATATAAACAAAGCACCTATTTTACGTTTTGCTTAGACGCTTTCGTAGATGCGAGCTCCAGGCCGTCAGCAGCCGCTCAGCGCTCATGTACCCGCAGAGAACAGCTTCATCTCAAACAGTCCTTCGGGAATTTGCCGCTGGCTCTTATGTAGATAGTGATTAAAAAGATATAATTAATTTGGGTTATCAAATGGGTATATCTTTGGTCTTATCTTTGGGCATATCTTTGGTCTTTCCAGAACAAATCGATTTTGGTTAAGGAGAAAATTACGTTTCATAACTTTATATTTCGGCTATATTTAACTTGAATCCTGTACTAGAGCTGCTTTTGTACGTTTGACTGAATTGTTTGCTTGTGTTTTATTTCCTATTGTCTTTTGTAATGGCTATTGTTGTTAATTTAAATATTATTGTTTAATAAATATTATTTTATATAAATATGCCGTATTTGCTATTGAGAAAGGGTCCGTCAGTGATTGCAATAGTCGACTTCAGTGACAGTTACATTATTACACCATTAGATGGCGGCAAAGACTGTCTTTATGAGTGACTGGTTGTAAACAAGGAAGTTGTTTCATCGCTGTCAATCTTTTAAAAAGACAAAGATATCGCTCAGCTGACATTTAAACAGACTTTTTAATGGAAATAATATTATGGACATTGATCTGAAGAAGTACAATAGCGCACGTCATTCCAGGAAATCCCTATGAACATTATACTATTGGTGAGCTGAATATACAGAAGATTGAAACGCTTTGATTGATTAAACATGACTAAATGCTTCTTATGTTTGGAAAGATGTTTGACGCGTGTTGCTTTTTCAAATGCACGTTATAAGCGACTGAAACTCGCAGTGATTTCAGCAGCATTTACTACTGATCACAGAGCCGTCCTGCACTGACAAACTCCGCATAAAAAAAATTATCGCAGCCTTTGCGATTTCATAATCGCGATAAGCACGATTTCATGTTAATTGCAATTTATCGTGCAGCCCTAGTCGTTATTCTGCTCAAGTTCAGTTTTGTTCTCATCTGATAGTGTCAGTCAAATTAATAATATTGCTGAAGTGTCCCCAACTAAGCAAGCCATTGGCAAGAAAACCAAACTCCATCAGGTGACAAAAATGGAGGAAAAAACCTTGGGAGAAACCAGGCTCAGTCTTGATTTTTTTTACTACATCAGGTGAGTTCTGATGAAATAAATCTAGTATTAAAAGGTATTTGCTCAGGCAAGAAACACTATATCGATAGGCTGAGGAACCAGCATGCCCAGCAGCGCCACGTAGGACGTGCAAAAACATCCTATAGACTTACATTGATAGAGGGAACCAAGAATAGGACGTTAAAAAAAAAATGCTTACATTATTGTCACTTTTATTGATCAGACAAAATCCTGCTACAATACAGACTGTTTTTGAATGGAGTAAATATTGATTGCGGTTTAAATATGAATCAGCTTCTAAAAAGCTTTTGAGGCTTTAGGATGTGATGAAGCTGTTTTCACATCTTCAGTTCAGACAGAATATAATCATCTACCTGGAACGAAGGACATCGCCGCTTCAATACATGTGAGAGGAAAAGGTAAAGATTTCCAGGTTTTGAGGCCCGCTGACATCCGCGGGGTTATAGACTCACAGAAAAACAGATAGCAAGCTCCCGCTCACAGACGAGGCCATTGCTCAAAACAATGGGAGAACTCAGTAATGGTTACAATAATTAAATGTATGCGCATGAACTGTAAATCATACAGCCAGTTATTTTTAAACAATATTCATCAATATTCTCGAGGGGGGTGAATTCAGAAAGGTCATAAAATCTCTCATTAACAAAGACCTTGGTAATGTGCTCGTATGAACATGAAGAGCCAGGAAATGGGATATGATGAATCTTAGTAGATTATAGGAAGTACCTCTCTCTCTCTCTCATTGATCAGAGAGGGTCTCCCGCCCCCACAGCAATCGCTGCTGCTCATCAAACACACTGAAAGCAACCAAATGCTCTTGAAATGTTAACAAATCAAGTCCCATTTCATTCAAATGTCCTTGTGTCCCTAATTACACAATGATTGCACAATAATACAGAATAGAGGTGTCACTGACTGAACCCCATACCATCTTTACAAGCACTCACTGAAGAAATGCTAACCTAAAATGGTAACATCTAAATTAAATCAGGTTGATTTAATTTCACTGCATGTTAATTTTTTAGCAACAGAACTCATGTAGGCCTATGGGTTAAATCATGTAGAAATATACTTGTTCATATACACTCACCTAAAGGATTATTAGGAACACCTGTTCAATTTCTCATTAATGCAATTATCTAATCAACCAATCACATGGCAGTTGCTTCAATGCATTTAGGGGTGTGGTCCTGGTCAAGACAATCTCCTGAACTCCAAACTGAATGTCAGAATGGGAAAGAAAGGTGATTTAAGCAATTTTGAGCATGGCATGGTTGTTGGTGCCAGACGGGCCGGTCTGAGTATTTCATAATCTGCTCAGTTACTGGGATTTTCACGCACAACCATTTCTAGAGTTTACAAAGAATGGTGTGAAAAGGGAAAAACATCCAGTATGCGGCAGTCCTGTGGGCGAAAATGCCTTGTTGATGCTAGAGGTCAGAGGAGAATGGGCCGACTGATTCAAGCTGATAGAAGAGCAACTTTGACTGAAATAACCCCTCGTTACAACCGAGGTATGCAGCAAAGCATTTGTGAAGCCACAACACGCACAACCTTGAGGCGGATGGGCTACAACAGCAGAAGACCCCACCGGGTACCACTCATCTCCACTACAAATAGGAAAAAGAGGCTACAATTTGCACGAGCTCACCAAAATTGGACAGTTGAAGACTGGAAAAATGTTGCCTGGTCTGATGAGTCTCGATTTCTGTTGAGACATTCAGATGGTAGAGTCAGAATTTGGCGTAAACAGAATGAGAACATGGATCCATCATGCCTTGTTACCACTGTGCAGGCTGGTGGTGGTGGTGTAATGGTGTGGGGGATGTTTTCTTGGCACACTTTAGGCCCCTTAGTGCCAATTGGGCATCGTTTAAATGCCACGGCCTACCTGAGCATTGTTTCTGACCATGTCCATCCCTTTATGACCACCATGTACCCATCCTCTGATGGCTACTTCCAGCAGGATAATGCACCATGTCACAAAGCTCGAATCATTTCAAATTGGTTTCTTGAACATGACAATGAGTTCACTGTACTAAAATGGCCCCCACAGTCACCAGATCTCAACCCAATAGAGCATCTTTGGGATGTGGTGGAACGGGAGCTTCGTGCCCTGGATGTGCATCCCACAAATCTCCATCAACTGCAAGATGCTATCCTATCAATATGGGCCAACATTTCTAAAGAATGCTTTCAGCACCTTGTTGAATCAATGCCACGTAGAATTAAGGCAGTTCTGACGGCGAAAGGGGGTCAAACACAGTATTAGTATGGTGTTCCTAATAATCCTTTAGGTGAGTGTATATGGGCCATTCTACAGAATTCTACTGTACATTCTACTGTCCCACAACCAACTATTCAAATCTTAGATGTTTACTAAGATCCTTCTATTATCTACTGAAACCCACAATAATATTTAAAAGATCAGTAAGCTTAATATATATATATATATATACACTCACCTAAAGGATTATTAGGAACACCATACTAATACTGTGTTTGACCCCCTTTCGCCTTCAGAACTGCCTTAATTCTACGTGGCATTGATTCAACAAGGTGCTGAAAGCATTCTTTAGAAATGTTGGCCCATATTGATAGGATAGCATCTTGCAGTTGATGGAGATTTGTGGGATGCACATCCAGGGCACGAAGCTCCCGTTCCACCACATCCCAAAGATGCTCTATTGGGTTGAAATCTGGTGACTGTGGGGGCCATTTTAGTACAGTGAACTCATTGTCATGTTCAAGAAACCAATTTGAAATGATTCGAGCTTTGTGACATGGTGCATTATCCTGCTGGAAGTAGCCATCAGAGGATGGGTACATGGTGGTCATAAAGGGATGGACATGGTCAGAAACAATGCTCAGGTAGGCCGTGGCATTTAAACGATGCCCAATTGGCACTAAGGGGCCTAAAGTGTGCCAAGAAAACATCCCCCACACCATTACACCACCACCACCAGCCTGCACAGTGGTAACAAGGCATGATGGATCCATGTTCTCATTCTGTTTACGCCAAATTCTGACTCTACCATCTGAATGTCTCAACAGAAATCGAGACTCATCAGACCAGGCAACATTTTTCCAGTCTTCAACTGCCCAATTTTGGTGAGCTTGTGCAAATTGTAGCCTCTTTTTCCTATTTGTAGTGGAGATGAGTGGTACCCGGTGGGGTCTTCTGCTGTTGTAGCCCATCCGCCTCAAGGTTGTGCGTGTTGTGGCTTCACAAATGCTTTGCTGCATACCTCGGTTGTAACGAGTGGTTATTTCAGTCAAAGTTGCTCTTCTATCAGCTTGAATCAGTCAGTCCATTCTCCTCTGACCTCTAGCATCAACAAGGCATTTTCGCCCACAGGACTGCCGCATACTGGATGTTTTTCCCTTTTCACACTATTCTTTGTAAACTCTAGAAATGGTTGTGCGTGAAAATCCCAGTAACTGAGCAGATTGTGAAATACTCAGACCGGCCCGTCTGGCACCAACAACCATGCCACGCTCAAAATTGCTTAAATCACCTTTCTTTCCCATTCTGACATTCAGTTTGGAGTTCAGGAGATTGTCTTGACCAGGACCACACCCCTAAATGCATTGAAGCAACTGCCATGTGATTGGTTGATTAGATAATTGCATTAATGAGAAATTGAACAGGTGTTCCTAATAATCCTTTAGGTGAGTGTATATATATAAAAATCAATTGGGAAGGTGGCTCATCGGAAGGTGGCTATCCCGAACCCTAACCCCTAAATTTAAATTTATGAAAATGATATTGAAATAATTCTTGCATTCAATTGTTGTTTTTAAAAATATATATTTTTGAATTTTTTTTTTGTGAAGTAAAGTTAAAAATTTTATTTGTAAATCATGAAACTTTATGTAATTTTCATGTCACTACTGAAACAGTGTACGTTTTAGTCCATTGGCTGAGATTTTAACTACAGGAAATATTCCTGCGTCCCTCTCTCTCATAGTAGATAGGTCCCATCATTCTGAGGTAAATGCGTTCAAAAGTCTGAAAATCTGTGTAACTTTAAGGAATGTCACTACCAAACACCTTTTTTTCTGCAATTAAACACACTTTTTTGGGTGTTATTCCATAAAATTTAGCTTTTATGTGTGTCCAGAACTGTGCTACCTAACCATGTGCTGATTAGCATCTTTGAGCTACGCTCAAAAGTATCTAAAATTGCCAGTTTCGGTTGTGACATCATAATTTTTTTGGGTGTTATTCCATAAAGTTTAATTTTTATGTGTGTTACAACTGTTCAGAACTGTGCTAGCTAACCATGTGCTGATTATCATCTTTGAGCTAGGCCAGGGTTGCCAACTATCACGCATTTGGCGTGAGACACACGCTTTCAGGCTCTGTCTCACGCTCTCACTCTGCCCAAGTAAATCTTACGCCAAATTGGCAACCCTGCTTTTGATATGAAACAAATCTCAGCTTTCAAATTTTGTAAGTTTTAATACGAAATTCAAACAATAAATACCGTTTTGGCGCACTTAATATGGCATAACAGATCGCTGTAGCGCCTCAGTTAAAGCCAGAGCCGTTGAAAAACAGAGTTGCGACATGCTTTGATCTCGCCGGCGTCGCCACCACGCGGTCACGTGGTTCATAACAAACCATATTTGAACGGCTTTAAGCAGGATAGACAACAGCTTCACTACAGTTATTTGCAACAAGTTTTGGTAAACGTTACAGCATAGTGTGCATTAATTATTACGTCGATAACATTTACAGTATTGTTTTATTCTGGAGAGTGACGGAGAGGCATTAATCAAATCAAATCAAATCACCTTTATTTATATAGCGCTTTTTACAATGGCAATTGTTTCAAAGCAGCTTCACAGTGGTAACAGGAAAATAATGCAACAGAATTTGATTCGGCTGTACAGCCGCTCTGGAGAAAACGGTGATGTCATCAGCTCAGTTCAATTATCATATAGTGTCAATGCGGGCAGATCAGTAATACAGTTGAAATTTAAGTGTCCCCAACTGAGCAAGCCAAAAGCCAAAGGCGACGGTGGCAAGGAACCAAAACTTCTTCAGAGCCAGAATGGAGAAAAAAACCTTGGGAGAAACCAGGCTCAGTCGGGATGCCAGTTCTCCTCTGGCCGACGAACAAATAGTGTATGATTATGATTCTGGCAACATTACAGGTCAGAAGTCATATTAGATAAATAGATATTCGTAGGATTATTCGAAAGATTGGAGTCGTCACGCCGGGGACGGGTTTAATGAGGATGTCGTGTCGATGCGGCATTTACAGGGGGGAGTTTAATTGACACGGTCTCTACAGACACTTCAGGGATATGGTCGTCATGTTCAGGCTAAGGTCCACCATCTGGTCCGGATACGGCCCGGATCCGGCCGACTGCAGTAAACCTCGGGAAAAACAGAGAGACTAACATTAGCGTAGATGCCATTCTTCTTATGATGTAACGAGTACATCAGGTGTTATGGGAAGTGTTCCCGGTTCCGGCTGACCTAGTTAATGCAGCCTAAAACAATCATTTAACTGATTTGAATAATAGAAATTAAAAATGTTTTATGTGTATGCCATAGTAAAGAGATGTTTTTTTAGTCTAGATTTAAACTGACAGAGTGTGTCTGCTTCCCGAACAATGCTAGGAAGACTGTTCCAGAGTTTAGGTGCTTAATACGAAAAGGATCGACCGCCTGCAGTTGATTTTGATATTCTAGGTATTATCAACTGGACAGAATTTTGAGACCGCAATAGACGTGATGGAGTATAATGCGTTAAGAGCTCGCTCAAGTACTGGGGAGCTAAACCATTTAGTGCTTTGTAAGTAATCAGCAAGATTTTAAAATGTATACGATGTTTAATAGGGAGCCAATGCAGTGTTGCCAGAACCGGGCTAATATGGTCATACTTCCTGGTTCTAGTAAGAACTCTAGCTGCTGCGTTTTGGACAAGCTGCAGTTTATTTATTAAGCAAGCAGGGCAGATGCTAGAAACGTGGCTTTCAAATGAGAGATTGGTATCAAAGAGCACACCCAGGTTCCTAACTGATGACGAGGACTTGACAGAGCAGCCATCGAGTGTTAGACAGTATTCTAGGTTACTACTTGTGGAGTTTTTTTGTCCAATGATTAAAAATTCAGTTTTTTCTGAATTAAGTTGCAGGAAATTACTAGTCATCCAATTTTTTATATCAGCTATGCATTCCGTTAATCTTGTGAATTGGTAAGTTTCGTCAGGGCGTGAAGAAATATAGAGCTGAGTATCGTCAGCATAACAATGAAAATTAACGCCATGCTTCCTAATAATATCTCCCAGTGGTAGCATGTACAGGGTGAAAAGCAACGGTCCTAGCACTGAGCCCTGCGGTACTCCATACTGAACTTGTGTTCGGTGTGACATCTCTTCATTTACTGCTGCAAACTGATAACGGTCAGATAAGTATGATTTAAACCATGCCAATGAAATTCCACTAATGCCAACATAATTTTCGAGTCTATTCAAAAGAATGTTGTGGTCGGTAGTATCGAATGCAGCGCTAAGATCGAGTAACACTAACAGAGAGATACAACCACGATCGGATGATAAGAGTAAATCATTTGTAACTCTAATGAGAGCAGTCTCAGTACTATGATACGGTCTAAATCCTGACTGGAAATCCTCACAGATACCATTTCTTTCTAAAAAGGAGCATAATTGTGAGGACACTGCCTTTTCTAGTATTTTTGACAGAAAGGGTAGATTTGAGATTGGTCTGTAATTGACTAATTTTGTAGGATCAAGTTGCGTTTTTTTAATAAGTGGTTTAATAATAGCCAATTTAAAAGTTTTCGGTACATATCCTAATGTCAAGGATGAATTAATGATATTAAGAAGAGGATCTATGACCTCTGGAAGCATCTCTTTTAGTAGTTTAGTCGGTATAGGGTCGAGCATACATGTTGTTGATTTTGATGATTTAACGAGTTTAGCCAATTCTTCTCCTATAGCAGTGAATGAATGTAATTTTTCCTCAGTGACACTACAATGCACTGTCTGATGTGATACTGTAGTAGACGGTTGCATGGTTATAATTTTTTTCCTAATATTATCAATCTTACAAGTAAAGAAGTTCATAAAGTCATTACTGCTGTGCTGTTTACAAACATCAGAAGGTGAAGCTTTATTTTTGGTTAATTTAGCCACAGTATCGAATAAATACCTAGGGTTGTGTTTGTTTTCCTCTAAGAGAGTCGAGAAATAAGCAGATCTAGACGTTTTTAGGGCCTTTCTGTATGCAATCATGCTCTCTTTCCACGAAATGCGAAAAACTTCTAGTTTTGTTTTCTTCCAGCTGCGCTCCATTTTTCTGGCTGCTGTTTTAAGGGCCCGGGTGTGCTTGTTGTACCATGGCGTTGGACTATTTTCTTTAATCTTCTTTAAGCGCCGGGGAGCAACTGTGTCTAAAGTGCTGGAAAAGAGAGAGTCAATAGTTTCTGTTGCAACATCGAGTTCCTCTAGGCTATCTGGGATGCTGAGGAGATGAAACTGATGAGGAAGATTATTTACAAAGAAATCTTTAGTCGCAGCAGTGATAGTCCTGCCATATTTGAAGCGAGGGGACGGCTTTGCTGCCTTTGCTAAATTAAGTGTACATGATACTAGGTAATGATCTGAGATGTCATCGCTCTGCTGCAGAATTTCAATGGTATCAACATTTATTCCATGTGACAGTATTAGGTCTATCGTAGGATTACGGCGATGAGTGGGTCCTGACACGTGCTGCCTTACTCCAATAGAGTTTAGAATGTCTCTAAATGCCAATCCCAATGCGTCTTTTTCATTATCTACATGGATATTAAAATCACCAACAATTAGGACTTTATCTGCAGCCAGTACTAACTCTGATAGAAAATCAGCAAATTCTCTGGTAAAGTCTGTATGGTGCGCTGGTGGCCTGTATACAGTAGCCAACACAAATGTCAAACGGGATTTATCAATTTCACTACATAACGTTACATAAAGCACCAAAACTTCAAAGGAATTATATTTGAAACTAGACTTCTGAGTAATACCGAAGATATTATTATAAACACCTCCCCCTTTACCTTTCAGACGCGGCTCGTGTTTATAACAATAATCTTGGGGGGTGGACTCATTTAAAGTAATGTAATCGTCAGGTTTTAGCCAGGTTTCTGTCAAACACAGCACATCTAGGTTATGATCTGTAATCATATCATTAACAATAAGCGCTTTTGAGGAAAGGGATTGAATATTCAGCAGCCCGAGCTTTATCATTTGATCATCTGTATTATATCTGTTGTTTATTTGTTGGACATCAATTAAATTTTTACCGTTGAATGGTTTTGATGGTTTTTTGTATTTACTAATTCGTGGAACAGACACAGTCTCTATGTGATAATATCTAGGTGAAAGAGTCTCTATGTGCTGGGATTTATCTGACTTCTGTGACGTGAGACAGCTAGCAGGCGGTCGGGTAAGCCAGTCCGCCTGCTTCCTGACCTGGGCCCCAGTTAGTCAATGTTTAGCTCTAAGACTATGTGCCAACTTACTAGAGAGAAGAGCGGCACCATCCCAGGAAGGATGAATACCATCTTATTTCAACAGGTCAGGTCTGCCCCAAAAGCTTTTCCAATTGTCTATGAACCCTATGTTATTTTGCGGACACCACTTAGACAACCAGCCATTGAGTGATGATAGTCTGCTAAGTATCTCATCACTCCTTTTAACGGGGAGGGGACCAGAGCAAAAAACGTCATCTGCCATCGTACTTGCGAGTTTACACACCTCTTTAATGTTAATTTTGGTGATCTCTGACTGGCGAAGTCGAACATCATTTGTGCTGACGTGAATAATAATCTTAGAGAATTTACGATTAGCATTAGCCAGCACTTTTAAATTTGCTTTGATGTCAGGCGCTCTGGCTCCTGGTAAACATGTGACTATGGTGGCTGGTGTCTCTATTTTCACGTTCCGTGTAATAGAATCGCCAATAACTAGGGCACTTTCAACAGGATTCTCAGTGGGTGCATCACTGAGTGGGGAGAACCTGTTTGATGTTCTAATCGGAACGGAAGAGTGGTTATTCGCATCCAAAGCAGTGTCTAAAGCTGTTACATTCTCACTACTCTCAAATAAAGTCTGGATGCGTGTCTCTAATTCTGAAATCTTTTTCGTCAGCCTGACTATCTCCTTACATTTATCACATGTGAAGCCCTGTTCGCCAACGGAGAAAGATATACTAAACATGAAACATGCAGTGCAAGTGACAATGACAGGAGAAGAAGACATGGCTTACCGTATTTGTTGATTAATCCAACTTACCACAGTTGTTTGATGGAGTCTATTTACTAATCCAACTCACCACAGTTATTTAATGAACTCAGAAAACAAGAGACCCGAGTGCAGAGATGGCAAGCTAACAGGCTAGCGAAATGCTAACGCGTGATAGTGATTTAGATTAAAAGCTAGCGGTGTCAGATTTAATGTGGTAGGCAATATTGGACAATATATGGTGATGGGTAAATTATATTTAGCAGTTTAAATAACAGGGAATGATATCAAATAAAGATTCAAAAGCAAGCAAAGCACACGCGAGCACAGCAGTCAGCAGGACAAACAGGAGGCATTAATGTTAAAGTTTTTCTTGTATTTAACTCTTTAGGTATATTCTGTACTCCTTGGTGGTCAAATGTGACCATACACCTTAACTATTTTTCAATTAAATAAATGTTCTATATTTTAGTTCAATAATATTTATTTAATATTTTGAGGAGATCTTTTGGTACTAAATACTATTTGTGCAATAATTATGGTCCATTAGTGACCACGTAAAATAATATTTTTTTCTAATATTTTTATTATTTATATTACAATTAGTGTAGTATTAAGGTTAAAATAGGGTGAAGGGTTTTAAATTCCAATGCAAAGAGGCAAATTAGAGTCATTTTGTGGACGGAAAAATTATAATTTCCATTTGTAATGCCATGGTTAACCCACTAGCTGCCTGATTGGCTCTTTAATAAATATAGATGTATCCACTAGTCTGTTCATGAGTATTGCAGGTCACAACTGCTTATTTATTTTTAGGTTTTGCATTTGAATATATATTTAGACATGATCAAACACTAGATTTTTTTAAATGTGAAATTTAAGAAAGTTAATAACTTGCATCCTAATATATTTTTTTTAATGATACTCGTACAAGCACACACAAAGTGAATATTAATGAATGCAAGCAAATACTGCATTTAACCCAAGAAAAGTAGTGCTAAAAAAGGCAAAGTGCATTCAACAATTTTTTTTATATGTACAGTAGGCTATATAAATATGAATTGATACTGAATCAAGATCGAAATCGATATTTATGTCAATAAACCATGTGCTGATTAGCGTCTTTGAGCTAGGCTCAAAAGTATCTAAAATTGCCACGACCGAAACATGTGGTGACGTTTTAGTTCTGACATCATAGTTTTTTGGGTGTTATTCCATAAAATGTAGTTTTTATGTGTGTACAACTGTTCAGAACTGTGCTAGCTAACCATGTGCTAATTAGCATCTTTGAGCTAGGCTCAAACGTATCTAAAATTGTCACTACCGAAACAGTCACGACCCAAACATGTGGTGAAGTTTCGCTTAATTGTGACACCATTGTTTTTTGGGTGTTATCTCATAAAATATAGTTAATGTGTGCACAACTGTCCAGAACTGTGCTAGCTAACCATGTGCTGATTAGCATCTTTGAGCTAGGCTCAAAAGTATCTAAAATTGTCACTACCGAAACATTTTAGGCCTAGTAACATCTGGCAAAGGGACTACAAATGAAAACTAGCCTTCGGGCTAATTTGGGTACATTTACATTACTGAATGTTGTTTAATGCACACTGTCCCTTTTTTAAATAAATAAAAAATAAAACGTGTGGTGAAGTTTTGGTTGTGACATGACTATGTCTACACCGGACGCGAGTGGCAAAAGACAATATAACCCATTATAATCAGTAATGCTGTCTACACTGGAAGCGGCGCTACACGACAAATCCCCGACAGTAAACTGCTGCCTCGTTCTATTTACGACGTACTGACATAAAGGACACATGCTTTGCGGCGGTCACTTTGTCGCGTCCAGTGTAGACAGCCTTTAGCTGTTGCGGTGTGGCACGACGCAACGCGTCAACAGTCGCGCCCAGACACGGTGTGATTTTTTTTTTTGGTGTTATTCGATAAAATTTAGTTTTTATGTGTGTACAACTGTTCAGAACTGTGCTAGCTAACCATGTGCTGATTAGCATCTTTGAGCTAGGCCCAAAAGTATCTAAAATTGTCATGACAGAAATGTCATAATTGTTTTGGTAGTGAGAAAAGGGAACACATAATCCTTTATTTGGGGAAAATAAACAAAATGTTAGTACAGTTATGCAAATCATTAGTGTTTTAGTATGTTTTAGAGTAACCAAGCTCCTGTCTACTTATCAGAATTGCTGCATCCCAATACCCCTTCCAGAAGCTTAAGATCAAGTGACTGAAACCTCCTTCTAGTCCCACACTCATGACTCAAACGTAGAGGGGATCTATGGCACAACCTGCCCTTAGAGATCAGAGTGGCACCTTCCTTGACAATTTTTAAGTCTCTTTTAAAAACGCATTTGTTTTCTCTGGCATTTTGATTTTGTTTTTTGTCAATATCTTAAGTGCGTATATTTAGGGTTTGTATCTAGATGTTTTGTACTGCACTTTGGTCAGTCTTGCGGCTGTTTTTAAATGCGCTTTATAAATGAAATAAACTTGAAACTTAAAATTCTGTAATGTGATGTGGTAGCTACCAAAACATTACTACCACTACCGAAAATGTGCCGTCACGACCCAAACATGGGATGTTTTGTCAAAAATAAAGTATACTGAATTATCAACTAAGATGTTGTGATAGTGTTTGGTTTCAATGTATATTCAAACTAATGAATCCTTAACTTTGAAATCAGTATGATTAACTTTATGACTTTTACAAAGAAAGATTGGATTTAAAATACAACAAATCTCATAAATTACACTTGAAATATTGTTAAAATTTTAATTGTAATTGATTTACCTGTGATTTTTTTTAAATAAAATAGCAAAAAATATATTTACAAAGTAGATGTAATCAAAATCTTAATAGATAAATATAAGCCTTGTTAATAAATTATATATTATTGTGTTTCGGTAGTGACAAATTTGGGGAGAGGAAAAATATTCCAAAACTTTCTGAAAATACAATATGAGAATTAACTGCACAATTACTAGAAATGTGTACCTTAGATACTATGCAATTTGCATACAAACAAAAATTGCGGAAAAAGATCATTTTTTCAAGATGTTTCCAACTCTGACTTTAAACCAATTCTGTAGAATGGCCCATATATATATATATATATAAATAAATAATGAATGAACCCCTGAAAGTAAATGCAGCTCTTCTGACATCCACACTGTAGAATTATAAATCACGACAGCACATAAAATCTCAATCTCATTTGTTTTGTTCATGTAAACATTATGTCGAGTTTCATGTCCGCTCAGCATAAGCAGAATATTCATATTTCATAACATCAGTGTTAGCTTTTAGTTGCCAATTAGCAGATGCATCTCATCTGAAGTGCTGTAATTGCAGGGAAGCGTCCCGGGCGTGACCTGAGGTGAGTGTCCCGCTCAAGGGCACAGTGGGGATCACATCTACTTCAAACCGAAGGCCAAATCTCTCACCATTTACACAAAAACTGCATGTTCTGAGTTTATGTTTATGTATGATCATATACCTCTAAAAAATAAAACGACAGAAAACTTTAGTAATGTTACATCAGGGCAATGCGAACTACATTAGCATCAGCTAAATAAAAAATTTATATCCTATTTATATCTGGGAGTCTTTATTTCTCTTGATTGTCGAGCAGTTACACAGTCAGAAGGGACACAAATTCAATATTTATTCAGCGCTTTTGAACGGCCTCCGAAGGCTTTTGTTGGGTGATCTAATTAATGAAATAATATGTTTATTTTCTAGGTTTGGGTCCCCGAGAACAGTGACTGAGACTAAGAGAATATTTATTTCCTTTTGGGACTTTGGGCTTGTATTTATTTTTATTTTTACGCTGCCGGCTTTGTAGTTTGTGTGGCTTTTCCACAGAGAGCTGGAGCACATTTCAATATCTCCTGTGAGAATAGCCGTCGTTATTGTCTGCTCTCGTGAGCTAATGCTGCTCTCGGTTTATTAAGAAACCCTCCAGCAATGAGAGAGCACTTAGAGAGACGCGCACGCAGACTATTTAACAGCAAAATAAATAAAGTATAACAAGCAATACTTTAACGTGTTAATGTTACATATGTTACATGCTATTATAATTAATTACTAAATAAGAATTACAAGCTGCTTAAATAATTACACATTAATTACATGTTGTCCATGCACAGTACTTACACTGTGACATGAGCATTAATGGAAAATGTGACCATATGAACCCCATACTATAATAACCCTAAGTAGGCTATATTACTAAATAAGGTTGATCATTGAAAAATGAGAATGCGTTTATTATTATTATTTTAATTTTCCATGGCAAATACCCATGCATTCAATGCACACTTTTGTGTGTGATGGAGAGATGCATTGATATGTCATTATAAACCATCTGCACACGTGAGTGACACACACACACACACACACACACACAGATGAAACACTGCACTAATGGACCGGCGCTGTCGAGCTTGGCCGAAAGGCGGCGCTGTTGAGTTTTGAAACCGCATGTCCGCTCATGTGTAAGGGCTTCCCGACCACGTTTTGTGGGACAGTCGGGAAAAAAATCTAATAAATTAATATATTCACATTAAAACAACATAAAGACGCTTACTCTGTGGAAACCATATGGACATTTTAATTGGTTTAGTAGTTATATTTGTCATTAACATATTCGTTGTCTTAATTAATTGTCTTAATTAATGAATAATAATATTATATATTATATATAGGCTACTATAAAATAAATCATATATATATATATATATATATATATATATATATACATACTCCAATAATATCGTCCTTTAAACAGCATTGTTTTTGTATAGTTATAGTAATTGTAGATTATCTTTTAAAGATAGGTATTAATAATATCAGATAATATAAGTATGGTGTTTTCATTTCATACTATTAGGTTTTAAACACTGAATACAAACAAACACAATGAATGAAACGATGTGCAGAAGCTTTACCTGCTTTAAATACCAGAGAAAGAAAGAAAGAATCCCTGTCCATAAAGAGTTAAAGTGGTCGTTAAGCTGTGTGTCAGTTCTGACAGTTCGGAAAACTTTTGTTTCTTCTCTAGTATGTAAATTGACCCTCCGATTCAGCGAGCCTATTGGCTACGAGTCCGAGTCAATTTCGCATTTCAAACCTGACGTCAGGGCGGCTATAAAACTCAGCATTGCTTTTATACTCCTATGCTCGGTGATCCTTTAAAAACTCCACAACAAGCCCGGAGTACTTTTTTTCTCCCCCCAGCCAAGCATCCAATTGCCAATCACATACATGTTACGGTCTTCGTTTCAACGAAACTATTGAGAGAAAAAAAGAACCATGCAGTGTTAAATGTTCGCGACTCAAACGCGTCGACACTCGCGTACAAAGAGAGAGGAACTGGAGACGCGCGCGCTCCTGCGTCTGTGCGCGAGAGAGGCGAAAACGCGTCAATTTAAAAAATAAATCGGCGCTCGCGAACCCTTTTCTTTGCTTTTGAAGAATTAAATAAAGAAATCAAGCTGGCTCACGCTGTCTCGAACCCGACCACTCTGACAGCTGCTCTTCACCCCCTTTGGAGGACTGTCAACAGCAAAAGGATGGCATCAGAACTGGCAATGAGCAGCTCCGACCTGCCCACCAGTCCCCTGGCCATGGAATATGTTAATGACTTCGATCTGATGAAGTTTGAAGTGAAAAAGGAGCCGGTGGAGCCCGATCGCAGCATCAGCCAGTGCAGCCGCCTGATCGCCGGGGGATCCCTGTCTTCCACCCCGATGAGCACGCCTTGCAGCTCGGTTCCCCCTTCCCCAAGCTTCTCGGCGCCCAGTCCGGGCTCCGGGAGCGAGCAGAAGGCGCACCTGGAGGATTTTTACTGGATGACCGGCTACCAACAGCAGCTCAACCCGGAGGCTTTGGGCTTCAGCCCCGAGGACGCAGTGGAGGCGCTGATCAACAGCAGTCACCAGCTCCAGAGCTTCGACGGCTATGCTAGAGGGCAGCAGTTCAGCAGCGCAGCCGGGCCGGGAGGCGCCATGGCCGGCGAGGAGATGGGATCCGCCGCGGCGGTGGTCTCCGCGGTCATCGCCGCCGCAGCAGCCCAGAACGGCGCACCGCACCACCACCACCATCACCACCACCACCCGGCCGGCCACCATGCGACGCCCGGGGTGCAGTCCAACGGCAACTCCGTCAGCCACCAGCACATGCACCTGGACGATCGCTTCTCGGACGAGCAGTTGGTGACCATGTCCGTGCGCGAGCTCAACCGACAGCTCCGGGGGGTCAGCAAAGAGGAGGTCATCCGGCTCAAACAGAAGAGGAGAACCCTCAAAAACAGAGGCTACGCGCAGTCGTGTCGCTACAAGCGGGTCCAGCAGAGGCACGTGCTGGAGGGCGAGAAGACCCAGCTCATGCAGCAGGTGGACCACCTCAAGCAAGAGATCTCCAGACTGGTGCGCGAGCGGGACGCGTACAAAGAGAAGTACGAGAAGCTCATCAGCAGCGGCTTCCGAGAAAACGGCTCGAGCAGCGACAACAACCCGTCGTCCCCGGAGTTTTTCATGTGAGTTTATCGGCACTTAATAGAGCGGCAAAAGTTCCGCACGCGCTTTATTCTCGCTGTGCTGGATTGGGCGCGCGCGCGGGGCAGTAACTCCTTTTGTTGTTGTTGTTGTTGCAAAATTTAGATAACGGAGTGCATTGTATAAATTTAACCCAATAATGAAGAAATCAAGCTTTTAGAGTTTAGCCTGCATCACTTTTGGACAATTTTCACCTCCATGTTTCTGTTGAAGCTGTAATACTTTGATTTGATTGTCCCGTGCCTCGTCTTGCGTAACTTTTAAGTTCACATTTTTTGTAAAAAGTTCAAGTGACATGCTGGTTACATGAGTGCACGAGCACAGCCGAGCTTCTTCCCTGCGCGAGACTGACATTCTCCATCACATGTTGTGTGTGTCGTTGTGCACAAGTCATTTTAATGATGTATTTATTTGTGTATCAGACATGCTGGTCATGTTGTTTCCTTCACCTGAACTGAATCATTCTCTCATTGTCTGGTCCTGAACACTTTTTTGGGACTGTGAGCAAAAAAGTGTGTGACATCTTTCCATCCCTTACATTAAACATCATTTTTGTACTACACTTTCAGCGATGAAACCTGTGGATTCTGTATGATTATCCTTTTTTCGGATGAAGAGACATTATTTCTTAAACCCCTGAAAAAATTGTAACTTGATACACTTAAGACTGTGAGAAAAAATTCAATCTGACTCAACATATTGCTTGAGATAAAATATGGGACATAAATGAGCGATTTCAAACTGTTCAATGGACTAAAGTGTTTATAATTATTCTCATTAAAGAGAGGAATATTGCATCAATGATGAATGAAGAGTTTGTCTTGGCACGCGTTTGAAATACTGCACTTAAAACCAACTATAAATCAAATTATCACATTACAGCATATTTAAATATTTTGGAGCTCCTTGCATCAGGTGGGACATAAAACCTTTCATAAACTTAATAATACGCGTGCAGCCTAACATATGTTTTATTATTTGATATCGATTATTTGACAAACATGGACTGGAGCATCGTTATAGTTCATCAATAAATGTTAAACATGTAAAATCAAATGTCCTCGTGTTATTTATTACAGCACGCCTAAAATTATTTAATATCACACGCTGATTGGGAAATTATTATTATTATTATTTTTTTTTTAATGCATGATAGTTTTGAGGAAAGTTGATTTCACTTGTTGCCGCGTGACTCGCTCGAGTTTCCAGGAGAAAATATTCTTTTATTAAATCAGATTTACTTAAAATGCAATTAAATAAAGATAACATTTTCTAAAGATAATTCTTTTTATTTGAAAGAAGCAAACATAACATTGCATCCAGCAGCATTTTCTTGATAAAGGCGCTAACCTTGTTTGCACGCGCTATTTATATATTTCAATAATTCACTTAAGACAAATTCCATATATTAATTAAAAAAAAATACTCATTTACAAAATCAAACCGTATTTTTAATAGCACTTGATCTGAGGGGGAAATAAGACTTCCCCCCCCCCCTCTCCGTTTTTAAAATATCTTTCTGTTCACCTGCTCCGCAAAAACAAAATCTCTCATTTCGCCCAGTTTAAACTCGTCTTATCACACACACACTCAGTTTAGTTTCGCTGCCCGTGTTAATCATTAATTTAGGGAGAGTTTACACTTGCTTAAACTATCATTTCAATAACTGGAATATTCCGCAACAGATTCGCCTCTAAATCTGCATTTAAAACGAACTGGTCGATAAATTATGATTAAGTTATGATTAATAAACTTGAACAATTAATAACCCTTATTTCTCACCCTTGATTACCAGTCAGGCCCATTAGGTAACTAGTTAAAAATTTCAGTTTGCTTAGAGTGAACAAATGAGTTTCTAATAAATTCATAAGCTTATGATTTCACATTGTCTGATGCATAACCTCCACTCCTGTCATCCAACAAGAAGATTTCAAACAGCTAACCAAACTCAAATCTTCCTTTCTTGATGTCTTTATGCCAATCATTCCTCCTCTCAGGCCATCACTATTATCAACCCACAAATAATTAGAAGAGTGTCTTGAGCTTCCTATCTCATTGTGACAGCAAACAGGATGTGGGCGCACAGCTGGAAAGAAAGTGAAGAGAAGTGTGTGTGGGACGGCTGAATTTAGGGCGTTTGGTGAAAAGGTAGTGGCTCATCAGCACAATGATCATTTGAATCTCAAACGGATGACGCACAGACCCTTAAACACACCGCGTTCCTTCATGTGACCGGCTCTGAGCTCAGGGAAATAAGCACAATGATTTCCTGCATGATTAATAGTGGAGAAAAGACCTTGTTTCTGCTCCTTTAAATTGATGAATCATTGGTGATTTTCCCCAGCTGGGGTTGGACTGCGTTTACGCCGCCTGTAATTTATGGCTTTTCTGTTTGATGAGGTCAAAACGCAAAACTAGTTAATGCCATCCGCGTTACACCGCAGAACTTAAGACACACACAGCAGGTGCAGAGAGATTTGGTTTAAAAAAGTGTATTTGAATTATTTAGCTTTTTTGCTCACACAGAATGTGACACTTTTGGTGTGTGCTTCAGAAAATTACAACTGTTTCAAATAATGTCATGCGTCACAAATTGATCACATGAATTTGTACCGATCCAACTATTTAAAACTCTCACTTTATCTTGTTTTTCCTGAGGCGAATCAGAAACCAGTATTATCAGACACAATCAAACATTTAATGATGTACTGAAACGCATCCTGTTGAGCAGCTTCTGATGAAACACCATGTGCAGAGCAAACATGTCATTTCAGCTTGAGAATGAAGTCAGTGGATTTCATTACACACACAGTGTATATTTTCACACCGCGACTCCATAACCGACATGCATCTAGCACGAATCACCAAAACACACGCACAGAAACACACACACACACACACACACACACACACACACACACACACACGCATACACAGAAACACACACACATGCACACACAGAAACACACACACACAGACAGAAACACACACACATATGCACACACACAGACAGAAACACACACATGCACAGAAACACGCACAAAAACACACGCATGCACAGAAACACACGCATGCACAGAAACACACATGCATGAACAAAAACACACTCTCATACACACATGCATGCACAGAAACACACACACTCATACAAACACATGCATGCTCACACACACACACTCATACACACATGCATGCACAGAAACACACACACAGACACACACACACACGCACAGAAACACACACACGCAATCACAGAAACACAAACACACATGCATGCAAAAAAACACTCTCATACACACACATGCATGCACAGAAACACACACACTCTCATACACACACATGCTCATACAAACACACGCACACACACACACACATGCATGCATGCACAAAAACACACACACACACGCACAGAAACACACACATGCATGCACAGAAACACACACACATACACATGCATGCACAGAAACACACACACTCATAAACATGCATGCACAGAAACACACACACACATACGCATGCATGCACAGAAACACACACACACATACGCATGCATGCACAGAAACACACACACACACACACAAATACTGAAACGAACACACACACACAAATACTGAAACGAACACACACAAACTGCATACACACAGCAATTCCTCTTAATTCAATCAGCAGTGGCGTATTGACACCATATGTGCCCTAATCATTGGTTGCGGGCGATCCTGATTAGGTTATTACAGATAATATAGTTGTCTTCTGTCACAATATCGGCCCTTTGCATCCGAGGTCAACAATAGGAAATCACAGTTCAACTCATGCATATTGACATTTCAATCATTTACATACAGCAGCGTTACAGGCTAATATCTTTAATCATATCAGACATTGTCTCTGTTGGGAGTCCGTGTTTAGCTTGGCAGGCTTTTTTTTTTTTTTTTGAACCGCTCAGAGTGATTTTCTCACAGCGTAGATTAAAAATGATCGTCGTAACTGCAAGGCCTCGCGCAAAGAAATACGCCAGTGTCACGCTAGAGTCGCCTGTGTTGACAAAATAACTGGAACAAATGCATTCTGGGAAATTTATTGAAATAAAGTAGCTATAGTTATTACAACTACATATAAAATATATATATACTGTTTTTTTTTTAATATTTAACTGATAATCAAGGTCTTATCAAAAGTAAAAAAGTTAAAGAAAATTAAATAGCATAATTTCAAATTACATTTCATATCTATTTTCCCTTTTTCCTTACACGTTTCCTTCCAAAGACATTTTGTGTTTTGTACACAGTGGCGTTTTTCATTCCGAGGCACAAAAACAAGCTCTGTGCCGTTGGATCCGAGCTCATCTGCATCTCTCCACGCTAAACATTTCCATTTAGAGTGATTTAGAGGAGGGAGTTTATGTCCCTGCCATGTGCGTCCATCATCCGCCGACCCCTCTCTGCCTCTGTAAACCTGAGTTATAGAGCAGCTATTTCAAAAGATAATAATTTAACTTTCCCTCCACCGTTACACGGAGGAAATGGATGTGTTTGTG
Organism: Coreius guichenoti; assembly: GCA_039654105.1. Classification (NCBI taxonomy): domain Eukaryota; kingdom Metazoa; phylum Chordata; class Actinopteri; order Cypriniformes; family Gobionidae; genus Coreius; species Coreius guichenoti. The sequence continues at coordinate 29,698,091 of CM077191.1, forward strand.
CTGATTGCCTGAGGTTTGAAGCTTTCCTCGTAGTAAAAGAGATGCCACGCGTGATGCTGGTGTTTGTTTTGGAGAATCAGCCATGCGTTAGATCGTTCTGGGTGTTAAAGGCAGAGTTCAACAAAAATAATAACATCAAATATATAATAGAGCCACAATAAAATAAATTAAATAGTGCTGTCAAATCGATTAATCATGATTAATCGCATCCAATATAAAAGTTTGTGTTTACATAATATATGTGTGTGTGCTGTGCATATATAATATAAATTATATAAATATATATACAGTGTATACATGCAAATCTTTCTTAAATATATATAAATTAATGAGTGTGTATTTATATATACATAATAATTATGCACAGCACACACATATATTATGTAAACAAACTTTTATTTTGGATGCGATTAATCGATTTGACAGCACTAAAATAAATAGGGAATAAAAAAATTACTATAAAAGGAAATGAGAAGGAAAGATTTAGTAGAAGGTTTCACTGTATGCTCTTTTACATACAGTAAAAGTGGATGCTTCAAAAAGTAAAAAAAAAAAAAAAAAAATTCATAAAAGTATCAAAATAATAATATAGTTGACTTCTGTCACAATGACAATGACAGATCAATGACAATTCAACTCATGCATATTGACATTTCAATCATTTACACACTGCAGAGTTGCATTATTTTTCATTAATTTATTGTTATTTATCAACTATACCTTAATGTCTCACACTCAATGTCTAAAGCATGGCTGATTAAAACAGTTTTGTGCATATTTTCTGAGTCTTATTAAGCTAAATAGCTTTGTTTGTAAAACATCAGAGAATCGTAATGTTTACCTGAACTATCCCGTTAATTGCAAAAGAATGAGCGAGTTTAAGGAAGACGAGTGTGTGTGTGTGTTGGTACTGTAGGTATTGGCCTTGTGCCCATCCTGTGTTATACCTGCATCTCAATGAAGCTGGCAAGGTGATTTACTGGCAAGGTGTCTCAGCTGCAGTCTCTCGCGCTCTCTCTCTTTAACCAGCGAGTCAAAGCGACATTGATCTCTCAGCCAGGCAAGGTGACCTACAGAGCACCACTTCCCAAGTCTTTCTTTTCTCGTCTTCATCTCTTTTTTCCCTGGTGGAGTCAGTGGCGGGCCGTGACCCCGGCGAGTGATGTCATGTCCTGTGGCAGAGAGCACAGCAGTGAGGTGAATATGAAAACAAAAGCAAGTCCTTGAGCCGCTCTGTGCCACTCGTATCAATAAAGAGCCTTCACAATGTCCCGTTTCACACCCTTGTGAACCACTCATCTTAAAGGGAAAGCGCAGCCAAAAATGAAAATTTTGTCACTCATGCGTATTCACCTCAAAACGTTTCTCTCTCTTTTCATTTGTTAAAGTCGACATGAAAGGGATGTTGTCGTCTTTTCTTCCTTATTATGCCGTATATTTGAGTGAAACTCTTCTCAAAGGAGAGCAAATGTAGGGCGGGGCTTGATTTTGTCTGTGGGGAATTGATTGGATGGTTGTGGTTTGCGATTGGTGGATCTCATGTGAGTGACAGGTGGCCCCGCCCTTCAAGATTCAAGATTACCAGGAACATGAATTTAAAACTTTAATGCACTGATAAATCATTTATAATACAATACTACAACATTACACAAAAAAAAAAATTTGATTTCATGGTGACTTTAATGATTTTCTCCATCGAATATAAAAACATATCCAGTGGATGGAGACTTTGTTTCCAAAAAGGATAAATGCAAAGCAAACAAATTTAAAACAATATAAAAGGAATAGTTCACAAAAAATTAATAAATAAATAAATACAACGCATGCTCAGTGGAAAAACGTGCCTCTACCTACACTTCCATACTTTCACATTCAAATCACAGCTGAAAGGAACACCAGTGGAAGTAAAACAACAACATTTATTCATTTTCACACAAATTATGATAACAGATGAATATTGATTTAATAAAGACTTATTTTCGCATGGTTTCTTGCCCAATACTATAACATCAAAACAATTTTACCATTGATCATGATTTGCAAACTAATACATTATAAAATACAGTTTATCTGGTACAGCATTGCAATTGAAAGGAGTAACGTATGGAGGACGAAACCTGCAAAAACAATAAATACATAAATATGCAAATAAATAAATAAAGCCACAAAATTCTACACAAATATATAAATATGCAAATAAATGCATAAATCCACATATTACTGCATAAATAAATATATAAATAATTAAATGTGCGTGGAGATAAATAATTAAATAAATAAAACGAATGTTGGGGGAAATAAAAAAAATGTTAAAGGAAACGCTAAACTGAAAGTTGTCCTTTTTATGTATTTATTTGCACACACACACACACACACACACACACATACATACATATATATAGAGAGAGAGAGAATTTTGTGGATTTATTTATTTGTTTGCGTATTTATTTATTTATTGTTTTTGCAGGTTTCATCCTCCATAGTAACGACACTTGTGAGCAATCTAAAATGGCAGAGTTGCTTCAGCCAATACGTTTTTATGCTGCTATCGGTTGGGTTTGGTGAAGGTGGTAGCCTACGTTATTTTCAAAAGATGGACCACTTTTAGAAAAGCTCACCAGACATTTCATATCCGAACTGCAGCGATACACACAACAAACCACCATGATAAAACGTTTCCACATTCATGTCCATCTGTTTGGGATTATACTGAACGTTTTTAGCACCACTTACTGGTCGTTTCGATTTAAAAAGTGCCGCGAAACATGCAGGAAGCAACGCAATATGCATGTTTTTTTCTGTGAACCCTTGTTGAGGGAGGAAAAAGACAAAGAAAGAAAATCCTTATTAATTTATCACTCACGTGTTGTTCAATATTGTTTTCTTTCTTCCGTGAAACACAATGGAGATCTAACCGTCTGTTTTCCACACAACAAACTTGTTTCAAATGTGGCGCGTTTGACTTTGCAAACAAGAATCGACGACGCCTAGCTGCGCGCGAGCAAAGAAGGGGTCACGTGTGTCGTGAACGCGCCGCGGCAGGTGGACTTGTTTGGGTGAGCTGTTTTCTCTGTTTTTAACACATCCTGAGGGAGAGATTGTACAGGATAGATGTTTCCGTTTGCTCTCTAATCTTTCTGGAGATATTTTACTCTAATAGAATTTGCTCTAAACACTGGTGTCACGCGCAGAGTATGTGTCTGCGAGGTCAAAGTTCACCCAGCCTGTCCCGCAGTGATTACCGAGCAGAATGAATGGCTGTGTGAACCGAACTGGGTCGAGGGATTTAACAGGCTGTTTTCTGTGGCTTCACCGGTCTGTAGGGAACACGTGGCAGAACGAGTGCTAACTTTAACTCTGTTTAACATAAGCACTACACCTGAGCCTATATAAGAAGGGAAAGTGTCACTTACACTGCGGGTTCTCTCTGTTAACTGTGTCTGATGAATTGTTGAGTATTTATGCTTATTTTATAGTAATTATTTTTTATCTTTCTGTCTTTTGCACATTTTGTTCATCATGGAAGGACATCGCGAAAGTTTCTACACCTGTGATACGACCTCTGATCCCTGCCCTTTGCCCCTGCAGTCTAAGGTAAGAGCAAAGATTTGGATTCTGTGCTGACCAACATTATTATAATCCTTATTTATGAATATAATAGTATATGTACTAGTATAATAATAATAATAGTGGATTTTTCTATATAAATAAATCAAGTTTTCAAAATCTTTTCTGCAGTTCAGAAATTGAACATAGTATTGTTTAAAAAGAACAAAAGTGAAGTAAAATACATTTTACATGAAACTTGTTTTTTATAATAAAAAAAAATTATACATAATACATAAAGGAATATTGAACCCATATTAAACATTGTGCATATTTCTATCTTAATTCATGTGGTTTTAATTACTATTATTAACTATTATTCCAATTATAATTTTGTAATGATCATTTTCATGTTTGATTATTTAAATAGTACCTACTTATGATGTGCGGTGTATGTGACGTGCTTTATTCTCACGCAGTTATATTCTCATATATACAGTAGCATATATATTTATTATATAGCATTGTTAGCAGTTGACTAACCAGCATTACTGACTAGCAGGCATGGTAGAAATAAAGAAAGGCTAGTTTCTGATGTTTGGAGGTTTGTTGGTTTGTTGGTGGTCCCAGTGTGACTTCTGCGAGTTTGTTTTCAGGAGTGTTATTGATCTTGTCACTGGTTATCCCAACATACAGTAAAACTGACTGGCCTAATATTATACACCTGTGAAACTCTGACTTTGAGTTTAACTCATGTTTTCAAAGGCTCATCAATTGGCCAAAGCTTGTTTTGCTGTTAATCTACTGCTGAAACGGTTTTGTGAAGGTTTATTTTAAGGATTAGGTTAAGTTATGGTAATTATCATAAGTTTCCTATGAAAACCGTTGCATTGCGTCGATAAAACTAATATGGCCTTGTGTGTGAGTGAGAACGTGTGTGCATGAGCAACCCTCTACGTACACCTTGGCAATAGAACCGCCATTGGCTAGTAAATTTTTTTAAATTTGCCAGACTGATATAGCTACTAATTTATATATAATTATTAGTGCTGTCAAACGATTAATTACATTATATGTGTGTGTACTGTGTATAATTATTATGTATATTTAAATACACACACATACATACATGCATATATTTAAGAAAAATGTGTTATATTTATATATAAAATATTCATATAATAAATGTTATATATTTTATATTTTATATATATATATATATATATATATATATATATATATGCATGCAAATATTTCTTAAATATATACATGAATGTGTGTGTATTTATATATAATAATTATACACAGTACACACACATAGGTACACATAATACACATATTATAAAAACATGAACTTTTATTTTGGATTAATCACTAATATATATATATATATATATATATATATATATATATATATATATATATATATATATATATATATATGATTCCACCCAATCAAGCATTATATTATGTTATTATGATTATCAAGCACTATTTAATGACAGAACATTAGTAATTAGAACTAAAACTTAACCATGTAATCATGTATGAATGCATATTTGTCATTTTAACTGAACTTAGGACTGGTGGTGGTGCTCATTCAGTGTTTCTGTAAAAAAAAAATAGATAATTATTATTATTAAAAGATAATAATACTACTACTAATTCTACTATTAATAATAATATACAACGCACTAAGAAATGATGAACTGCTGGGTTCATGAATGTTAATCACGCTGTCTGCGTTCGCTCGAACTGATTTGCTGAAAACAAAACAGGGACGGTAATAGATGAGCACCAGCCAATGAGATTGCCGTTTGCGCATTAGTGCCGCCCACTACCGGAGAAACCAGCATATCTTCTGCTTGTTCTTAAAAGCTGAATAATTCCAAATGAACTCCGTTGTTTTGACAGTAAAATACAACAAAGCATATCGTTTACATGTAGCGCGTCGATTCTGCGTGGTATTTAAAACTTTCTCTCTTTGCGTGTGTAAGAAACAGCGCTCTCAGCAAAGCGACGGCGAGTTGTGCGCCGTCACACTAGAGTTTACGGTACGTCAAATACACACAGGTATGCTACGCATCCGTTGAGCTGAACTGAAATAAACAGATCGCTTGACGGAGAGCGAAAATCTATGCTAAACTTATTCTTAGCCTCTAACACACACACTGGCGAGTAAATGCTTAGATTTTACTCACCAATGGCTAATGATAGATATTATTTGGTCGCCCAGAGTGAAGATTTACTCGCATTGTAGAGGGTTGATGAGTGTGTGCATGAGTGTGCGTTTGTGTGTGCGTGAGTGTGTGTGTGTGCGTGCATGCATGCATGTGCGTGACTGTGTGTGTGAGTGCGTTTTTGTATGTGCGAGTGTGTGTAAGAGTAAGTATGTGTTTGAGTGTGTGCACGTGCGTGACTGTGCGTGAGAGTGAGCGTGTGTGTTTGTGTGTGTGCGCGGGTGAGGGTGTGTATGTGTGTTGTGCGTGCATGCGTGAGTGTGTGCGCGTGAGGGTGAGGGTGTGCATGTGTGTGCTTGTTCTAGTTAGCTGAGGGTGAATCTGATAGGACAGTATCGATGTTCTGTGTTGATTCTCCAGAAGTAAACCACACATTTCCGGTGTAATGAAACACACAGGTGAGGTCACAATCAGGGCACAGAAAATGCACGTCTGTTTGTCTTATGTTCGTATGGAGAAACTTGCATTCGTGTCATAGGTGGGGTGTTGTTACATTAGCGATTGTGAAAAGTGGTTTTGATTTTGTCACTTGTTTTTTTTAAATGTTTTTTTTTTTTTTTACAACCGTCGCTGCACGCATAAATTCTTTCTCTATCCTCATCCCATCCGCTGTCTAAATGTGTGTGTTGGTATGTTGAATGTAACCAAAGCCAGTAAGGATATGAGTTATATTTAGCTGCACCTCCTGAAGACACCCGTGTGGATAAAAATACACCCAGACTCAAGGAGAACCGGTCCTGTGCGTCCCGCGCTCTTCCCCGCTGACCTACGGGCCGAATAAACCTCCCGCACGCACTCATCACAGCTACAGCAAACACCAGGACGCAAACTAATAATAGGAAAACTTCACTGCGCTGTGGGTTTTAGCACGTTTAAAGATCTCTTCATTCTGTGTCTTTATATTTATGAGATTATTAATGTTGTTTTTGTAGGATTCCTCTGATCAAAGCGCATATATTTCCACCAGAACGCAGCACTCATAGTCATTAATGCTTCCTGTAGCCTGTAGCATCCGTCCTCTCTCTCTCTCTCCTTCTACCGCCGTCCGTGTTTTCTTCTCGTTTTCCGCCCCTGGTCTTTCCTCTAACATTCTCTCTGTAGCGTTTAATGTCTGGTGTTTAATTAAACCTTGTAGTAATCCACAGTTGAATAGCAATAGAGAAAGAGTTGTTTTTGGGTCAGTGTCTTTTTTTCCCACCCTTTTTATAGATATATAAATGGATGGATGGATGGATGAAATGATAGATGGATGGAATGATAGATTGATGGAAGGATGGATGGATGGATGAAATGATAGATGGATGGAATGATAGATTGATGGAAGGATGGATGGATGGATGGATGGATGAAATGATAGATGGATGGAATGATAGATAGATGGAGGGATGGCTGGAATGATGGATGGAATGATGGAAGGATGGATGGATGAAATGATAGATGGATGGAATGATGGAGGGATGGCTGGAATGATGGATGGATGGAATGATGGATGGATGCAATGATGGATGGATGCAAGGATGGATGGATGGATGCAATGATGGATGGAATGATAGATGGTTTGATGGATGGATGGATGCAATGATGGATGGAATGATAGATGGTTTGATGGATGGATGGATGCAATGATGGATGCATGCAATGATGGATGGATGGATGGATGCATGCAATGATGGATGGAATGATAGAATGTTTAATGGAAGGAATAATAGATAGATGGATAAATTAAAAAATTCATGATATTTATATAAATACGTTTTAACATAAAACACATGTCCAATATTCATAATATATATTTTTATTTATTACTTTTTACATATTTAAAAGGTTTATTTAAATTTTGAATTATGTATTCATATATTTTAATTAGTAAATGTTTTCTAAACATTTATTTGCAATAATAAAAAGGTTTTCAAAAATGTGTGGAACTAACATAAATACAAATATTACATTTACTTCAGCTTACATTAAGTACAATCAACTCGGCTGTGTAAGTCATTTCAACTTAAATTACATTAAACTGACTAAAAACTAAGTTGAATCTCGTTTAACTTAAAACAAGTTGAAAACTGCTTAACTTATTTTGATGAGTTAAAGTAATGTAAATGATTTATTGATCATATTTTTACAGTGAGAACTTTAGGATCATATATTTTCATATGATGATGTGTAGAGATGTGTGTGTGTGTGACTGTGTTTTACGGGCTGGTATGACAGTGTTTGACAGTGTTTTAGAGACTGTGGTCTGTTGTCTGGTCAGTTCATCCTGTCGTCTCTGGACCGGCTGCAGGGATGAATGTGTCTGTGACAGACGTGGCATCCATAACCCTCTCTCCTCCTCTCTTTTATTCCTGTATTCCTCGCGGTGGATGCGATGGCATATATTTTCCCAGGGCCGCGGCGCAGGAACAGGGTGCCTCTTCGCCTCCTTGTTAGCTTGACAAATAACTTCTGTGGGCAGAAAGTGCTGAATTTTATCTTTCGATGTCTATTTTCTGCCGGCTGACATTAATTTTGCGAGCTCTGCGGGAACTATCAGAAATAAATAAATAAGGCGTTAGCAGGGCTGAGGCTGTTCCTGAACATGCATGCGTTCACGCCTCGGATCTTGTGTTTGAGCTCATAATATACAGGTTAAACACATCTTAGCACACATTCTTGCATGATTAATATCTTTCAAAGATCAGTCTAATCTGAATTAATCAATGAACTAATTCTAGTCTTTTAGATAGATAGATAGATACTTTATTTATCCCGACAGGGGAAATTCAAGTGTCCAGTAGCATTCCATACACATAAGCACAATAAGAGCAAGATGTAAGAACAAGTAAAACAATACACACTCACACAAACTAATAACCAATAATAATCAATAAATAAGTTAAAAGTTACTACCAATAGTACTAAAATGCACATTAACAAGATTCACTGTACAGTCTTATAGCAGCTGGTATAAATGATCTCCTGAATCGCTCAGTCCTACAGCACAGGGAGAGGAGCCTGTCACTACGGTTGCTCTTCTGAGCCATTAGAAAGTCATGCAAAGGATGCCTGCTGTTGTTGAGGATGGCCTGCGTCATGCTCCTCATTCTCCTCTCTACCAAAGCTCCCACTGAGTCCACGCCCCTCCCCATGACTGACACACATTCTGTGATCAGTTTATCCAGTCGATTACTGTCTGTGACAGTCAGGCAGTTCCCCCAGCACACAACACCAAAAAATATAGCACTGGCCACAACAGATTGATAAAAAAGGTGCAACATATCATTACAGGCATCAATGCATATAAAAATGTACTTAAATTAAAATATTAATTAATAAATTAAGCAAAAATTGTAATGATTGATTAACATTTATGCTAGTTTACACCAGTAACAAATTTAATAAATGAATACTTTATTAACTTTAAATGCATAAATATTTGACAGGAATATTATGGTAAACTAAAGCTAAAACCATAAAAAATAATTAAATAAAGATCAACTAAAAAATTTAAAATAAAATAAAATAATAAACTTCATCTAGTTGCCAAAGCAACATTTCTCATTTTTGTTTAGTTTGTTGAAATACTAAAATAACTAAAACCAAATAAACTACTAATTAATTAAAACTGTATAGATTTATTTAAAAACAAAACTAATATAAATGAGAAAACAATACATTTACAAAAACTTTAACTAAAATGAAAACAGAAAATATAAAAGTCTAATTCAAAATCTGAACAAAAACTATACTAGTTTATTAATGATACTAAAATAACACTGATATTTGGCAGGATTATGTTTAATTTTGATATTGGATCATGAAATCTGGTCATAATTCAAATTAATTTGATAAATTAAAATTCATAATTGATTGTGGTAGTATTCTTCATTATTTTCAAAAAAGACAAATGACACAAAAGTTTATGTTGATGGCAATGTCATTTATACTGTAATGGAATATTGACAAAAAATATTATCCACAGGCTCAAAACTTGTATTTTGGATATGAATATCTAAAATGAAATGACATTTTTTTTACACATTTTCAAATTCTCTGAATGTATTGCGATGCATTGATGTGAAAAACCCCCCAAAATCTGTCAGTATGGCTTGCTCTTAGAAATCCAATATCCGCACTGGCTCGGGCTCAGCCTGTAAGTGCTTGTTTAAATTTTCATGTCAGGAAGTGCAACGGAGCCGTTAAGGCGAGCGAGGGGCTTGTGAACGCTTTAAAAAGCGTGTTTAAAATGTTTTACAGCTATTTTAAAGGCTTGTTGCAGTTGCATCCTCACAGAGAGGCCTGAGTTTACTGTCGCTGTGCGTTATTAGCAGATACGCTCATTGTCCTGACCGACCCGAAGCTCGCCACCTCCGATTCAGCAGGGACAGAGCTCCCAGAATGCACCACAGCTCACATGCAGTAGCTAAATTGCAGTCAGCCTGGCATTCAGCTCCTGAATTTCACACTTCTGTAAGTCATTATGGTCAGGAAATATGAGGCAAAGACAATAGATCATCAGAGCAGCGACACACTCCACACTAGCTCTGTTGCCTAGATAGGCAGCGTACTAACTGTCTTGGACCCTAAAGTCGACAAATAGTGTTCCTCGTGCAAGTGCATAAGTGACTGGACGGTCAGCAATGCTAACACACATAGTCGATTTTTTTCAAATTAGATTCAGCTATTTTAGTGATTCTCTGCAGTTTTTAAAGAAATAGGAGTATATTTGTAGTCAACATTATGAGCTTCGACTGTCCTGCAATGCATTCTGGGATTGCCGTCTCTGTTTTAAATGCATCTTAGATGGCAGCATGATTGTGCTGCTCATGTTTCAGCTTTAAAATGCTGTGTCTGCCCTTGTGAGGAAGTGTGCTTGCTTGTGTTGAATGCGCACTTGTAGTGTACTTCACATCTTAGTATCTAAAGTATATTTAAAAAAAATAATATATTAATGAAAAGGGCACAGTGTAATAATGTTTAATTAAGTGTTACTTTTAAGTGCGTTTTAAATGAGCAGGTTTTTGTCTTGTTTTCAAGTGCACTTATTCTGAATAAGTTGTGGACTAACATACTAAATCACATACTAAAAGTGCTTGATTATTATTTTAACTGTAGTGTTACTTTTAAAGATAATATATTTTAATTACACTAAATTGCAATTCCATCATTAATGTGTAATATTTAAATATATGACATACGTTTCAATAGAATTTAGGTATATTTTAGTTTATCATACTGTACACTTAACCATATTTCAAAGACAATAGATGTAATTATGAAATGACGTATGAAGATGTACTTAAAAGTAATCGCATCTAATTAAATTCTTAACTTTAAATTATTGCATTTCATGTAAATTTTACGAGGTGGCTAATTCGTGCGAATCTGTATGACCTTAGTCGTACGAATTGGTACGATTTTTGCTAAATCGTACGTATTTGACGAGTTGGTCAATTCGTATGGTTTCGTATGAATGACCTAACCTCAAACCCCGCCCCTAAACCTACCCATCACTGCAGTATAGACAAATCCTACAAATCGGTCGTGAGATAGCGTTGATTAGATCCCACCAACAGAGACTTCCACAGAAGATAATGTACGTGTTTTAATATTTAGACACTTCTGTTATTGATTGCTATCAGGATGTGAAGAGTTTCAACCAGTATAACAAACAGTGTTTATGAAAAACATTGCCAAGAGCTAAACTTGTAGAAGACGTTTTAATTTATTATATATATATATATATTTACATTTGAATTTCAAAGTGTGCAATCATGGAAGCTTGTTTCCGCCACTGAATAAAAAAATTTAAAAAGGTTATTGCGACTTTTAATCTCGCAAATCTGACTTTGTTCCTCAGAATTGCGAGATATAAAATTATAATTGAAAAAAGTTAACTGCGAGATAAAAATGCGAGAAAAATGCAATTCATAAATACAATGTCTAGAATACACATTTTCTATTCTGATTTCTGTGATGATCATGGTTTTAAATGAACTAATTAAACTTAATTTAAAAGCTCTATATATATATATATATATATATATATATAATTGGTGGACAATGGTGAATAATATATACATATAACCATTTTATATTTAAAAACCTTTTAAAACATAAGAGCTGAAACATATTTCAATTTTGATTTCATGCTGAGGCCTGAAACCCCAGTGATGTGTCTTTAGTCCACACAGCCATTAAAAACCCTCATCTTCCGCAATCCCACAATCCCCTGCTGCTCCACTCCGGGCTCTCAGTGTGACGTCTCTACAGCTCCACTTCTTGTCCTCTCGCGTCATGTTTGGTCTTTAGTGATGCAGACGCTTGACCTGGTGTAGACGCACCTTCCCTGACCTTTTAACCTTGAGGGAATCTGATGGAGTCCGCTGACGTGACCGGCTCTGTACCTGAGAGAGAGAGAGAGAGAGAGAGAGAGAGAGGGGCGAAACAGTGTGTGCTTGTGCTTGTGTAGAGAGAGAGAAAGAGAGCGGCTGGTGGCTGATGGGGTGGGGGAGGTACAGTACAACAGCTCTGCGGCAATTAGAATAATTTCAAATTAATATGAGGATTCTGGTGCATGCTTATCTGCGTAGTGGAAGCACTTCCACATCAATCAGAATGCAGTGGTGTATTAACCCCCCCCACACACACACACACACACACACACACACACACACACACACACACACACACACACACACACACACTGCCGTGCATAATCAACGCTGTCCACGCTGCTTTCCCCTTGCCCCACAAAGATAACTAGATTTTTACATTTTCTGAAGGAAATATGTTGTGCTTGCCCATGCGAAACTCACAATTGATGCTATAGGCTGTTGCCAGGGCGTTGCTAAGGTGCTGTCATGTTGTTCTACCATTTTATTGGCCACCAATTGTTTAGAAAAATAATAATACAAATGGCTTTGAAAAACATTTTCAAGAAAAGTTTTCAACTTTAAACATGCCATGTGGTGCAACCATCAAGTAAAAAACAATAACTCATATTAGTTGTTATTTTTAAAAATTGTTTAAATATTTTTTTAAATAGTTTTTTGAATGAAAAAGCTTTTTTTTTTATACAAATGTCATGAAATATTAATCCATAAATACCATTAAGTTTTATCATTAAGTCGGACCACATGACATTTGAGGTGAACTAAACTTGCCTTGCAAAAAAAGTATTAAATTAAATTATAATTTAAGATTTCTGTCTTTTCTGCATGTTTGTTGGTCGCACCACATGACTTTAATAAAGTTTATCATATATTATTAAGCAGTTAAATAAATTAAAAACATGCCCATCATAGATTCAAGTCATTGTATTTATGAATTACTTTTTTAATGTATGGAAAAACGAGTTTAATGTTAGAATGAGCAACATTATAGTGATGTTTACGTTGGTAATCTAGTAATAACTGAATCGTGATAGTGACAGAGAGGATGTGTTTTGGGTGTTTTGTTCCACGCGGCATCTCGTAACCTCAAGTGCCGCCCACTTGAAAATGTCAAACAGAGGATATGAAAGCCGCTTGACGGCTTCTGGTTTTTTGTACTCGCACACAATCATCATTTCCACTGCGCTCATCACTTTCTGTCTAAATCAGACACCGTAAATAGGACGGATAAACCAAGGCGTCTCTTTCAACCTCAATTCCGTTATTGTCACCGCAACTCATTGTCATTGTCATCAAATTGTCATCAAAGCTCATTAAAGTCTTTGGTCTTTTCTAGTTTGACGAGTGCCAGTGATCAGAATGCCGTTCATGATGAGGCTCATACATAACTCACTATTAAACTTACACATGATTTTGATACTTCATTTGATGCGTTCTGTCAGCGATTTTAACCTAATAGAAACTTGCCACCAGTGTTACTTTAGCATCATTATTAGGGCCCTATGAAATCTGATTTTTTTTTTTCTCCCCAAATTCCGATTTTAATTTATATTTATAATTATTCAGACTAAATCAAATTTTAGTCATCAAAAAGCATGTCTAATTAATTGAAATCATTAAACTTGTACAATTTAACAACAATTTATTAAAAGTTTAACAAAAATTACATGTTTAGGGCCTTATGAAATCCGTTTTATTTATTTTTTTCTCAAATTCTGTTTTATTTTTTACCACATTTTCTGTTTTAAGTTTTCTGAATTCCATTTTAATGGTTTAATTAAATTTTAATACTCCAAAATTAATTGTCTAATTAATTGAATTCATAAAAACAACAATTTTAATATTTTTATTTTATTTTTTTCATTTGTATGAAATTGATTATTCCTTAAATAAAGTTTTAATAATAATTTATTATTAATAATATTACATTGAGACATAGCTAAATTCTCCTGTACAATATTAATATATTTCTGTCACAATTTCTTCGTTAAACCAAACTTTGATTTTTTTTTTTTTTTTTTTTGGTCGAATTTTTATTTAGTTAAACCAAAATTGTGTTATTTTTTTATTTATTTTGTTGCCATGAAGAGTTTCTGTGTATTTATGGTATGATGATAGTTTTTCTCAAATGAAATTATTTATTCCTAATACTCTAATTATTGAAATACTTTTATAGTTGTTATTAGTTTTTATTGTTATATTGTATGTTTTTATTTTAATTTTAGTTAAAATGTTAGTAATTTTGTTGTTTTTGCCATTTTTATTTAGTTTTTTTTATATGAAAAATATTTTAATTCATTTCAGTTTTAGTTAGTACATCAAGTTAAACTAAATCAAAAATGAGAAAATATATTTCATTTTTTAAATATTTAGCAATCCCCTTGCATAGCATTGTGTTAACACAACCAATGTGCCATGCAATTCACATTATTATTATTATTATTTTACATAAAAAATTTTTTGGATAAAAATCAGAGGCAAAGTTGATCCCTAAATGAACTTAATTGAAACCTCCATGAAATCCCCAGAGCAGTGACAGAGCCTCTTCCTGTGGGTTTGTTCACATTAAAAGCAGTCGAATCAAAGGCAGCCGGCGCTGTGAGAGCAGCCGCGGGCCAGTGTGTGTGTGTAAGGGTGCGATTCCCCCGGCGGGACGCCCGCGCACACCTCCGCTAGGACCCCTCATTTACAGCCTCAACATTTTGTGGATAAAAGAGGCTTTCTAAGGATTCAACGCTCAGTTCCCACCAGCGCCGCCTCTTCCATTGTTTCGTCAGGGTCTGTGTGTATGAACGGACGGAGGCTCTCTGGACGCGCTCCCTCCGTCAGCCTAAATCAAATCTGATGGCCGCGTTTGTTAGATTAGCTCTGTGATAATCTGAACGCACAGCCTCCCATATCCTGGGATGAGATTACAGCCACTCCTCATCCGCTTGACCATTAAGAAACAGAAAACAATACGCTGCCTATAATAGAGGTTTATTTAAAAATACCCACAGTGCTCGCTGTGTTTAATTATAGCACAGCCGGAGTATTAGATTGCTGTAAACTTAACTACTTCCGCTTTCTCCTTTGAATTTCCTGCTTTTATAATCTATAATTAATATCATTTTGGGTGTGTGGGAGTGTATATATGCATATATATAGTTGATTTGCTTTTGAAAGAGATGAATACTTTTATTCAAGCAAGGATTTGTTAAATTGATCAAAAGTGACAGTGAAGACATTTACATTGTTACTATATATATATATATATATATGAACTAAACCTTCTACGAATCCTGAAATCCTGAACAAAATGCATCGTTTCTTTAAAAATATGAAGCGTTTTACATTTTCATTTCCAAAAAAGAAAATAGTTTACATACATTCAGAAAGTCTTCTAGATTTGTGAAATTGCACACACATTAATTATTATTTGAATTATCACTCAGTAAGTCATTGACTTTTGAAGGCTTTTGTTTCAGACACATTTTTACAATTTTTTTTATTTTCAAATTATTTATTTTAAATTTAATTTTTTTTATGAGTTATTTAATTTAATAGCTTTTCATTAAACTCATGAACCCATGCATTTCTTTCACGAACCTAAACCCTGACATAACAACAATAATAATAATAATAATAATATTTAATGCACTTCAAGTTGTTGATAACAAAGAATGGAATATTCTCTTTGTATTTTTATATCAATATGGTACAAGATTATCCTATTCAATTCAATGTGATGGAAGAGTTAGGTCAAAAGTAATCTAAAAGTAGTCCGATTATATTACCTAGAATATGTAATGCAATGGATTACATTACTAACTACAATTTTTATGTAATTTGGAATCAGTAACTGTATGTGGAGATAAAATATATATATATATATGTATATGTATGTATGTATGTATGTATATGTATATGTGTGTATGTATATATAGACAGTAAAACATAAAATACTTGCACTTTATTCTACAATATTTCCATATCATTGTTTTTTAACCCCGCCTCTGCTGTGATGTCGTAATGAGAATTTAAATAGTCATTAGATATTCATGAGGTTCATACTAACCCATCTGATACCAGGCCTAATAATATCTAAAATCACATCATAGTTCCGCCACTGCACCTTTTTATGGTAATAACCAGATTATAATAATGAATAATGAAAAAATGTGTGAGTGAAGTTAATCCAAAGAAAAGCTCATGCAACATTTGTTTGTCGATCATACTTGCTTTGATATTTTGTTATTTAATGCACTGACATTCTGAGTGTGATTTAAGTGTAACTGTGAGATGAGTGAACAGTGTGAGAGAGTAATTATAATGTGTGTGTGTGTGTGTGTGTGTAAGAGGCTGAGCACATAATGTTGGCAGTGGCACACAGCGTGAACATACTGTGCTGGTTAAACAAACAGAGAGTGTGTTCCCTGTGTCCTTTATTTCACACACACACGCACGCGCACACATGGTCTTATTATAGCACACAGGAAATATACCAAATAAACCCTCACACTCACAGGAGCGTTTACTCGTGATCTGGACAATCTGGCTTTTACACCACACATCTTTAGCTATCTATTTAGAGACACCAGCGTCTTCTTTAATACGTTACACATCCTAAAACAAACTAAAATAGCATTATTTACTTTATTTATTAATCTTTTTTAACATTGTTACATCCTCAGGGGAGGTTTTGTCTGATTTATTTGCCAGTTTTGTCCCTCTGGTGTATCTGAGTAAAGCGTCCCGCGCACCGTGTGTTTGATCTTTGGCTGCGCGGTGATTCGGGGCTTTGGCAGTGCCGATGGTGGACGTTTGCCAATGACAGACCTGCATTTCCTCTCTGAAGAGGACGAGGTCATTTTCCCCCTGTCTCTCTTAAACACTGATTGTCTTTCTTATCTGGTGTCTGATGTCTCTTTTATCAGGTTTGGCTTTAGAATTGCTTCACCAGTGAGTTGCAACAATTCAGAATCCCGCTTTTCAAGTCAAGTTTTTTGTCAGTAGCATATATTCTTTATGTGTTTATGTTTGATAAATGTGGATTAGATGCATGTACTGTAGGTATATTTATTCATTGTCATGTCCGGTGGAACACAAAAGGAGATGTTTTGAAGAATGGTCATGCTGCTCTTTTCCAACAATGAGAGTTTATAGTGACCAGTGTTGAGGGTAATGCGAATTACGTAATCAGATTACTTTTTGAAGATAACTATTGAAGTAACGCATTACTTTTAAATTTACAACAAAATATCTGAGTTACTTTTTCAAATAAGTAACTTGAGTTACTTTGTTTTCCCATGTATTGACGTCTCTTCTGTCCCCATGCTGAGAGAAGTCATGTGTAAGTGCAGAGGCGCTGTGTGTGTGTGTGTGTGTGTGTGTGTGTGTGTATGAACTTGATGGTTATTGTAGTTTTAGACTAAATGTGAGCATGTACTCGTCTCACTGGCACACAAACACATTCAGTATCCCTCAAAATGAATAAAAACAGTGAAGTGCAAACTCAGAATACTACGCAAACCTGAAATTAAATGTTAACACAAATATACTTTATGTACTTAATCTCACTTTATTAATCAGTATCTTTGCTGCTGATCTTCGATGATCCAATTCAACCATACTAAGCAAAAACGTTACATTTGTGTTTCTTTTTTTTTCTATTGCTGAAGTTCTTCTGCGATCCAGAATGGCAGCACAGCTGAGAGAGTTTATGGATAAGACTTTAATGCGCGATTCTTGTACGGTTTTATTCAGCTCTTACAGTGATTTTTCTGGATTGAAAACGGATGTTTCATCTTTTGTGTGATGTACAATAAACTTCATAAAACTCATCAGTACATTTTTGGCCATCATTTGGACAGGGTCCGCTACAACAGGCTTGTACTAATAGTGGATAAAAGCAAGATGGCAACATTCAGTGCGTGAGATTGTCATGTTTTGTTGTTGCGTGAGCTCTTGAAGCTCCACCCTCTTCTTGAAAGGGGGCGGGGAGCAGCAGCTCATTTGCATTTGAATAGACACACAAAAACGGCGCGTTTTTGCTCACCCCCAAAAAGTGGCAATTTTAACATGCTATAATAAATGATCTGTGGGGTATTTTGAGCTGACGTCACATACACACTCTGGGGACATCAGAGACTTATTTTACATCTTGTAAAAAGGGGCATCCGATGTCCCCTTTAAGTAGACTTAAAAGTGCACTTTGTAATAATGTCAAATTAAGTTTTGCTAAAAAATACATTTTAAAACATTGTTTTAATAATCATTTGTCTTGTTTTAAAAATGTACACTTATTTTGATGTGTTGACTAACATACTAAAGCTCATGATTAAGTACTTGAGTATAAATTCAAAAAGTCACATTTTGTAAAGATGTGTTTGGGTCCTACTTGATTGGGTCAAAATATATTCTAAAATACTTTGTTAATTTCATTTAATATGAATTTAAACTCTAGTAGACTTTCATTTAATTGCAGTTAACATGCAATAAAGTGTCCGAAAACACTACATTACAAGTATATTGTTTTAAAGTAGCCTATATTATTTTGGTAAAAAGTTTTTTATTCTTAAATATTCTAAAGTGCACTTCCTTTTCACACAGGATATGTTGACATGTTCAAATTTAACTGTTTTATTCTCTATAAATTTCCCCTCTGTCGCAGCCCTCAAATCTCATTCGCACTTCCGCAGATTTGATCCTGGTGCATTTCTGTTGTTTACGAGGCTCGTGAATCATTACCATTTGACATCATTGGCAACAAACCTGGTGTGACATATTTTGAAAGTACACACATGAGATATGAAAGCTGCTACATTTCTAATTTTGTGTTTCAGTGAAGAGAGAAAATGAATTTTGAGGTGAACTATTCCTTTAAGTATTTAATTTTAAGTTTGTTTGTGGCTTCTTCAACTGCAATGCTTTATTGCTATGCTTATGATTCAAAGGTCCATTATTTCCCCCAATAGCTGTTTTCCTTTCGCACTTGTGTTTCTTGTAATTCAACAATTACCCTCGGGTGTGACACGAGCGAGTGCAAATCCACTGCGTGTAGCTCTCTTTTATCTGGAGCCCTGCATGTCTCGTATCAGTGTTACATGTACATGTGTCTCTGTGGTTTCACTTGTGTAATTACTCGCTCATTCATGTGTTTTTACACGCCGCTTAACAGTGTGAAATTAACTGCACAAAATAGAAACACAATTAATTGTGTCGCCTTGCAGACGTACTTAAGCGGAAGCCATTATGATGGAGTTAAATGGAAGAAAAACGCTGTGAGTGAAACTGGGGAGTCCTGCCACGTGAAATTAGAGGGAAATTGAGGGAGCTCTCGGTGGAGTTTAAAGTTACAGGGGTTTAATATAAGAGACCACCGTTTGAACTGAGAGAAATGTTGGTTTAGAACGAGCAGACAGGTGAACAGATTCAACACTGTGGCTTGTGTTTATACAAGAAATTCAGTAGTCCCAGAAAAAAACACTGGGTTAAAAACAACCCAATGTGGGTAGTTTGTAACCCAAGGGCTGGGTAAATATAGGACAGAACACATGTTGGGTTAATTTTACCCAGCAAATTAGGTTATTTAACCCAGCATAATCGTTTATTCATTTTTATTATAATACTAGCTGCTTCTTTTTTTTTTTTTTTTACTTCATACAAGAATTAATGTCTACGGATTAACTTAAATCCTCTAAACTTTTTTAAAAATACTCCACACAACCACTGGTGACATGCACCAATTTGATGGAGCTGCACTGCTCTCACCTGAAGAAAAAGACAGCGATAAATAACTCAACCTCTGGGTTGTTACGCCTGACCCAGGAGCTGGGTAACACAAAAACTGTGGCAGAGGCATCTGTTGATACTGAAAACTGAGGTTCGCCCACGGGGTGAAGGTCTGACGGCAGGCCCGAGTCACTGGGACCCGGAGCATGCCATGTTGCCATGCCCATCTCGAGACTCGATCGTGAAGCCAGAGCTGAAGCGGTCTCATATGAAGCAAACCGAGCGGCGTTACCGCGGCTGCGGATGCCATATGCCCCAGGAGCCTCTGAAAATATTTCAGTGGAACTGCACTCTTGCCCTCGAACTGGCGAAGACAAGTCAGCAGTGACTGCACGCGCTCGCTCGTAAGCTGCGCGTACATGGCGACCGAGTCGATTTCCATACTGAGAAAAGAGATCCTCTGGACTGGGGAGAGTTTGCTCTTTTCCCAGTTGACCCGAAGGCCCAGACGGGCAAGGTGCTGAAGCACCAGGTCCCTGTGTGGCCTAGAATCAGCCAGTCGTCGAGATAGTTCAGGATGCGAACCCCGTGTTGCCTGAGCAGCACAAGGGCTGCCTCGACGACCTTCTTAAAGACGCGAGGGGACAGGGCTAGCCCGAATGGGAGAACCGTGTACTGATATGCCTGCCCCTCGAAGGCAAACCGTAGAAACGGTCTGTGACGAGGAAGAATGGAGACATGAAAGTACGCGTCCTTCAGGTCGATCGCTGCAAACCAATCCAAGGGACGAACGCATTCGAAAATGCGTTTGGCTGTCAACATCTTGAATGGAAGCCTGTGAAGGGTTCGGTTCGAGATGCGGAGGTCCAGGATTGGCCGTAACCCACCGGTTTTCTTGGGTACAATGAAGTAAGGGCTGTAGAAGCCGGACTCCATGTCGGCTGGAGGGACGATCTCAACCGCACCCTTCGCCAGTAGGATGGCGACCTCCGCACGCATGACAGCGGCATTGCCACCCACCATGGTATAGCGGACTCCCCGAAAGCGGGGAGGAGACCGTGCGAACTGAATCGCATAGCCGAACCTGATGGTGCAAGCGAGCCAGCTGGACAGATTGGGAAGCGCTAGCCAGGCTCCCAGAAACTGTACCAGCGGGGTCATGCGAACCACAGGCGTACCCCCGATGGGGCAGCGAGGCGGAATGACCGGCCCAGACATGGGAGGCGTGGGAGTGTCCCGAGGTGTGGGCGGGGTCGAATTCCACGCCCTGACAGAGGAGACCAGGGAAGGACCAGCATTCCACGGGGGTCTTGTCTGCCAGGGGGCTGGCGACAGAGGGGGCCAAGAGTGGCTCGGAGGTGAAAATGTCAGTTCTTTCTTTAACCATGAATAGGGTGCGGAAGGGGAAAACCAAGGATTCTCCCCCGGCCCTCCACCGGGGAAAGGAGTGGCCCTGCTACCATCTCCTGGGAGAGAACTGAGTTCACCTCCGAGCCGCCCGTCTCAGGACCTTCCTGCGGCGTCCTCCACGCTTCGGCCCGGGTGAAGGCTGCTGCTGGGGCCGAGCGGGAGGGGCGGGAGCCGCAGGAGGGCGGCCTCGGCAGGGAGCAGACTGAGGCTTCTGAGCCGGCGGGTGGGTGGAGGCAGCAGCAGGCCGCCGGGGCAGAATATGTTTGATCGCCTCAGTCTGTTTCTGAGCGGTCGAGAACTGTTGGGCGAAGTCCTGGACCGCGCCGCCGAATAGCCCATCCTAGGAAATGGGAGAATTGAGGAAACGGGTTCGCGCAGATTCTCTCATATCAGCCAGGTTGAGCCATAAGTGAGACATCACCTGACCGAGAGAGCGAGCGGTCACCTTCGTCGCTCGTAGAGCGAGGTCGGTGGCCACCCGCAGCTCCTGCATTAATGCGGGGTCAGCATTGCCCTCGTGCATGTCTCTGAGCACCTTGGCCTGGTAGACCTGAAGGGTGGCCATCGCATGCAGGGCGGAAGCGGCCTGGCCCGCAGCTCTGCAGGTCTTCGCCACCAAAGTAGACGTAAACCTACAGGCCTTGGACGGGTGCTTTGGGTCACCACGCCATGTCGCAGCACTCTGCGGACACAGTTGCATCGCAACAGAGCGCTCAACAGGGGGAACCCCAGTGTACCCTTTCACCGCGCCGCCGTTGAGGGCAGTGAAGGCGGAAGTGGCTGCCGAACGATCGCGAAAAGTCAAGGGAGACTTCCACGACTTCGACACCTCTTCATGCACTTCCTGGGGGCCTTCGGCATGGGCCACCCCCAGATACCAATCATCTACCCTGAAGTGTCTGTAGAGACCGTGTCAATTAAACTCCCCCCTGTAAATGCTGCATCGACACGACATCCTCATTAAACCCGTCCCCGGCGTGACGACTCCAATCTTTCGAATAATCCTACGAATATCTATTGATCTAATATGACTTCTGACCTGTAATGTTGCCAGAATCATAATCATACACTATTTTGTTCGTCGGCCAGAGGAGAACTGGCACCCCGACTGAGCCTGGTTTCTCCCAAGGTTTTTTTCTCCATTCTGGCCCTGAAGGAGTTTTGGTTCCTTGCCACCGTCGCCTTTGGCTTTTGGCTTGCTCAGTTGGGGACACTTAAATTTCAACTATATTACTGATCTGCCCGCATTGACACTATATGATAATTGAAGGAGGCAACACAGCCGAATCGTCATCTCCGGACGAATCCAGCCCACCTTGTGATGCGGCGATCGACATAGAATCCTCCGCCGGTGCGCCAAATGAAACGCAGGGCCCAGGACGGGAAACACCTGCGCCCTCATCTGACAACACCACGGGTTGCAGTGTGCTAGAAGGGGGTGTGGCCCGAGGAGGATTCGTCTGGTTGGCCCATACCGTCACCCTGACCACCAGCCAAAGTATTCCCTCTCGTGGAGGGAATAGATTGGGGTGTGGTAGAGGGGACCCTCCCTCCAGTACGGAGATCATGGAGTCTTGACCCGCAGTGGGAACATGACTCATCCATGAACGCACGCTCTGCGCAGGGAGAACACACACGCTGTGCTAGATCACTGCACAGATCAGACAGGAATGCGGAACTCGCTGGAACGCGCCGTAACACCAACACTCTGGAGAGACACTCGTCTTGAAGAGAGAAAACGCTCAGGCAGTAACACTCGGCTCTGAAGCAGAAACATAATGCGAGATTGCCACACAACGCCCTTTATACCCACGCGGTGGGGCGGGGTTGCGTTATGCAAATTCCGCAGACCCATGGCATCTTCATGCCATTGGCTCGTTTTGTAGAGCTCAAAGGCGATTGGCTTCTAAGCGAAACCCCCATTTCGTCAGTATCTGACGTAACTCGTAGTGTACTGACTGAAAGGGAACTACCCAAACACTGGGTTGTTACGTCTGACCCAGGATCAGGGTAACACAAAAACTACCCAAACACTGGGTTGTTACGTCTGACCCAGGATCTGGGTATCACAAAAACTACCCAAACACTGGGTTCTTACGCCTGACCCAGGAGCTGGGTAACACAAAAACTACCCAAACACTGGGTTCTTACGCCTGACCCAGGAGCTGGGTAACACAAAAACTACCCAAACACTGGGTTGTTACGCCTGACCCAGGATATGGGTAACACAAAAACTACCCAAACACTGGGTTCTTACGCCTGACCCAGGAGCTGGGTAACACAAAAACTACCCAAACACTGGGTTGTTACGTCTGACCCAGGATCAGGGTAACACAAAAACTACCCAAACACTGGATTGTTATGTCTGACCCAGGAGCTGGGTAACACAAAAACTACCCAAACACTGGGTTGTTACGTCTGACCCAGGATCTGGGTAACACAAAAACTACCCAAACACTGGGTTGTTACGTCTGACCCAGGATCTGTGTTATGTTAGATTGTGTTACCAGATCCTGGGTCATACGTCACAACCCAGTGTTTGGGTAGTTTTTGTGTTACCCAAGATTTTTTAGAGTGTAGCTAGCAAAATTTGAGGGGAAAAAAATACAAGTTACAACATGAGTTTGCAGGGGTCGCAGGGGTCAGACTCTGCATGTCTGATGTCTCGTTCTACTTTCTCTGTTCAGACCTGAATAAAGGTCACAACAAACCTTTGGTGAAGGAATACACCCCACACAAAATCAATAGCAGATATTCTCTCTGAAAATAATGCAGAAAGAGTGTCTAAGTGGATATCGGCTTACGCAGCTCATTTTGAAAAGCATTCATCTTTAGATCACACAGTTTGTCTAACAAATAATTACATTTATATTTTTTTTGTTTACATGCATATTTTTATACTTTCATGAATGAAGTCTGACTCCCATCGTTATTCTTCAAAACTCGCTTGCTTTCCTGTAGCAAAGGAAGAAAAGTCTGGGAAATGGAGGAATGGGTAAAACAAAAATAGTCGACGTGTGCCTTTAAAAAAAAAAAGCACATAACCAAGAGGAAACAAGCTGTGAGATTCACCTTGACCCTTCGCATATATATATATATATATATATAATATATATATATCCACACTGAATAAAGATGACGCTCTACATCCAAAGACTACAGAAGCATGTGCTCGCAGAGAGACGTATGCACATGCACGAGAAGAGCTTTTATTTAAATATGAATTATGAGCACTGAACACTGACTGTGGGGTTGGTTTCGTATGTATATTTGTGTGTGTGTGTTCTCATCTATATGTGCATCTATAGGCTTTTGAGTGTGACAGTTGTGTAAATTATGATGAGGAAAACTGGGATATTCTGCTCGCCTATTCTCCTTAAAACACACACACACACACACACACACAGAGAGAGAGAGAGAGAGAGAGAGAGAGAGAGAGAGAATGCATTTATTCCCAGAGGAAAATGGTATTGCTCAGAGTTTGATCTTAGCTTAGTAGATTTATTGACATTCACAGTTAATTTCATCTGCGTATCAACTTTGTCTGTCTGTTTGTCCTAGAGAAATAAATAAGACACCACAGACCTCAGTCAGGTTAGACGCTATATTGAATTTAACGCAGATGAAAATGAGGGATACAATGGCACGCACTTTATAAAGGCCTTAAATAACGTAATTTTCACAACTCACAATTTTCAAAATTGCCCACGTCATTTTTTTTTGTGAAGACGTTTCATCAGCTGAACTGTCCATATACAAATGCTTTCATTCCTGTCAGAAATTATAGATGCTGCTGCCTAGGGTTGGGTACGGTTCACATTTTAACCGGTACCTGAAATTCGGTGCCGGTACCCAACGCTACCTTTTTTCGGCAGCGAAAAAACAACTTTTTTTCGGTATGTTTACCTTTAGTTTAGTAATAAAAAAGCATGTCTAAATAATCGAATTCATAAAAATAACCATTTTAATCATTAAAAAAAACAATTTTTTTTATACAGTTAAAATTAAAACATGGAAGAAAAATTGTGATTTATTCCTTAAAAAATAAAGTTTTAATAATTTATTATTATTATTATTATTATTAGTGTTGGTATTATTACATTGAGACGTAGCTAAATTCTACTGTACAACAGTAATATATTTCTGTCACAGTTTCTTCAAGTTAAACTGAACTTTTATTTTGACGGGTTTCCGTGAAGAGCTTTGAGTTTCTGTGTGTTTATGACGATAGTTTTTCTCAAATAAAACAATAAAATGCTGATGAAGTGACTCTGGAGATGAAGTTCATGCGTTCATGTCCTCATATAGTGAGACGGCAGAGGCTGAAAACACCGCAAGAGTCGTGTGTGTGTGTGTGTGTGTGTGTGCATATGCACCATTCATTCACACAGAGACACTCAGAATATGCAGGATTCATATTTAATAGTCTTTTTGCGGTTTAATATTCACAGACACTAGTCTATATGGTGATTTGCTTTAAGCGTGC